>JBBDHG010000315.1:462500-480000 GCA_037951165.1 Lophius americanus
TCCATCTCTGTACACAAACTCGTCGCTCGGACAAAGGAGACCCCACAGAAGAACAGAACCGGCAGTGGACCGACACAGAAAGTCAGCCGGGTTAACAGACATGCAACAAGTAACCAAACTTGCTGAAATAACCCTTTAAAAAAAACAAAAACAATCTAAAACCAGTTATAATTGCATAAATACTTTGTACAGTTCATTACCTGTGGTGAAACGCACCTGTGGTTCCTCTCAACATTTTGTACGCGTCATGATTGAAAAAAGCCGACTCGGCGTTTTTCAGACGGCTAAAGTTACAGTACGTGAACGCAGACCGATGACAGTGCATATTACGATTAGAACGCGGCGGAGACGCGGGCTGGATGTTTTTAAAGTGTTCTGTGGCGACTGGCGGGAAAACCAAGACTTAAAAAAAAAAAAAAAAAACTTTTTTTTTAAACACTTATAAAAATGAAAATAAAATAAAAGCACAGAATGAAAGAAAACAAACAAACAAACAAACAATGTTTGCAGGGAGGACACTACAAAACAACATGTACATAATAAAAAGTCTCTTTAAGCCCCACTGTCAAACCCAGCAGCAGCAGCAGCCGTCCTGTAGGGATATTATGGGATGTCCATCATAAAAGCTAAATTACCCAGCAGTAAAGCCTGGCTGTCTGTACGGAGGCCTATCTGTGCCAAAACTGTCTGGTTTTACACTTTCTTTACTCGATCCACCTTCTACTAAGTGGTGTTTTTTTACACTGTAAAACAAATTGTCTGATAACAGTACTGTGTGTTATTACTGTGTAATAACACACAGTACTGCAATTTTGTTATTACAGTAATTGTTCAATTACAGTGTAATAACACAAAGTACTGTAATTGTGTTATTACAGTAATTGTGTCATTACAGTAATTGTGTTATTACACAGTAATTGTGTAATTACAGTGTAATGACACAGTACTATAATTGTGTTATTACAGTAATTGTGTAATTACAGTGTAATAACACAAAGTACTGTAATTGTGTTATTACACAGTCATTGTGTTATTACAGTGTAATAACACACAGGCGTCAGGTGAAGAAGAAAAAAGAAACTGAAATGATTCAATTAAGGTTTGAAATTTAAACTATCAGATTGTAACAATTATAACTTATATTAGCCGTTAGCATCTAGATGCTAACTTGATTCTCCACTCTCAGCAGAATGAGGGGGACCAGACGGCAACATGGAAAACAAACTGAACTCGAAATACGAATCGTTCTGCGTCAGAACCGAGCGGCTCAACCAGCAGCTCTCTCTGACGGCCTGAAATGATGTTCTGGTCCATTTCCTCTCTCCTGGATGCGGTGCTGCTGCCGCTCCTGCAGGTGAACATCTGCGTGGGGGTAAAGTGTGCCGAGTGCAACATTGACCGATCTGCTGAAATAATGCCACGGGGTCGGACTCAAAAGTCCACAAGTGATTCCAAACCCGACCAGAAAAGAGAAACAAAGACTCTGAACCGGTCCTTTTTCATGTGTGCATTCAGAACGTCTCCCTCCAGGAACACCAGGGCATGAAATGTGTCGTCATATTACATGTGCATTCATTTGTTAAAACTCTTTCACAGATACGGAACCGGACGTTTTCTCTCTACATGGACAATTAAAAACGTAAAGAAAGAAAAAAGAAAAAAGAAAAAAGAAAAAAGAAAAAAGGAAAAAGAAAAAAGAAAAAAGGAAAGGGGAAAAAGAAAAAAGAAAAAAGAAAAAAGGAAAGGGGAGGTTTGAAACAAAGATTCAATCTGAAATGATCCAGTTTTCAGACAGCAGCATCAAAATGTCTCTGAACTTACAGGAACCGATCAAAGAAAGGACAGAATACGAGCGGTACCACTGTACAATGAGACTCGTCTTCTTGAGGATTGATAAATGGCCGGTCTGTATTTGAATCGTTAGGTTTTTATAAGCTGCTAAAACTCCTTAGAAATAAAGGCCCATGCTTGCCAAATAGTGAGCACACTTGTCAGTACTGCTGACTTGATGTTGCAGAATAGTGAGCCACAATGATTAATTGCGAGCCGGGTCATAAACTGCTTATAAACGTTATTTGACGAGTTATAACGTTACATTCCTAACCCAGTTATAAACCATTTACAAGTACTTTACAAAGGTCCTATCGTAAAGCGGTACCAGACAAGCTGATGGTGTGTCTCACATTTTTGTAAACATGAAAGAAAAAAAAGACGTTGTTTTGCATAACTCAACCCAAAGACATTCAGTGACGTTCACATTCCCTCCCCCTCCTCTACAGGCTCCTCCCCCTATTATCTAGACTCCTCCCATCCTCCATACAGGCTCCTCCTCTCCCCTACAGGCTCCTCCCCCTCCCCTGCGGTCTCCTCGAGTGAATGGTGACGCAGACTAGACACTATTTAGATGGTTTTGAAGCCAGTGGTTAGTCAGAGCGCTATGTTACAGGCCGTCCTCCTCCTCTTCGTCACTGACTTCCTGTTTTGTTCAGAATCGGTTCCTCCTAGAGTTAAAAAGGCCGACCCAAGTATTTACAATATGCACAAGTCTCTTCTTCTTCTTCTTCTTCTTCTTCTTCGACCGGCGGGTTAACGTGGCGACTCCTTCGGTTTCTGATTTCCTCTCTGGAGCGTTTCCTCCTCGCTGATGAACACTCCCTCCTGGTTACGGCGGTAGGAGCAGATGAAGGAGTAACCGCGGGGGGGGATGTGATGGAATGATGAGCTAGCTCCTCACGTGGGCGTGTCCTCCAGAGGAGACGCGTCTTCTGTGCGGCGGACACGGCGTTCAGTTCCGGCTGCTGTCCTCGGCGCTCCGCTCGTGCTGAAGGTTGTAGTAACAGTTCTGACAGACGCGCACCGGAGACGAGATCTTCAGCCGCTTGATCTCCGACTGGAAGCGACTGCACCTGACGAAACATGAAGAAGAGGAGACGCATCAGAACCTGACGTCCACCTTAACGCGCCTGCCTCATCAGTAAGTCGTCAAAACGCCGAGATCATAAAACGATGATGACGATGATTAGATGAAATGCAGCTCCTATCTTTTTACAGTGAATGTGACTGAAGGCCGTTCATGAGAGCAGAACGGGTTTCACCCTCCTCCAGTACCAAACCGGTTCTTCACGGAGGCTACCTGACTAGTAACGTAAGAGACAAGGAAAAAGGCGATTATACATTTAGATGAAGGAACGTTGACGTTCTACTTGAAGTATTCATTAAGGCTTTAAATGAAGGAGAAATTCACTTAAAACTTTCCTTTGAAGTGACCCAGTCGTAGATTTGGACTCGACTGCACCAGCATGAGCATAGACTCGAGTCTAACGGGCGTCGGCGCCTCTAGGCTCCTCCCCCCTGTCAATTTTTTTTTTTAAAGCTGTGGTCAGATGTCCTCGTCTTCACAAATGGAACAAAAGGGGGCGGGGACAGGTTGGTTTGATTGACATCTCAGCGTCCGACAGCCTTCCTGCTCTCTTCAAAGACACGGTTTAAAATCACGATTTATAACCATCAAGTATCGATGATATAAATCCAATAGACTGGACCCTCCGGTACCAGAACAATCAAATCGATTCCTTTTGCAGTCCCCTAGTCGGTGCTGTAAAGATGAGGCCAGAGGAAGCGGGATGAAGGGCGTCCCTCTTCGTGGTCATAGAGGAACAGAAACGTTTGTCAGAGAAACAAACGGGTCACAAGGTTTCGGGCGGCACCAGAGTCCAGGACTCTCTGTCCGTGGAGACGCCACAAAGGTCGCTCAGGTGTGTCCGCGCAGCGACCCTCAGGTTACAGACTTTTATTATTTATTAAGGGATATGTGAGCGGACAGAAGGAAAGACCCCAGATCGAGTCGGGGGTCATTCCAAGTCCAAATTCGGTTCTGATGAGTCGACTGGAGGAGATGGATCTCATTTATATCCTTTTTACTCTAATAGTTCATGTTTCGCCCACTAGGAGGAACTTCTCTTTTATACAGAACACAGTTTTTAGAAGCAACCTCACATTTACTCGTACAACGCAGGGGATCAGGGGCGTCAGACGGCAGCGGGGTATTAGTTCTAGACCCTGGTTCTGTGTCTGTGGAGAGTTTCCCATCAGCCCTCAGACCTTTTATTTTTAAACGGTTTGTTTGTTTTTATTGAAGTCAAAGCAACGATCGTCCGCGGTCCGATCCGTTCTGCGATGTTTTCACGCCATATCCCCGCCGTTGAATGATTGACTTGTTCATGATGTCATCTGCTAGCGCTGCTCCTCCTGCGAGAGAATTAACCTTCGGCGCCACCGACTGCTTAAACATCTTCATCTATTATATAGACGTTGTAACACAGCGGCGCCCCCTGTGGTCACATTTCGCGTTGACGCCGGAGGTGTTTGGTTGACTTACTTCCTGTTGGGACCTAAACGCATCAGTCCCTTCTTCAGAAGCAGGAAGAAGGGCTGTGAACAGGAAGCAGCTGTCATGGACTCACTTTTGGCAGAAGAGCTGCCCACAGTTCCTGCAGTGGTGGCGCCGCTCGGTGAGCGAGAAGCGGACCGTGCAGCCGGAGCAGCTGTCCACCACCTCGTCCTTCACCCAGTGGTCCGCCGCCGAACGGCCCGGCTGGTCGCTGACGGACCAGCTGAAGACCCGGCCGCGGCCGTCGCCCACCAGGATCTTACTGTGGTCCCTGGAACCAGGAGAACAGAACAAGAACAATCAGAACCGAGGCGGGAGAAGAATTTGTCATCCTTTGGTTCAGAACCACTGAGAGGGATTTGAACCCTACTTTGGGTCGGTACGCTCTAATAACAGGCTGCAATGACGTTGGGATTAGCTTGTTGGTCGCACTATAAGAACCTCCAGCAGGGATCAGTGTGCTGTCAGCCTGGACCAAACGGAACCATCTGGTACCAGACACTGGGTTCTCTTACTTGGAGATGGCGAGGGATGTGATCTCGGCTGGATGGGCGTTGTCCTTACGGTCAAACGCCGTGTGCATGGTGAGTTTGCTGCGGAACACCAGCTGGCGCTCCCACCTGTAGCCTGTGAACATCAGAGCAGAGGTTCGGTTCTGGAGCTCCTGAGGAGAACCAGAAGGCGTGACCCTTCTCATCAGATGACTTAGAACCAGCGCTCACCCGTCCTCAGCTTGTTGTAGGTGCGCGCCTCTGCGGCGCTGGAGGGCGGGAGCGCCTGAGGCGCCGAGCTGTGGCCCGTGTGGGCCGGATGAGGGTGCGGCGCCTTCGTCTGTCCTTCGGAGTAGTTGACGAAGACGAAGCCCTCCTTCTCGTCGATGCTCAGGTTGTCCGACCAGCGGTGAGAGTCATCAGAGCCGCTGTCCATCGACCAGGAGGCTCCGGCTCGACCCGACGGACCTGCAGGATGGCAGAAGTTGAAGTGTGTGTTACTGAGGAGTGAACAAGCCGAGCCGAGCCCAGGCTCATGAGAACCGGTCCAGCAGCCACTGGAGTAGAACCATCCCGGCGCTGTGGCGAGGTCAGTGAAAAGAATCCTCTGAGGGGAGCAGAACCTCCCGGTCCAGGAGATACACCTGAGTGTGTTTGGGTCCAGATTCAGAGTTTATCAGGGAGCCACAGAACCAGCAGCCGGTCCTGTGGCTCTATGTGGATCACAAACCCACACACACATATACACACACACAAACACAACAACACACACAAATACATGTAAACACACACACACACACACACAAACACAACAACACACACAAATACATGTAAACACACATACACACACACACAAACACAACAACACACACACACACACACAAACACACACACACAAATGTATGTGTAAACACACGTTTACACAAATATAAACACACACACACAAACATTTAAACATAGAACCCAAGAACATCAACCAAATGATTTCAGAACCCAGGACCCGGTTTGGAATAAATGGAATGATTCTGTTTAGAGTTCAGATGACCTTTAGTTGGTTCTGGAACCGTTCTGCACAGTTTCTAGATTGTTTACACTTATTTCATTTGTTACAGTCAGGTGAGACCTGCCGGGCGTTCGGTACCTCTGGGTCGGTGGACGGCGCTGCCCGGTTGGCTGCCTCCACCGGTGGAGGGGTTGCGTGGCGCTTTGGGCTCCTGGCTCAGACTGGGCTCGTCTCCGTCCGAGTCGCTGCTGTCGTCCTCGCCGTTCTGACTCTCGCCTCCCTCTGTGGGACACAAGCGTCAGAACACCTGGTCAGGTGGTCACTCAGGTTAAAGCGGGCCCGTCTGTGTGAGACGGATCCAAAGATCTCTCCAGACTCCCTGATCCATTCAGAGTCAGCGCTACGACCCGTCACAGATGTGAGTCAGGAGTCCATCGTGTTTATCTGTCACATGACTGCACTAAGAGTCCAAAACATGGCTCCACCTCAGAGGACAGGATGACGGTCACACAGAGGACAGGATGAAGGTCACACAGAGGACAGGATGAAGGTCACACAGAGGACAGGATGAAGGTCACACAGAGGACAGGATGAAGGTCACACAGAGGACAGGATGAAGGTCACACAGAGGACAGGATGAAGGTCACACAGAGGACAGGATGAAGGTCACACAGAGGACAGGATGAAGGTCACACAGAGGACACGCCTCTGGACATGTTTTTATTATCTTCCCCCAAATACAACCAGCATTGGAAAGTAACTAAGTACATTCAATCTGAGGTGTTGGTACTTTGCACGAGTATTTCCATATTCAGTACTTTTACTCGTCTACATTTGTGCGACAGCTGTAGTTTCTGGTTTCTGGTGTCCCTCCTGATGATGACGATGTTCATGAAGCTCCAGCTGAAGGAGGTGAAGTGAAAATCTCCCACTTCATAAATCCCCAAAAAAATTCATAAATCGAACATGTCAAGAAGTCCCACGTCCCTCATTAAGGATCTACTAATGGCTCATATGTAAGTAGTTCACTACTTAGGTTATAAACACTTAACGAAGCATGAATAAGCTGCTATAACCCAGGAGATATAAAGGCTATCAGAGACCTGACGCTTGCCAAATAGTGAGCACACTTAAATGTACAGCGGACTGCATGTTGCCAAATAGTGACCCACGGCGATAAATTGAGAACTGTGTTATAAACTGTTTACAAACGTTAACTAACGACTTACAACCTAATTATAACCCATTTATAAAGGTAGTCTTATCGTAGTAAGAAAACAGGCGGATCTTATGAAAACTCAACTTTTTAGGGGGCAGGACAACAACGGCCCAAATGTTCCGATGTGTTTTTATTCTGTGATGTCATTGTTAATAAAAGCATTTTAGACATCAGCTCACCGATCTTCTCCTCGCCAAGGCAGTCCGGCACCTCTGGCTCCGCCTGCTGTGGAGCAGGGGTTTCTGGGACTTGGAGGAACTCCATTCTCCAAAACTACAAGAGAGAGATAGTCAAAGCCAGATTTAAGGAAGCCGAACTTCGTTCATGTCAATCACCGCATCAGAAGAATCGTAAAGAAAGATTTTCCCTCTATGTTGGCCAGAAATGGATTTATAAAAAAAAAAAATCCCTTTTGATCAAATTTAACCATTTTACATAAAAACCACGAAGAAGAGTTGTTTTTGAATATCTTCTTCTTCTGCCTCCAGAATAAAACAAGCGTTTACAAACACTGCAACAAAAGAAATAAAGCGGTAGCTGATGCTCCGTCAGATGAAAGTGGGCGTGGTTACCCTGACCACGCCGTCCGAGTGTCCCGTGACGATGACGTTCTGCGTGTCCCACTCGTTCATCTCCGACACGCAGCAGCAGAGGATCTGCTGGCTGCGGCCGGTGAAGGTGTTGGCGCTGGCGATGGGGCTGCCGTTGATGCTCCACATGTGGATGTACGTCCCCGCACACGACACGATGTCCCCCTGCAGCCGCAGACACAGAACATGAGTCATCCGTACCGACGGTTACAAGTCCGTATGGCGTTTCCCGGAGTCACCCACCGTCAGCTCGTTGATGCACAGGGCGGAGACCGGCGCCCGGTGACCCCTGAGCTGCGTCACAAAGGAAAGCTTGTTGAGGTCCCAGACGATGCAGGTCCGGTCCCGCGAGCCGCTGACGACGATGTGGTACGCCGACGACGCCGTCAGACACGTGACGGCGTCAGTGTGGCCCAGCAGCGCCTGTGATGGGACGGTTGGAAACGTTTACACACATTCATCTGCAGGGGTCTCAGATCCGAGGGGGGGGGGGCTCTGAAACAAACTAAACCCGACAGAGGTTCTAAGTCCAGAGACGGGTTCTGGCTCGTCTTCTCTGGTCATGCTGAGCTCAGGCGCTTCTGGATGGAGGGATTTCAGCTGCGTAGTAACAAATACTGTGGATGTGGACTGAGGATCCAGTTACTACCGCAAGCCCTCCGGTTCTGTAAGGTCCGTCTCTACTTCCTGTTTTAAGAGTGACATGATTTCCTGTCTGTAGCGTGAAGAAATACGACGACCTCTCCGACACCGACCCTACGCTCCCTCAGATCTGAGGACCCTTTATTCTCTACGTTAAGAAGGAACCTGTGAACTGGACCTACTGGGCCACTCTGTGTTCTGCCTTCACCGCCGAGTCTTTTGAGCTCACCTTCACGTGACCTTGTGGCCTCCATGTCTGACCCTCAGGTCATTTATGGACCTCTCAACCACTCTATGCATGCGTGTGCTTGTAGTCTCGGACCCTCTGCGTCCGGACCCCGCGTGTTTGTACCTGTTTGAGTGTGATGGACTTGGCCCTCTCCTTGGAGCTTCCTGTCTCCCACACACAGATGGCGGTGCTGGTGCCGCCAGTGATGACCAGCTTGGGGTTTGGACATATGGCGCAGAGGATCTGACCCCACTCTGACAGACACTCGTAGACCACCAAGGCCTGGAAAACATTCAGGATTAAGAAGAGGGACTGCAGCTATGAAGTTTATTACAGGTCTATCAAAACCGACTCTGATCGACGTTGGTTCCGCCGGCTCCGGTCCCCAGAGGACCAACTAGAACCAGAACTAGAGAGTCATCATTCGGCACAGACGGAGGAGAAGCAACGTCCCTGGAGCTGCTCCTCATACTGAAGCTACAGCCTCTTCTGATGAAGACGATGCTCGCTCAGTCACTGCTTCAGCTTCAAGAAAACTTTCGTTAAATATTCACCCGTAAAAGGAACAGCCAGAAGAAGAAGAAGGAGAATGAGGAGGAGAATGAGGAGAAGAAGGATGTGGAGGAGAAGAATGAGGAGAAGAAGGATGTGGAGAAGAATAATGAGGAGAAGAAAGATGAGGAGAAAAAGGAAGAGGAGAAGAAGGATGAGGAGAAGAAGGATAAAGAGAAGAAGGATGAGGAGAAGAAGGATAAAGAGAAGAAGGATGAAGAGAAGAAGGAAGAGGAGAAGAAGGATGAGGAGAAGAAGGATAAAGAGAAGAAGGATGAGGAGAAGAAGGATAAAGAGAAGAAGGATGAGGAGAAGAAGGATAAAGAGAAGAAGGAAGAGGAGAAGAAGGATGAGGAGAAGAAGGATAAAGAGAAGAAGGATGAGGAGAAGAAGGATAAAGAGAAGAAGGATGAGGAGAAGAAGGAAGAGGAGAAGAAGGATGAGGAGAAGAAGGATAAAGAGAAGAAGGATGAGGAGAAGAAGGATAAAGAGAAGAAGGATGAGGAGAAGAAGGATAAAGAGAAGAAGGATGAAGAGAAGAAGGATGAGGAGAAGAAGGATGAAGAGAAGAAGGATGAAGAGAAGAAGGAAGAGGAGAAGAAGGATAAAGAGAAGAAGGATGAGGAGAAGAAGGATAAAGAGAAGAAGGATGAGGAGAAGAAGGATAAAGAGAAGAAGAATGAGGAGAAGAAGGATAAAGAGAAGAAGGATGAGGAGAAGAAGGATAAAGAGAAGAAGAATGAGGAGAAGAAGGATGAGGAGAAGAAGAATGAGGAGAAGATGAAGAAAAAGAAGAAGTAGATCATCTTACACTTTTACTGACTTGAAGGTTCTCATCATATTGGATCACAACCATCAAATATTCCCTTCATTCAGGCCTTTACTTTAGAATTTAGTCTTTATTTTCCCTTTATGTCACAAGTAACGTTTTTAAGATCCCAGAATGAAAACCCAAAAGAAGAAACGTCGGATTCTTTTCCTCTACTACAGTTACGGTGGGACCCAGATCCGTGAGGAGCTGCTGCCCATGACCTCATGCGACTGACCTTGTCTGACTCGTAGTTAGCCAGGCGGCAGCTCACGTCGGCGTAGCCCCAGGCGAAGGTCTTGCTCCAGGTGGGCGGGGCCAGAACTTTGTTCTGCTCCACAGCGAGGATGCCCTTGTCTGTGCACACGATCTGCCCCACCGGTTCCCTCAGTTCTGCAGAGAGGAACCCAGAAACCCATGAGTCAGTCTGAGAAGGTTCAGCCACAGGATGGAGCCGCTGCTGCACGGGGTCAAAGGGCAAAGTACCGGACCGCTCCTCAGGGGTCCGGTGACACTCTCCACTCCAAGGAGATGAAAGTGTGTGTGTGATTGTGGGTGTGGGTCGGTACCTTTGACGGGGGCGAGAGAAGGTCTGAGATTGTCCAGATGATGGAAGAAGATCTTGTCGCTGTTGGAGCTGGGAGGGACGCTCGCCACGTCACCGTTGGCTTTACCGCGAACCCGTTTAGGAGGGTGGGGCTTCTTGAAGAGCTGGAACAAACAAGAGACAGGACTCAGCAGACGGTTACGGAACCGCTGCTGGAACATCAACCAGTGGCTTCCTGCCTGGAGAGGAAGCCACTTCCTGTGAGAGTCCTCACGCCGTCACGTCTTCATCAAAGGCGCGATGAAGCATTTCTTTTTTTTATGAATCTGATGATGAAGAGAGCGTTAGATCAGCCTGAAGCAGCAGATTTAACCCTTGAGTGTCTGAGATGGCGTCTCCTGGTAAAGGTTATTCAAAGTGCTTCGTAAAGGGTGGAGGTCCACGCCGCTGTGGAATCTGTAATGAGAGCTGTGAGAGGTTCTGCAGCCGTGTCTCGGACACAAGCCCGTCTCTGACCTGTTTGGGGATTTGTCCAAAGTTGTTGATGAAGCCGATGGTGGCCGTCTCCTTCAGCGGGTCGTTGATGTTGTAGATGTCTACCTGGCCCTCGTAGAACAGGTGGTGGAAGACGTTGACGGACTCCACGGCCGGCGGGCCCTGCTGCTTGTAGCCGAAGATGAGGTCGATCCATTCGTGGAGGTGGGCCGAGACGTAGTCGCACTCCAGCGCCTGCAGCCGGGTGTGGACACAAAGCAGAGGTGAACGGATTCTCTCAAAACGGGCCCAGATTGGGTATGACCAGCGGATTAACCTCTGACCTCTCTGTGGACCCTGATGAACTCCCGCGGGTCGCCTTTGGCCCAAGGTGGCAGGATGACATCGCCGAGCTTGGTTCCATTCTGCTTGGCACCTGGTGTCAGCAGAAAATCAGAACATTCATTATCCTTCCACTCTGACTTCTACCAGTTCTGTTACTCCTGACTTCCTGGTACCGACCCAGATCGAAGTTGTTGGAGTTGAGCAGGAACTCAGGCAGGTAGAAGAACTCTGGGATGAGCTCCTTGACGTCGGCCATGTTGTGTTTGGAGGCAGAGAGCCAGGCTTCGCGCATGCTGTGGAACATCCTGTCAGCCAGGTCAAAGTGACCTCCCTGGGGATCGGACACACAGGAAGATGGTTTGACAGAACCCAGATCCGGTCCACTGGGCCGTCAGCTTCAATTATCAATGTCAAATAAGACTAAGACTATAACTGTGAGGGTTTCTCTTCGGATCGAGTGACACAAACGTCTCCGGACGTGAGTGGAAATGAAAATGAGCATCAGAACCTTCAGCATGAGAGGAAAGTTCTGGTCAAACCTGGAGTCGGAGGAAAATCTGCGTGAAGGGTTCCATCCGGACCAGATAGGAGGCCACGATCATGGCTGAGGAGTAGTGGGTGCCGTAGTGGTAGGCGGGCGTCTCGCCTGGTGGGACAGGAAGCGGATCATTTACTCAGACTGAAGGAGGACAGGACTCTGACCCAGAAACGGTCTGGATATTAACAAAGAACGTTAGCGGTAAGTTTGAAAACTGAGTAATCAAGACCAAAGTCTAGTTCTAAAGCAGGGAAGGGAAGCTTTACTCTTACCAGCCCGCGTAAACACGCCGTCTCACTACTGAGGGGCTGCGCGAGGCAACGGAGACACTCTTCTGACAGGAAGGAGGGTCTGAGGCTAAGCACCTCACAAACTACAACTCCCATGATGCCCACATGATGTCACAGGTTCACAACACCCGTGAGGCCACTTTCTTAAAGGACCAGGCTCCTGGCGTCTTCACTGCAGCTAAGGGTTCTGATTAAAAACGCTGCCTGATGTTTGTACTGACCGCCATCTTTGGACGGTCAGACCCAGAACTACAGAACCTAAACAAGAGCTACAGGTCAGCTGATTCTCGTCCTTCTAACCCCACCCCGTTGAACCTGCCCATTGTTGATGGCATCTTACCGGTAGGGTCCTCCCAGTCCTTGTACCTCTTCTTGTACTGCGTCAGTCTGTCGTCAGTCTGGGCGCCCATGGGCTTGGCGAGGTTACGGAACGTCTTGGGGTTGCTCAGGTCCAGTTCCTGTTTGACAAGCGCCGGCATTAATACCTCCCCCTCCTTTTTCTGTTAACGGTCACCGGTAAAAAGCTTCCTCTCACCTCAGAGTCAAAATCGGCCAGGATCCAAGGGAAAACCGGATACTGCATCAGGTCGTTGTAGGATCGTCCCGCCAGCGTGTTCAGATGCATCAGGTACTGGAAGTTACTGATCTCTCCTCTCTGGAAGACACAGGGTCAACAAGAACTCTGTAGTTTCCTGCTTCTCCACTTCCTGCAGTTACTCCGACATGAGGTCCAGGTTCTTACCTCCCACCTCTGGGTCACTGACTTCTCCCCGACCAGTGTGCTGAGGAGTCCAGATCTGAGGGACACCAGGACAGAGAGGAGCAGGTTTAGACACTTAATAGTCATCTATCCCATAATAAGATAGATGATAGATGAAGTCAAAAACACTTTCATGGATTGTTTTGATATTTTAAACCCACAAAAACCTCAGAGTGAGGAAGAACTGGATTGATTTCTGTAAAGGTTGCTTGTATATGTCTGACACTAGGGGGCGCTTTATCTCTTTAAATCTTTATTCGGCCCATCATTTCTCCACAGTTGGTCCCATTTAGTCCAAATTTGGTGAATATTAATCGACTCAAAGAAATCCATCTTATTTCTAAGACTTTTAACAGAGAGGAAGTCTTACCCCTGTTCCACGCTGGTGTTGGGCCTCTGGCCCGAGACCGACTCTGAGCTGTCAGCCAGTGAAGGCACCACCGCCAAGAACCTTCAAAAGAGGAACACAGTTCTCTCTGTGAGGGTTTTATTCTAATCTCACAGTCATAACCTTTTAACCTTTATTAAATATGACCCGGCCCTCCTCCGTCACCGCTAAAGCTTAAAAACAGGAAAAAGACTTTAATTCTATTTCTGTTTGTATTTCATACCTTTGGTAAACTTTGTTGCGGACTCCTTTCTGAAAGGCCAACAGGTAGTTTCTGCCGTCAGCGGAGAAGACCTCCACTGCCATCGGCTGAAAACAGAAGAGGCACAGGACCGTTCATCAAACTCAAACCCTACGAATCTTTAAATTGACTCCATGCGACTCTTCTTAGAGCCTAAACTCAAAGACGTGAACGGTGGTTGTATTGTATTGGCCGCCCTCTGACCTGCAGCAGGTATCGTCTCTTGTGCACCTCCTTGATGTCCTCATAGGCGAAGATGCTGCAGGTTCTCTTCAGCTGGCTCTGTCCCTGTCGGGCTCCTCTGGGGATGATGGCCTCATGCAGACTGAGCAACGACATCAGACACAAGATTACCCATAAGGCACCTCTTCTTGACAGGCACGTAACCGGGCTTCAACCTAATCTCTGATTGATGTTTTCTTTTTGGGATTATTTTCTAGATTTGAATAAAAACATTGATTTAAGTGTGTACGCGTCAACAAAGCTCCCTCTGGTGGTCAGAGGTTGTATTACACAGCCAGAACATCATTTTTGTCCCTCTAGTCTCTTTAACTGGTCCAAACGGAGAGTCATTTCTCCACTTATGCTTCAAATATCTTTGGATTGAAGCAGAGCTGAGTACTAATCAGTGGAAGACGAAGTATAAGTACTCCTATCACACTGTGAAAATACTGCGTTACGATTCCATTTTGATTCTCAGAGGGCAGGCGGTGATAATCTTTTGGATTAAACAACTTCTCGTGTTGGCATCTTACTCGCCTGAAGACTCGAGGTTTAAACAGAAAAATCTTCAACGTGATGTTTTAGAGGAAGACTGTGAAAAAAGCTTACACTATCAAATATAGAGGTACGTTGTTATTACTGTATTTGGCAATGCAAAAAGATTAAAAACATTTTGGGAGGAGTTAGGAACTATCATAGAGGGAATTATCTCAAGGCAAATTCTATTGGACCCCAGACTTTTTCTCGTAGGTTGATATCTAGAGAAACATAAATAGAGAAAAAGTGTATAAGCATTTATAAAAATGTCATTTTGAATTTTTCTAAAATGTTGTAAACTGTACTATTTGAAACTCAACTCTTATAGTTCACCAGTTTATAAATCAAGTGGAGCATTTTCTTATTTTTGTTTGTTTTGTTTGTTTTGCAGCTGCCTATTCTTTCTGTCTAGATTTTACAGAAGTTCTAAAAGCAGGAAGTCAGCTTTAGGGGAACGCGATGAAGTCACAGACACATCCGTTTGCCACGCCCACATGGTCCCTCAGAGGAACCATGAGAGAAGCTGCTTTCTGAAAACACAAATGTGGAATGTCCCTGCTGACTGGGACCACGCGTGCTCCATCGGCAGCATGACATCATCGTGCCTGGCTGAATGATGTCACCGCTCTGTCACAGCAGGAGGCGTCATGCGTTCAGGTTAGCACGGCGGCGCTACCGTCCTACACAAGGACCCAGGGGACGGGACCTACTTGGGGGGCAGCGTGTCGATGTCCCTGATCTCCCTGGACACGGTCATGGTGAAGCCGTCGATCACGTAGAAGTGCTCTTTCCCAAATAGCAGCAGCCCCTCGCTGGTGTCCAGACCCTGGACCCTGGCACAGCGGTACATGTGCTGGATCTGCCCCGCGGTGAATCAAGACAGAAGAGGGTTAGTGACCCGAAGGTTTGGAAGGAGGCACTTCTCTGATGAGAAGAACGACACATCAGACAAAACTTTAAGACTTTACTAAATATACAATTTACGTTCACACCAAACACCAAAGCCCCGCCCAGATCGGACCGGCCATGCAGAGGGTGGGTCACCCTGAACCAGCTCCTCTGCAGGGCGACTGGGTTTCAGCCCAGCCTGCACTGCTGGAGGCTGGGTTCATTGGTAGCATTCGTCGGCCTCATCCCATCCCAACAAGGGTGTCCCCCGAAACAAAAAGCCCCTATTCCCCTGCATTGTACCAGAAATCCCCTTGATTGGACCAATTTGAGACTCTGTGTGATCCGGGTGGAAGTGGGTCAGTTGTGATTTCATTGTGTTTGACGGTCGCTCTCTGACCTTCTCTCCCTCCTCAAGGAGGCGCAGCAGGGACGTGTTGTCAGTCCTCTGCTCCTCCTCAGGGCCTCCCGTCTCCAGCAGCTGCTCCTGAAGCAGCTCCTGACTGTCCTCGTCTGCTCCGTCCGCCGTGGAGCGGGACCTCTTCAGGGGGGCCTTCACCAGGCCTGCAGGGCAGAGAACTGTCAGCTCAGACCACCGGCAGGAAGAGGAGGAGGGAGCAGAAAAAAAGAGAAAACCATTCGGTGTCTCCGACCTTTGACCCTGGCGATGGTGTCCTCTCCGTGCTCGGGCTCGTGCTGGGTGGTCTCCCCCTCCGCGCTGTGCTCCACAGAGTGCTGGTACATGCCCGGGTTTCCGGACAGCAGGCGCATGTAGTACTCCTTGCTGTCGTAGCTGATGGCTCGCCGGTACCGGAGAGGCTTCTGCGGAGGAGAGGGAGCAAGAAGGGAAGGAGGTGACCAGATAGTCTCCTGTGCCGGAGGAACATCTGACTCTGTTCATAGATAGAGAAACTCACACAGGGATCAGATTATAACCGTTACAATCGGATTATGACCTCATGCACATGCAGAAATGTATTTCCATTTCGTCCTTTTGCTGTTTATAAACTGTAGAATTCACTTTGAGCGCTGGGTCGGCCGGAACTACACAAAGCCTCCGACCCGGCCCATTCTGGACGACTCCCAGAGCAACACATCCCTGCAGCCTGGCAAAGAATGAACGGTCTGTATCGACGGATCAGAACCTTTAGCACTGGGTCGGGTTCATGCAGGCACACCAGGCATTAAAGCAGCTTCATTAAACCGCTCCTGAACAGAACTAAGGAAGGTACCTCAGAACCGCCGTAGCCCTCAGCCTGTCCCGAGGGTACCGGGGGCACCAGAGGGGGGCAATCCCCCTGACTAGACTCCTTCATTTAAATGTACAGCCCAGAAAACAAACAAATCTCCTCCTAATGAGAGAAATATGAACTATTAGAGTAAAATATGACACAACTAAGATCCATTTCCTCGTCTTCCTCATTCATCTGCACCAAATTTGGACGAAATCGGACCAACGGTTGAGGAATTATGGCCCGAAAACATTTGAAGGTGAAGCTCCCTCTAGTGTCAGGAATACCTTTCCCAAAATCAATCCAGTTCTTCCTCACACTGAGGATCCACTAATTACACGCCATTTCAGCAGCTCTGACCTCTGACCCCATCATTTCAAGTAATGTCTATGAAAAAGAGTTAGGTAGATATTGCATGTAATGTGACATCATGACCTCTGCAGCTCCTCCTCCTTTATTTATTCATGGTTTCAAGGAGAAGGAGTAGGTGGGGTTCCTGACGGGTGGAGATGTGGTTGAGGCTTTTAGCCCTTATTTGGACCAACAAGGAGTGACAGAAGGTGAGTGTGAGAGAGAAGACAGTGTTTCAAAATGGAAAACCTTCTACTGTTTTTCTTCTCTGACCAAATCGATGAAGGTGGAGGAGAGAGAAAGTCGGGCGGAGGAACCGTCTGCTCCTCCGCCCGTCTTTCTTTCAGGTTCCTGGGGATGACGGGAGCCGGTTCGGAGCTGCGTACCTGTGATGAGTTGGTGTTGGGCTCCAACTCAGGGATGTACGGGTAGTGGATGTAGAACATGTCGTTGCGGACCATCTTCTTCCTCATCCGGCAGGGACCCTCGGTCATCTCCAGCACAAACTTGTCCAGGTGGGAGCCGATGGGGGGGCCCCACAGGCCGCGCTCCCGCAGCAGCTCGTACTCGATGGACGCCCACTCTTCCGTCACGTACTTCAGGGCGTTCTGCTGCCGCTGGAAGACAGAGGAGCAGGTGGAGGGTGAGACCCTTCAACCTTCAAGAGAGGGGCGGGTCGTTTGGTCGTAGAGAACGTTTGTCCACCTGCCTCTGACAGGAAGTGGTGGGTGTGTGTGAGAGGATGAAGGGAGTCTGCGTGGTT
>JBBDHG010000315.1:485000-552500 GCA_037951165.1 Lophius americanus
TTTTTTTTAAGATCGCCATCGAGACAAAGTATCGACTCGTCTTCAGCAGCAGGAAGATGGAGGCAGTAGAAGTTCGGAGTCAAGGACTGGAAAACACACACAACTAGAAAAAGCGCTAACCTCCGCCACGACACAACAGAACCGTAGGCTACAGCTAAACTTCCTGCAGATTCCTTCATGAATGTTTTAGTTACTGCCAGCTTCTATATCTACCAACAACTCCAACAAACTCTCTGAGCATTCTCTCAGGTACTTTGTAGCTGCTCGACTCCTGCGCCTTTCACTTCAGCGTCTCTGCTCAGCCCCTGAGCCCCACTGCGAAAGGTGCGTCCTCACCTCCAGCAGCAGGTCGATGATCGGCGTCTGCTTGCTGGCTGGGGTCATGCAGAGGTTGTCCATGATGAGCACCCTCATGAAGTCAAAGACACACTTCTTGGCGGGGTGGTTGGTCAGGGACGTCTTGGAGCCGACGTTGCAGTACTCAGACTGGCTGCGGTTCATCCCCGAGTCGGCGGCGAAGCCTTTGAACTCCTCGGCCGGAGAACCCGCCTCGTCGTCTAAATCGGTCACCTGGAGCAGATGGAGAGAGAGTTCATCAAAGGTTTTAACGTCTTTGGTGGTAACGCGGCAGAAACTGCAGCTCCTCTTCCTCCCTTCTTCCTGCTGAGACATGCCTTCAGACGGGGGCTGGAGACTCTTACCCCGAAGTTCATGACTTGACAGAAAGATTCCAAAGGGGCTGTAAGTTGGACTTTACAGCCCCTCAAGATCTGGTTAGCTTCCATCTGCTCTCCTCCTGTAAGAATCTGTCTTCAGACTGGAGTCAGAGCAGAAGAAAATGGAGTCTTACCATCTCAGAGTAGGGCCTGATGTTGAAGGGGAAGACGGCGGCTGCCAGGGCGCAGAGGAACTCCGGACTGTGCCACATCGGAGACAGGTCGGGCACGTTGTGGTAGAGGTACCTGAAGAACTGCATGAGGGTGACGGGGTACTCCCTCAGCCAGGAACCTTCCTCCTCCGACTGCCACGGCTGGAGAGACACACAAGAAAGTCCTCCAGGTCAAATCCCAGACTAGTTGTAAGCTCAGAAGAACCTGTTCAGGAGGAGTTCATCGGCAACCCGCAGTGATGATCCATGAACACTGGACCACATCTCCATTCATATCCCTTTTCCACCGAAAAGGATCTGGTACTAGCTCGGTGCTGGTGCTAGTGTCAGTGTTTGACTAGGCTGACCGTTGGTTCTGTCACGGACTAGACTGACCGTTGGTTCTGTCACGGACTAGACTGACCGTTGGTTCTGTCACGGACTAGGCTGACCGTTGGTTCTGTCAGGGACTAGGCTGACCGTTGGTTCTGTCAGGGACTAGGCTGACCGTTGGTTCTGTCAGGGACTAGGCTGACCGTTGGTTCTGTCAGGGACTAGGCTGACCGTTGGTTCTGTCAGGGACTAGACTGACCGTTGGTTCTGTCACGGACTAGACTGACCGTTGGTTCTGTCAGGGACTAGGCTGACCGTTGGTTCTGTCAGGGACTAGGCTGACCGTTGGTTCTGTCACGGACTAGGCTGACCGTTGGTTCTGTCACGGACTAGACTGACCGTTGGTTCTGTCACGGACTAGGCTGACCGTTGGTTCTGTCAGGGACTAGGCTGACCGTTGGTTCTGTCACGGACTAGGCTGACCGTTGGTTCTGTCAGGGACTAGGCTGACCGTTGGTTCTGTCAGGGACTAGGCTGACCGTTGGTTCTGTCACGGACTAGGCTGACCGTTGGTTCTGTCAGGGACCGGTGGTTCTCACCAGGTTGAGCATGCTGCGCAGCATGGCCAGCAGAAGGAAGGCGGCCTCGGTGCACACGCTGTGGATGGAACCCATTAGTGTGGCGCTGGAGGCCGGCATGCCAAAGATGAAGGTCCAGAGGGAGTCCAGATCAAACTGAGGAGACAACCACACAGACTTGGGTAATACTCACACCACATGGTACTGGACTGAAACAAAGAACCACGTGTGTTCCTGCATATGACAGGATCTCATTCGGACTTATCGGACCTTTGGAAGTAACATCTCTGATATGGATCTCTGGAACCTTTACGGAGGTTTTCAGTGGCAACCATTGAAGTGAAAATCTTTTCTTGGCTCACTCTTAGGTTATAGTCCGATAAAAACACAGACATGACTGTAATATTTCATCTCACTCTGTTGTTGTCGCTCATTTCTGTTTACTTCCTCACCACAATATCATACAGGTTGTTTTTTTTCACACACTCCACCATCAGCCGTAATATAGCCTTAATAATAAGGTAACATAAAAACAGACGGCCACTCAAAACTGTACATAATCAAATATAATCACTAAACAGATTGAACCACACTTTAAAACCATCGACCTAAACATTACTCACTGATTCTATAATCATGACTCATCATTTTATATTTACTTTTAGCTCTATGCGTTACTGAGAATATCTTTGACTCCAGTAAATCTTTAAACCTCACAAACACTCTGCGGGTGTTTTTATTGGCATTCACCTCATTTATGGCTCTTATTGCTGTTTTATTCTGTAGGACATAGAATAAGGTTTAATATTTATGTGTTATTCCTCTATGATGAATCCAATTTATTCAAAGGGAACCACTTCATTTGTACGAATGGCACCTTTAACCGAATATATGACAGCGACGCAGGAAACTTCAAAAATGGCCTCAAATATGTCGCAGCTGTGACGTGATCAAAGACAATTATGATAACTGAACAATTAGAGCTTCAACGATTGCAATCGTCTTGGCCGATCACCGATTGAAAGTTTAAAAATCATAATGAGTAATCTTATATGAGTGCTCTTATTTTGAAGGACTACAGAGGCTGGTGGGCATTGTGTTTGTATTCTGACCTGTTGAAATGAATGTCCCCTCCGTCCTTCAACCAACTGTACGACATTTAAAAGTGAGATAAGACTTTGTTCACCCGGTTCAGTCTGTTATCTGTTCTACGCCGGCTTTGTTCAGGGACTCGTGGCGCTGAGCTCAAAGCTAGCCTTAGCCGCTCTGCTAACATTAGCTTTTTAACCTGCTATGTTCCTCGGGGTGATTAAATGTGAAACGTGTGACTTGTTGTACCACAGCAGCTTAATTTGTCCTGGACCAAAGATTTTCTACTTAAGTGCGGACCACCGGCGATGGATGGAGTCCGTGTGTGCTGGCAGCAGCAGCAGCAGAAGAAGAGGGAGAGGAAGGAGAAGAAAAGGTTGGGTATACTAACATGTACCTGCAGGCTGTCCGGTAGCTCGGTGACGGGCTGCTGCAGGAACACAGCCATGAGCAGGAAGTAGAGCTCCGGCACGTTGGTGTGTTTGGGCAGCAGGGTCTGCAGCACAGGGAACCCTGGGAAGTGGCAGGCGTCGCGGTTGATCTCTCGCAGCGTGGACCGCCCGCCGGCGCTGCGACCCACGTTGAAGCCTACAGAGGAGGAGGAGGGGTTCAGAATCTGGCAAGAGGGTAGACAGGAGCATCTATTCCTGCATGGATCCCCTGACTGAGGGTCCGGTTTAAGCCCAGAGTGCAGCGGTCTGGGACGTGATGATTCTGGTTCTGGTAAAGTTCTACTCAGCTGTCAGCAGGGATTTCTATTCTACACCCAGCACTAACAGGACAACTTATGAGGTGAGGGTTCAGATGAGCTTGACTAAAACTAAGCCTGAGCTGTCGAACCCGACCACAGGGGCCTATCCATGAAAAGCCCCCAATCCCCTGCGTTGTACCAGCAAACCCCCTGATTGGACTCCTCAAATAAATGTCGAGTTGTGTCCGAAGAAAAACGGGCTTTTTATTTTTTTTGAAAAAAGCTCTCCTAGTGAGTAAAATGTGATCCATACAAGACAGAACTCCTCCAGCCCATTCATGAGCACCAAATCTGGACGAAATCGGACCAACGCCGGAGAAATGACGGCCCGGAAACTGATTTGGGAGATTCATCTCCCCCTAGTGGCAGAAATATGCAACGGATTTTTCAAAATCAGCTCAGTTCTTCCTCACACTGAGGTCTATGTGGGCGTAAAACAGCGGTATCGCGTTCTAAGGAGGGATCAACGGCGCCCCCAACTATTCTGGGATTTAATCAGATTGTATCTAATAATAAATGTTCTGACAAAACTACAGCAGCTGTGGAGGTTCTGTTGGGCCGGGTCACTACTCAGCACGGACGTCGTAAGCAGAGTCAACGGTTCTCAACCTCGTTCCGTACGTTGAGGGGGGGGGTCTATGGTCGCAGGAGCAGGGAGGACAAGGAGGCAAAAAGAAACAACCCACCCTTGGAGGAGCGGCGAACTTTCTGTTTGCTGAAGGACGACCAGCTCCGCCGGGAAGCGTTGGCGGAGCGAGAGGAGGCGTCTGCTGAGTAACATCGTAACATACATTTTGTCTGTTACTGTACGTCCTTCCGCCGAGGGGCGCCCGGCCCACCCAGAAGGCCCACCCAGGCCCACCCGGTCTCGCTAACTCACCCATCACTGTGCCGATCTTGTTGGTCAGGACGGAGTCGGTGTGGTCCAGCCAGCCGCCCCCGCAGAGGCCCTCTTTGAATCGGTTGAGGATGGACTGGTTGGCGAGCAGGACCGCCAGGATCCACAGCGCCGCCGTCACTGTGCTGGAGTGAAGATGCTCCTCCATGAACATCAGGAGCCAATCGAATCCCAGCGTCCGGACGAGCTCTTCGCAGGCCCTGTAGGGGGAGGCAGAGGTGGTCAGCTAACAGTCCAAACCCGGTGCTGGTTCTGAAGACGATCTCAGCAGGGTTTTTCTCACAGGGTCAGGGGTCGATGCCAGTAACCTGAACATCAACCCGCTGAGGCCCGGAGCTGAAACGCGTATCGGTGCAGAGATTCTCCTCAAGTCACACAGTAGAAGACACTGATGAAGAAGAGGAGGATGATGTCGACTATGACACTCCGGTGTTTGGTGGAGCAAGTCAATTACAAGACATGTCCTCCTGTCTATCTCTCTCACTTCCTGTCCATCTGTCTTCCTCCTCCTGTCTATCTGTCTCTCTCTCTCCTCCTGTGTGTCTCTCTCTCCTCCTGTCTACCTGTCTCCTCCTGTCTACCTGTCTCTCTCCTCCTGTCCATCTGTCTCTCTCTCACTTCCTGTCAATCTGTCTCTCTCTCTTCTCCTGTATACCTGTTTCTCTCTCCTCCTGTCTATCTCTCTCTCTCCTCCTGTCTACCTGTTTCTCTCTCCTCCTGTCTATCTCTCTCTCTCCTCTTGTATATCTCTCTCTCTCCTCCTGTATATCTCTCTCTCTCCTCCTGTATATCTCTCTCTCTCCTCCTGTGTGTCTCTCTCTCCTCCAGTTTCTGTCTGTCTCTCCTCCTGTCCATCTGTCTTTCTCTCCTCCTGTCCATCTGTCTCTCTCTCCTCCTGTCTATATGTCTCTCCTCCTGTTCATCTGTCTCTCCTCCTGTCCATCTGTCTCTCTCTCCTCCTGTCCATCTGTCTCTCTCTCCTCCTGTCCATCTGTCTCTCTCTCCTCCTGTCCACCTGTCTCTCTCCTCCTGTCTATCTCTCTCTCCTCCTGTAAATCTGTCTCTCTCTCCTCCTGTACATCTGTCTCTCTCTCCTCCTGTACATCTGTCTCTCTCTCCTCCTGTCCATCTGTCTCTCTCTCCTCCTGTCCATCTGTCTCTCTCTCCTCCTGTCCATCTGTCTCTCTCTCCTCCTGTCCATCTGTCTCTCTCTCCTCCTGTACATCTGTCTCTCTCTCCTCCTGTACATCTGTCTCTCTCTCCTCCTGTACATCTGTCTCTCTCTCCTCCTGTCCATCTGTCTCTCTCTCCTCCTGTCCATCTGTCTCTCTCTCCTCCTGTCCATCTGTCTCTCTCTCCTCCTGTCTCTCTCTCTCCTCCTGTCTATCTGTCTCTCTCCTCCTGTCCATCTGTCTCTCTCTCCTCCTGTCTACCTGTCTCTCTCCTCCTGTCTATCTCTCTCTCCTCCTGTCCATCTGTCTCTCTCTCCTCCTGTCCATCTGTCTCTCTCTCCTCCTGTCCATCTGTCTCTCTCTCCTCCTGTCCATCTGTCTCTCTCTCCTCCTGTCTCAAAGCTGACTGTGTAAACTGTGAAACTGAAAGCTAACATTTAGAATGTCTACGTCTTCATCCTCACCACCTGCCTGATTAATTATCGGTCCAGTAAAACACGTGAACGTCTTCAGACGGTCTCGGGTCTCCGGTTGTGGAGGACCAAAACGTTGGAGAAGTTTCTATCTGAAAGTAGAGTTTAATCTTACTGCGTGTTCACGGAGCACTTCTCCTTGGTGATGAAGAGCAGTCTGAGCAGGTTGTCCAGCAGTCGGTTCCTCAGCAGGATGAGGTTGGCCGACAGGAGGCCGCCAAAATCATCATCATTTCCTGGAGATGCAGGAAAACAAGGTAGAGTCCCAACATCTCCCATAACCCCCAACGTGTGTTCATGTACTCCCTGTGAGGCGTGACATCACCACCTCCAACTCACTCTCACCTCCATCCATCTTCTCCTCGTTGTTGATCTCCATGACAACAAACTTCTCACACACCGCAAAGGTTGGAAGGGTGGAAGCGATGAACTGACCGAGCCTGAGAGATGAAGACAGAAATCTTTCCTTTGGTTCTGTCCTGGTGCGGCTTGGAGCGAGGTGTGTGTGTGTGAGAGAGTGTGTGTGTGTGTTAGTGTGTGTGTATGTGAGTGTGTATGTATGTGTGAGTGTATACGTGTATGTGTGTGTATGTGTGAGTTCATGTGAGTGTGTGAGTATGTGTGTATGTTTGAGTGTGTGTGTATACATGTGTGTGTGTGAGTGTATACCTGTATGTGTGTGTGTGTTTTTACCTGTATGCGTGTGTGTGTGTGTGTGAGTGTATACCTGTATGTGTGTGTGTGTGAGTGTATACCTGTATGTGTGTGTGTGTGTATACCTGTATGTGTGTGTGTGAGTGTGAGTGTATACCTGTATGTGTGTGTGTGTGTGTGAGTGTATACCTGTATGTGTGTGTGTGTGAGTGTATACGTGTATGTGTGTGTATGTGTGAGTTCATGTGAGTGTGTGAGTATGTGTGTATGTTTGAGTGTGTGTGTATACATGCGTGTGTGTGAGTGTATACCTGTATGTGTGTGTGTGTCTGTATACCTGTATGCGTGTGTGTGTGTGTGAGTGTATACCTGTATGTGTGTGTGTGTGTATACCTGTATGTGTGTGTGTGTGTGTGAGTGTATACCTGTATGTGTGTGTGTGTGTGTGTGAGTGTATACCTGTATGTGTGTGTGTGTGTGTGAGTGTATACCTGTGTGTGTGTGTGTGTGTGTGTGTTTACCGTAGTAGATCATAGGGGTTGGGGAAGCCCTGCAGCAGCAGACTGAGGACGTTGCTGATGGAGGCCACGGTGGGCTGGGACAGCGAGGTGTCCCTCAGGGTGAGGAGGAGTCTGGGGACCAGCTGGAACTCTCTCAGCAGTTTGGCATTCTTTGCTGCCTCACTGGTTTAAACAGACGGAGAAAGACTCAGATCAGTTTCTGACACAGATCTAATCACTTTATGAAAGAATAACAGTAATTATGATAATTAGAACATTTAGTTTGTCTGACGGTGAATTTGACGCAAACTGGACTGTTTCACTGTGTGAACCTGGACTATTTCACTGTGTGGACCTGGACTGTGTGACTGTGTGAACCTGGACTGTGTGACTGTGTGAACCTGGACTGTGTGACTGTGTGAACCTGGACTGTTTCACTGTGTGAACCTGGACGGTGTGACTGTGTGAACCTGAACTGTTTCACTGTGTGAACCTGGACTGTTTCACTGTGTGAACCTGGACTGTTTCACCGTGTGAACCTGGACTGTGTGACCCATGGTAGTGTGTCTGAGTGTGTTGTCCCGTTGCCACGGTTACACATTGGTATAGGTAGTAGTGATAGAACTATTAGCAGCAGTATTTTTTAGTAGTGTAGAGAAGTAAAGGCATGAGATGCAGGGAGGACAGAGAAGAAGAAGACAGAGATGAAAGACAGTCAATGGACAAATGAAAAAATATGAAGTATTATCATCAAAGAATCTGTAGATTGACAGTCAGAGTGACGCGGAGGTGGAGGCGTGTGTTCCTCCTCCTACAAGCTTGTGAAACCTGCCTGGATTCCGTCAGCAGCTCGATGAAATGCTCGAACAGGGACAGATGGAGCTCGTAGGGAGCGTGGAGCCAGACCTGAGGAGCAGAAGGAGCAGAAGGAGCAGATTCAGACCTCCGTCACACAAACACACACTACTGACAACAAAAGAGGAGGAGCCCAGTCTGCACAAAGTATCCACCCGTCAGAGAGAGTACATCCCAGAATATACAGTCGCTGCTGAAGGCCAGGGCGTCACCAGACACGCAGGAGCTAAACACTCTCAGGAGGAGCTCAGAATAAAGACCCTCCACCGCTGGACTACAGGGATGCTGCATTTTATCATTAAAGGTGCAGTACGTCAAACCTGCAGGCTTCACCTCCGCTCACCCGTTCTGTCCAAGGACGTGTCCAAACACATCGTGAAGAAGGTTCCATTTATTCTAAGTGACGCCCGGGCAGCGCGGCTCCATCAGAACCCACAGAACCTCACCTCAAAGTCGCACAGCAGGTCCTGGAAGGCGGTGGAGTTGGGGATGATGGAGGTCTCGTGGCCGCTGTCCACCGTTCCCACCAGAGAGAAGGTGAGGTGGAGGATGTGGCTGTTGAGCAGCGAGCGCTTCTTCTTCAGCAGCATGGCCAGTAGCTGCAGGGAGAAAGACACAGGCGTTCTGTTTCAGGCACAGCAAAAACGAAGACCGCAGGGCTCTATCCAGCAAAAGACCCCAATCCCCTGCGTTGTACATCAACTCCCCCCTGATTGAACTGCTCACATTAAAAGTGAAACTATGTCCAAAAAGCTGCGTTTGGAGAATAAAACCTGAGTAAACCATGAAGTATTACAGTAACATATAATACATCTCCTCCTCCTCCTCTCTGGTTCAGAGGAACCACATTTGGACCAAATCGGACCAACGGTGGAAAAATGATGTTTGGGGATGAAGCTCCTCTGTAATCAACATTTCCAAAAACCAATCCAGTTCTTCCTCGCACTGATTTCTACGAGGGTGGTGCATTTTTAAAAAGATCCATGAAAGAGTTTTTGAACCACGGCGTCTCATAACTCAACAAAACGATTCCATAATATCCCGGACTTTTCGAGCGATATTGGGTTCTGGTTCCAGTCAGCTACAGAGGGAAAACGGCTCATCAGAGCCGGGGTTCCTGACCTGGTAGCCTTTGATCCGCTTCATCTCCTTACTGGCCAGCGGGTTGCTCTTCACAACACACACCAGAGCTTTGACGGCCGCGTACAGCCCCTCCACATCCGACGCCATGGCAACCAGGCCCAAGATGGCCGCCGCCCCACCCACGTACTGAAGGTTGGTGGCCACGGGTTTGGCCACGAAGGCTCGGACCCCTGCAGGAGTTAAAAGGAGGGAGAGTTCTGGTTCAGAGAGGATGGACGTGTGGAGAAAACGCTGAGCGGTGACATAACAAACCTTAAATAAGACGAGAGAAGACAGAAAAGAACGAGACGTGAAAAAATAAAAGTACTTCTAGAGATTTAATGAGGATGCACGTGGTTTACCTAAATATCCGATGACCCCGGCTCCGATGGTGCGTGCCGGTCCATTCAGGTGGCCGGCCGCGTTGTGGATCAGCTTGACCGGAGTGGCATTCTCATGAGAGGACACGGCCAGCTGAAGAGGGAGACACCGAGGGGATTGATTGAAAATGAACGCCATTTTGGACGATGTCCTGATTGGACATTGACGTGTTCAGCCACCACAGAACTTATCTTCTGTGTAGCGTTAAATAATGCCTGTTGTGATAATATCTCAGGGGAAATCGGGTGTCTGATCTAATCTAAGACATAAAGACAAAAAGATTCAAAATCATCAGAGATGTGTAGGCTTAGAACTGGACTACCAGGACCCTGTAGGCTTAGAGCTGGACTACCAGGACCCTGTAGGATTAGAGCTGGACTACCAGGAACCTGTAGGCTTAGAGCTGGACTACCGGGGCTCAGTAGGCTTAGAGCTGGACTACCAGGACCCTGTAGGCTTAGAGCTGGACTACCAGGACCCTGTAGGATTAGAGCTGGACTACCAGGACCCTGTAGGCTTAGAGCTGGACTACCGGGGCTCAGTAGGCTTAGAGCTGGACTACCAGGACCCTGTAGGCTTAGAGCTGGACTACCGGGACCCTGTAGGCTTAGAGCTGGACTACCGGGACCCTGTAGGCTTAGAGCTGGACTACCAGGGCCCTGTAGGCTTAGAGCTGGACTACCAGGGCCCTGTAGGCTTAGAGCTGGACTACCAGGGCCCTGTAGGCTTAGAGCTGGACTACCGGGGCCCTGTAGGCTTAGAGCTGGACTACCAGGGCCCTGTAGGCTTAGAGCTGGACTACCGGGGCCCTGCGGCAGTCAAAGATCCTACAGACTGTAAACACATCATCAAAGGAAGAACAGAAAGCCAAGGCTTTAAGGCCACGGATTTCAAGTCCGGCCCGCAGCCCATAATAGTCTATATAGTACTAGTCAGCTGAGAGAAGAGTGGTCTAATCAGCCAATAACGGAGGGGGGAGGGTCTGACCTGTTTGGCGATGGCTTTGCTGTCCAGTTTGTTGTAGACTTTCCTGATCTTGGCCACAGTGAGAGTGGAGACAGAGAGCGCGTAGAGACTGAAGGATACCTTCTCCTCTGGTACCAGCGCCACTGGAGAGGCGGGCGCCACCTCCGTCTTTGAGTCTTTACCTGTGAGGATTTAAAATCACAGGAGGGAGGGATACAAAGGAGATAAAAATGGACAGATAAAATTAAAGAGGGGATTAATTGAGGAAAAGAAATGGGAGGAAATGTTAGAACTGTTGGCGGAGGGAAAGTCCCGGAGGTACCAGAGAGGGAGACCAGCTCACCTGGCAGGTAGACGGCCTGGAGGCTGCCAACATAGTTGGGGCCCAGATCGTAGAGGGTGGACACGCTGGTGGCAGGCAGGACCTCTTCCAGGAAGTGGGTGGGTCCCAGGCGCCACACCAGGCTGGAGAGCTGGCGCTGGGCTGGGGGGGTCCCCACGTAGCTGTACACAGTGCTGACCACAGGGGGGTTGGTGGATCCGGACCCACCCGGTGCACTGTGGATGTAGTGGAGCTGGAAGAGACGGAGGGCGAAGAGAGTGTGAAGACGAGACAAAGTCCCTGTTTTTTTATTTTTCTCGTTCGTTTTACTGTTCGGGAATAATCCAAGGAGAGAGAAATGATGACGTCAGCGGAGACACCTGTGTCTGTTTACTGTCACAGAGATAAAGTTAGTCTTTGAATAAATGCTGACAGGCTGGATTCCAACACGTCCCGACTGAAAACTGACGTCGCAGCGTCAAACTGGACTGGACTGATCCTGTTAACAGAAATAAACTAAAGAGGAAAATGAATGTAAGGTATATTATTATTATTATTATTAATTAATTGTTTACAGAAGTGGACGTTTGTGTCTTTAAAGAGGCTGTGAGTAAACACAAGCGGTGGAATATTAGTAACGGTCATTGGTTGCATTTTCTCAAGCTTTTACTGAAGCAGAGGTTAATGTGGTCACGATGAAGAGCGATGAAGGTTCTAGAGGCTCCATCTTCATCCAGGGAACATTTATTTGCTGTAAAAGTAAAATTCTGTTGGCCTTTGAGCAGCTACTACTGTTGTTGTTGTTGTTGTTGTTGTTGTTGTTGATGCTGGTGGTCTCTGGTGGCTTTTTGCTCTCTGAAGAACCTACATACACACACACACACACACACTCAGTCACACACATAAACGTACAGACACACACACATACACATACAGACACCAACACATACACAAAACACACACACACACACATATAGTTACACACACATACACACACTCACTGACACCCATACAAACACACACAGACACGCGCACACATACACACACACACATGCTCACTCACACCCATACAAACACTCATGCACACACACACACACACGAGACACGCCTGACCAGCTTGTGGCGTCCTCAGCGGCAGGAAGTGAGGCTGCTGTTATCGGGGGTGCAGGCAGGAAGTGGAGCCCAGGGGGGTCCGCTGAGCTCTTTCCCCGCTCTGCTCCCTAATCTCATCTAAAGTCACGAACCGCTAACAACCCTCGGGTCAGCTGACGGCGGCGCTGCAGGATTCAGTCACGCGTGAGTCCGGGACAGAACCCAACTCTCCTGACGGACGACGCCGACAACAATCTCCTCCGGTCATTCTTTTAAATTTACACTTAAAGGAGGATCAAAGTGTTTCCCAGCGGAGTTCTTATCTTCACTCGTGGATGATGATGATGATGATGATGATGATGATTCTAGTTACTGTCGTTCTTCATATTACTCATGTATTTATAATTGCTCAGTGTTTGTAAACACACAAACAAACTTATATGATATATTAAACACAAACATGTTTCTGCTTCAACACTTTATTAACTATTAGTTATTATTAGGGTGCATTTCATCCTTTCCTCATATTCATGTATTTTCTGTGTATTTGGTTCCTTAAAGTGTGATTAAAGTGATTTTTTAAAGCAAACTCGCGATTATTCATTCATATTATTTGTTTTTGAGCCAATTATTTATTCATCTACATTTTAGTCCGTTTTGTCTTTTATTATTTTTAAGTTCATATATCAGTCAGTTTTTATTACAATTTTATGTGTTATCTAAATATATATATATGTTTCATTATTATTATTATCATTATTTTACTATTACACATTTTTACTATTTAATGTTTAATAATGTTTTGTTAATGTTTTTTAATCCGTTTTTATGATTATTGTAAGTGTTACGTCCATTAAGTCGTTTTTATTTCCTGACAGAACTCTCCTCCCATGATGCCGTCTGTTCTCTGTGTGTTTGGAGTGACGCGTCCGCTCCTGGGCGGTTCTGCGGGAGAAGATGGGTCCGGTGATGCTGCACACGTGTGACATCATCACGTGGATCCTCACCTTGACGGTGCTGATGAGCTGCCCGTCCAGGTACAGCGTGGCCATGCTGTTCTTCAGCATGCCTTTACTCATGACCAGCACCAGGTGGTGCCACTGACCCTCGGCGATCAGCTCGCCGCAGCGGAAGCGAGCGCAGCAGGGCAGGATCTCGTAGAAGGAGGCTTCCTCGCCGGACTCGTCGGCCGCTTGAGTGGAGAGAGGGAATACAGCCATGAGTGAGATGTAAAAAAGAAGGACGACCTTTGACCCCTACATGTAAGCGGTTTGACCCGGTTTGACCCTCCTTGGCTGAGAAGAAGCCCGGTGTCTCACATCCCTGATCTCTTCGGCCCGGTTCTCACGAGCCCACTGAGTGCTCTGAGCAGACGTGTGTGACTGTCAGGGGATAAAACCACGGACCCCATCTGTGTTCGGATCAGTACGTGAGGCGGGTGGAGGACGTGACGGGCGGAGGAGGGCGTTCTACTCACAGTAGCTCTGCAGCAGCTCCTCCTTGGTGGAGACGGTGAGCGAGCGGTCCTTGGCGGACAGAACCACCGCCAGACAGACGTAGTGCTGCTCCGAGGACGTGGCCCGCCGGACGATGGTCAGCAGCCGCACCGGGTGGGCCTGAGGGGCCGCGCTGAAACGCTCCACGCAGAACCAGGTGGAGTAGCTCAGGCCCGACGGAGGAGGGAACGGGCGCTCGCCTGGAGGAGGAAGAGGAGGGAAATGAGGAAGAAGTGGCTTATGGTTGTTTTCCCTTGGAGTTTCGACTCCAAGGGAAATAATATATATATATATATATATATATATATATATATATATTTCAGGGAGCACATCCCTGAAAAGCCCCCCAGCCCCTGCATTGTACCAACAGTTCTCACTCTGACATTTGCTCTGAGGTTTCTGATGAGCTTTGCTTCATAAATGCTGAGTGAGGATCCAGACTGGAGAATGAAAGTAAAGTAATAGATTACATTATTACTTCAGGTCCATGACAGCGTCGCCTGTTGGTGATTTATTCTGTTTACATTTACAGACTAACAGATAACACACAAACAGAGACTGGCGAGCCTCAAATGAAGGAATAAATGGGTCAAAACAAGCGTGAAGGTGTTGAACCAGAACTCTTCTGTGTTCCGCTGGATCATCTGGGACGTGAAGAAGAGTTTCATCTTCCTCTTTCAAAGCTGATAATTGGTGAAAAATCTGAAAACTGTTTGGCCAAGGAAAGTGAGCGCGGTCGCGTCAACAATGGTTGAAGGCGGTTCTCACCTGTACCCATCCCGCTCAGCACCGCGCCGTCGCTGACGCCGGAGGCGTTGGTGTTGTTGGTGGGGGCGTTGTGGGGGGCCAGACTGGGCAGAAACAGGCACCTGTGCAGAAAGGACAAACTAATGAATCCCACAAACTACGAGTGTCTGAACATGCAGTTAATGGTCCTCAGTCAGAACTGAAGACTAATGGACTCACTGAGGATTGAACTGGTCTGAACCTGTCAGTCAAAAGCAGCTGTTTTTAAAGGTGTAGTATGAAGAGTTTATACGACTAAGAATAATAATAATACAGCTCCTGATGAAACAAATCACTAAAGGACTTTTTTCCACAATGTGTTTGGTTTACTGCTACAGTAGACTCATATCAGGATAAGACAGGTAAGACAGGTAAGACAGGTAAGACAGGTAAGACAAGATAAGACAGGTAAGACAGGTAAGACAAGATAAGACAGGATAAGAGAAGATAAGACAGGATAAGACAGGATAAGACGAGATAAGACGAGATAAGACAAGATAAGACAGGATAAGACAAGATAAGACAGGATAAGAGAAGATAAGACAGGATAAGAGAAGATAAGACAGGTAAGACGAGATAAGACAGGTAAGACAAGATAAGACAGGATAAGAGAAGATAAGACAGGATAAGAGAAGATAAGACAGGTAAGACGAGATAAGACAGATAAGAGAAGATAAGACAGGATAAGAGAAGATAAGACAGGTAAGACAGGATAAGACAGGATAAGACGAGATAAGACCAGATAAGAAGATAAGACAGGTAAGACAAGATAAGAGAAGATAAGACGAGATAAGAGAAGATAAGACAGGATAAGACAAGATAAGACAGGATAAGAGAAGATAAGACAGGATAAGAGAAGATAAGACAGGATAAGAGAAGATAAGACAGGTAAGACAAGATAAGACAGGATAAGAGAAGATAGGACAGGATAAGAGAAGATAAGACAGGATAAGAGAAGATAAGACAGGTAAGACAAGATAAGACAGGATAAGACGAGATAAGACGAGATAAGATCAGATAAAATAATAAGTAAAGGGAGCAATATTGCACAAAAACACGGTAAGGTTATATTGTATATTGTAAATAGTCGTAAACGTAACGTTGTAAACGATAGTTACACTGAAAATAACCTTCTACAGAACAATGAAGTAAATTCAATGTAATGTAAAACCTGAAAAAAGACAAAGACGTAAAAATACTGCTCATGAAAATGGAGGTAAGATAGAATAAATGTTGCACATTTTATAGTCTGACCCTTCAGCTGTCCATCCTCCAGAAGGGGGAGGAGCTACGCCGACTACTGTGGCTTGAGAAATGTCGACGATTGATTCGTCGTTGTGGTTTTTGTCAGGATCAGTCTCAGAGATCCGTCTTTCTCACTGGCTGCTTTCAGAATGTCCCGCCTCAGAATGTGCCGCTCATCAAACCTTCAAAGGACCTCTTGATGTTTTTAGGACCTGTTTTTTGTTTGTCGCTCCTCAACCTCCACAGGAAGGTCAGAGGTCAGAGGTTAGAGTTAAGGGTTTAGACGGCGGTCCTGAAGCTGGCAAGGATTCAATGATTCACTCAAGGACATTTGTCCCGGTGGTCTTCTGTTCCACCGTCTGTCCACGCCGCTGCCTCGTCTTTTTAGCCCGTTAGTCATCCGCTTGATTGGGTGAAAAACAGGAGAGAAAAAAAAAAACACTCCAGGGATTTTAAGGGTTTGACAAATGCTGATTTTTTTCTTTATGTTGTCGGGCGGAAATTTCTTAATTATTCAAAAAGGGGGGGGGGTGTCTTTTTTTTCACCCATCCACCTACACTGATAGAATCCTCCAGAGCTGTAAGTGTGTGTGTGTGTGTGTGTGTGTGTGTGTGTGTGTGTGTGTGTGTGTGTGTGTGTGTGTGTGTGTGTGTGATTCTTGAGAGTAGCGGGGGCATCAATATTTCATGATGACAGATGGGGGAGGAAGGCGGGGGTCTGTCTACGTGCCGGTGTGTGTGTGTGTGTTCTGTTGCTGCTGCTGCTGAGGAGAAAGTGGGCCAGAGCCTCGCTGCCTGGGGTTCTGCTGCTGTTGGGCCTTGTTTCCACAAGAAGCTGTGGGTTCTGTTCTGAGGCAGCGGCTTACAAAACTCAGAGGGTTTGTACGAGTGAAGGAAACCGGAGAAATGATGATGATGATGATGATGATGATGATGATGATGATGATGAGGGACTGGACGAGGGATGATCAAGAGTCAAGCACAGGTGACCTTGATGATCGGTTTTAAAGATTTGGTCACCGGTGGCTCCAGCTGAGCTGAGCAGGACCGTTGGGTCCAGTTTGTGAGCGGGTCTCCGTGAAGCGGATCATGGGATAAATATCAGGTCCCTTCTTGAAAACATGGATGCCGTCAAACGCTCGCTAAAGGTGCAGTACGTAAAACACTTCAGGGGTATGTCTTTGAATGTCATGGCCCAGCAGGGTTTATCCCAGTTGAGCCCCCAATCCCCTGCGTTATACAAGAAATCCCCCTGATTGAACTCCTCAAATGAAATATGTGAGTTAGGTGTTAGGTGCCTAGTTACGACCCACCACTGGTACAAAGGGGGTCCGAAAATATCACAGCTGAAACTGTGAGGAACAAAAAAAAGTTTCCAGTTTTTATTTTGTTTCTTATTTGATTTGTTCATTGGAACTTTGTGAACGTGACCTTCGCTGCTTTGACCTCTGGTGGCATAATATAAAGGCATGAAGGAGCTCAAGGTGAGGCCGGTGGTCCGGTGTGGGTCAGGCACCGACAGGAAATGACCGTTGGCCGTTTGCCCCTGAAAAGAAAACAAAGCGTCTGCCTCGTCTTTAAACCCGTGACCTCATGAATATTAATGAGGACAATAACAGAAATCTCTGTAACGTGTGTGCGGCAGAATCGCCAAGGTCACGCCCCCGAACCCCGACATTCAGTGTGCTGCGAACATGCGACAGACTGCAGCAGAGCCTGACAGCAGCAGCAGGAGGCAAACGATGAAGACGAGGAAATTAGTCTATTTGTATGGAGCAGAATAACGGCCTCATGCTGAGACTGAGGTAAAAAAACAAAAACACAAATCCAGTTTAATTGCAGGGTAAATAATATGTGGCGCCCCGAGGTTCAGACAGAACCCATAAAACCGGCATCGTCTGCTGCTGCTAGAACCTTTAAGGAAGCATGTCATTAAGGAAGGGGTCCGCCGATGAAGCTCTGAATGAGACGAAGACAGAAAGTGAAGACGGGCGGGCGGCTGATAAAATCCTGGAGTTGTTCCCACAAGGTCGTTCAAACGAACGGCGTAACTCCAGAACCGTTTCAGGCATCGTTTTCAAACTTTATACCGACAGAGACCTTAGTGCGAGGAAGATCTGTACGCAGGAGTCAGTTTTATATTACTGCCACTAGAGGGAGCGTTATGTCCATAATCACAGTTTACGATCTATATCTAATCTATCTGGTATAGATCTGTCCTACATACAGAATATGATATAGATCTGTCTCCTCTGTATCATATTTTATATAGATCTATATCTGATATGATATAGATCAGTCCTGTCTACCTGGACCACCTCTAGAAGATCTGACTTACCCGAAACCCTCCAGCGAGGTGTCGAACTCCACGAACGCGGGCGTGACGGCCGAGCCGTGCAGACGTATGTCGTGGGGGGTCGTCATGGACACCAGGCACTTGACTCGGGTGAGGGGCACGGTGCTGTCCTCGGCGGAGCGTACCAGGCTGCGGCTGATGCGGTACTGGCCGTTGTCCTCCGCCGGCGTGGCGAAGACGCTGTCGGGACCAAAGCCCTCCATGGACGTGGTCATACTGTCTGTGGAGCCAGGAGGTTAAAGGTCACGACCACAGCCAGGGTATCTGCTCATCTTTGATCACACATTTAATCCTGACTTTCAGTTTAGACACCTCCACCAGCAGAAGTTCACGCCGTTACCGCAGCAACAGGAACCCCGTATGTTCTCCACTGAGGTTATACCCTATATATACAGACGGTCACAGACAGTCTGTGACCGCCTGTGACCGCCAGTGACCGTCTGTGACCGCCTGTGACCGCCAGTGACCGCCTGTGACCGTCTGTGACCGTCTGTGACCGTCTGTGACCGTCTGTGACCCTCTGTGACCGTCTGTGACCGTCTGTGACCGCCTGTGACCGTCTGTGACCCTCTGTGACCGTCTGTGACCCTCTGTGACCGTCTGTGACCGTCTGTGACCGTCTGTGACCCTCTGTGACCGTCTGTGACCCTCTGTGACCGTCTGTGACCGTCTGTGACCGTCTGTGACTGTGTAAAGTGCATTATAAATTAAATGTATTATTATTATTATTATTTTATCCTCAACTTCTATTTGACCGTGACCGAGTCTGTTTATGCGTCTCCTTCGTCCCTCGTCTGTCAAACGCGTTCTTCTTCTACGTGAAATGCGGATGGACCAATCAGAGCCGAGTACGCTTTGATATCCGTACAAACAAACATGAAGTTGCTGTCATCATTCCAGTTCTTCCTCTCATTAAGGTTTATGTGGGAATAATATTTGATAATGATCCATGAAATGGTTTTTGGAGTCATGGCGTTAACACGAAGGATCGGCGGCGGCGATGGCGGTCCCACAATAACGTCTGGGGGAGACAGATTAGATGTTTGTGTCTGTAGCAGAACAGACACAAACTGCCGCCGCCGCCCGTGAAGAGCGCCAATTAGTGTCGACTCAACATCCATTCTCAGCTGGGAGGAGAAACGATAAGCAAGCAATTAAGACACGCGGAGGAAAACCGTAAAATTACAAACATTAAGAGCAACTAAGACAAAACAAACCGTTTGTGTCAGACTGACGGCGGCGAGGGAATCAGTGTTTACACCACGGCGGGATATTAGTCACAGGGCAGGAGGAGGAAACCGCGTCTCACCGCCACAACAAGCTGCCTGTCATAATTACACCAGTCCAAAGCCCTCATACCCAGACAGCAGGGGTATCCCCCCAGGAAGGCCCCTATCCCCTGCATTGTACAAACTATTCCCCTGGCTGAAGTCCACAAATTGAATCCTTGAACCTCAACTTTTGTCCCCCCCCCCCCCCCCCCCCCCCGAAAAAATGGTGGGTTTTTTTCATTAGAAAGCTCAACCATAAAGCGAAATACAAACCGATAGAGTAAAATATGATGTATAAAAAAATAGATCTCCTTCAGTCGATTCACATTCACCAAGTTAGGACTAAATCAACGGTAAGTCAAAAATATACAAAAAACACTGTTTTGTGTAAGAAGCTCCCCTAGTGGGTAAAATATGAACTGTTCGAATGAAATATATATATATATATATATATATATATATATATATATTTATATATATATATATATATATATATATATATATATTTATATATATATATATATATATATATATATATTATATATATATATATATATATATATATATATATATATATATATATATATATATATATATATATATATATATATATATATATAAATATATGAATATATAAGATAGATCTCTTCATGTGGATTCAGATTCACCAAATTTGGACTAAATCAGACCAACGGTTGAGACGTTTTGCAGAAGAGCTCCCCCTAGTGTCAAACCCTTACAATCAACTTTTCCCAAAATTCAATCCAGTAGTTCCTCTCGCTGAGGTCTTTGAGGTTTTAAAATTTGAAAATGATCCATGAAATAATTTGTGTGTGAGCGAGACCAATCGGCGGCGGCGGCGGCGATGAGGACTCCATGACATCACTGGCGTTTCCTGGACATTAAAGCGATAACATAATGAGTCATTCTTTTAGATGTCACATCTCTGAGCGGTACCGCCTGTAACGTCACGGCTGGACGTGTCGCAGCCTAGCTGTTTCTCTGACTCTGCAATCATTCGGACCTTTCAGAGGATCTTTGAAATCACGCCGTTTTACACCATCACAAAACCGCTGGACATTTTCACCGGCGACTAAGCGGCGGGGAAAAGCTCGTCCGCTACAATCACAGCCTTTTCAGCGGAGGAATAGTCTCAGCACGCTCACAGCGAGGAAGAGGCAGGAGAAAAGAAGCAGAACCGCTGCAAAATTGATGGATTGTTATTTTTCCCCCAGGCTGTTGATACAGAACTAAATTATCTCCCAGGTGGAGGCTGGGATGACGGCGGCCGATGGGTACAGCTCTCGATGACATCACCTTTGAAGATTCAAATAAGATTTTATGAGCACTGCTGCACCCAGCAGAAATGTTTCTTGAGGAGAATATGACTGGTTGTAACTATAATATATAATTAAATTGATTCCAGCCACCTGGTTCTGAACGTGAGACTAAGAAGACCATCTTAGACCCTAAAGTAGTCGGTGAACCGAATCAAAGAGGTGGGAGACCCTCTGGATGCAACATGGTTACCTGCTACCAACACCTTACGAGGACTGAGGGTCTCAGTTTAGAAACCTGTGCTTCTGTTCTACCCGGTGGTCTTGGAGAGCCTGATCCGGTTCTTGTGAGAAGTACGGTCTGTCAGTACATTTTAAATCCAGCCTCCTCCGTCTTGTTCAGGCTTCTTTAGAAGACCACCGGTCCATCTGTGAGGAGTCTGCATGCAGAGGAGAACAGAGGATCCTGACTGACCCCTGTGATGACCTCTACTTTAAGTACGAACTCTGACCCTCTGACTGACAACCGAGACCAAAATGTCGCCTCAACCGTTTCGATAACTCCAACAAACTTTCGGAGTGTCTCTCAAATACTTTGTGTACCGTGTGTAGCCGCTCGTCTACGGCGCCTTCCACTTCAGCGTCTCTGTTCAGCCCACTGAGCCCCCAGCTCCAACCCCAAAGGATGATACTCTTGTCACATTGTCCCGTCAGTACCACTCATGGACCAGCTGCGCAGGGGCGGAACCAGGGCTTTGACCCGATAAACACAAGCAGGAACACGCTCAAACTGGGGGCGGGTGTTTTTGTTGTCTTACTTCTCATCTCGGCGTCGTAGCCGAGGGAGCTGGGCTTGTGGACCCGGTACTGCTTGAGTAGTTTTTTGTCCCAGGCGCCGCAGTTCAGAGGGTTTCCCAGACGTAAGAACTCCCTGGAGGAGGAAGTGACCCACATGTCAAAAATACAGATGCACCAAAACAACAACACACACGAGACCTGAGGTAAATATACAGTTTTGACGTGATCGCCACTGAACTTACTGTTTCATACATTCTGTATCTTTTTAGATTGGACTTTTATTTTACCAGCAAAGTCTCACTGAGATAAAACGTCAGCTCAAACCCCCCCCCACCCATCTCCCCCATTTACCTCCAGCGCCGCTACCAGGGGGGAGACCATCGGCTGGGGAAAGGCCACATTTGCATATAAAGAGAAGAAAGCTGGTGCGCGTCACGTATCTCTCCTCCACTCAACCCCAAACTACCTTTTCACTCCGCTGGCCCAGGGGAAAAACCGTTTTTGTCCGCCAACGGCGCCGAGATCCACCGACGGAAACCTGTCCACACTTCCTGAATGTATTCATTCTGACTTTAATCTCAGGACTCTGATATGAAACGCCGAATGTTCGGTTTCTTCTCAGAATAACAATAACAACATAAATTTACTTTGGAATTCTGAGTTCAAAGCCAGAACATTCAGGATTCTGCGGCTAAGGTTGGAATTCTAAGAATAAAGTCAGAACTCTTACATTACATTCAGAACTCTCATATTTAAATCAGAATTCTGAGATTTAAGTCAGAATTCTAAGAATAAAGTCGGAATTCTGGGATTTAAGTCAGAATTCCAAGATTTAAGTCACAATTCTGAGAATAAAGTCAGAACTCTTACATTTAAATTAGAATTTATAGATTAAAGTCCGAATTCTAAGAATAAAGTCCGAATTCTAAGAATAAAGTCCGAATTCTAAGAATAAAGTCAGAATTCTAGGATTAAAGTCAGAACTCTGTGATTAAAGTCAGAATTCTGAGAATAAAGTCCGAATTCTAAAAATAAAGTCGAAATTCCAAGATTAGAGTCAGAACTGAGATTTGAATCAGTATTCTGAGATTTAAATCAGGATTCCCCCTGAAATATTCACACATCCATGTCTTCCTAACACTCTTCTGTACGAATGTGCCTGAAAAATGAGAAAGATCTTCAGGACCCCTAAAACGCAGGGACACAAACACCGGAATGTTTCACAGGATGCACAGCGTTAATCTTCAGGCTTTCTTTAGATTTTGAGTTGATCCATCATCCATGATGGGAGGAGCCTCAGCAGGTCCAGTACCTCAGTGCCATCGGCTGCAGCGCCTGCGAGGCCAGCCTCTCGAACATCCTCTGCAGCGGCGGGTGCAGGGGGTGGTCTTCGTCACCCAGGGCCTGACTGCAGCGCTGCAGCAGCCGCTGGTGGAGACAAGCCTCGCACAGAACCTGCTGGTTCCTCTCGCTGTTCACCAGCAGCTGCAGGATGTTGGCCACCGCCAGCTGCAGGTCAAGGGCGTGCTGGAGAGGAGACAGACGGCGGGGGAGGCGGGTTCAGTTTTAACACCCTTCATTTGCTTGAATTGCTTGAATGAACTATCTTTTATTTAGGTCATTATCCTTTCTCCAACAGGAAACCAACGTAAGCACGTTTCCTGTCAGAGTTCTCTCACCTCTGGCTGGCTGTCGGACGTGACCGATGGCAGAAGGTCCAGCATGGCGAGGACGGCCCCTGGATGGATGACCACCATGTCGGAGGAGGACGAGGAGGACGCCGGGTGGGAGGAGTTGGCTAAGTGGAGCTTCAGGTCTGCCAGGGCTTTGATTGGGGCAGGAGGTCCTGAGGTACCGTAGTAGCCATGTCTGGGAGCAGAGCGAGGAGGAAGTCAGACTTAGTAGCCGTGGACTTTGAAACATCTACCCTCAGACGTGATGGAAAATATAAAGATTCTTTCAGCTGCATCAAAAAAACATCTTTGACAATTCAGAGATAATAAGACTCTAATGTTTGTGTTTACAGAGTATTGAGTCACCGTGATCCGTGCTAATATGCTGATGAAGACGATGTGAAATCCTCCGAGTCTAGATTAACATGTCTCTGACCGCAGGAGGAAAGATGTGGACGATTCTGGGATTCTTCTCCTCACACCAAGGCGTTAGAAAAGACTTATAAACACGGGGGCAGAGGCGGCTAAACATTCAGATTTAAAAACATCAGGAAAGAAATCTGAGGAAGAATTTTTCGCCAGAACTTCCTCACAATGTACAGGGTGGAGGTGTGAGTCGGCGACAATCCCACCCGAGCCTGAGATCTGCTGAGGCCTGCAGTCGGGTAATTAGACAGAGGCACGTAGCCGGGATGCAAATAAGAGAGTGGCCCACCCCCCTCAGGAGAGTTGGCGAGAAAGAAAAGGCTGGAGTCAGCACAAGCTGCCGGAGAGTTTGATGCCAGGCAGGAAACATAATTAGGTTGTTCACTTTTGGAGCGGCTGGAGACCACTTTCAGAGTTTTCTGAGAGTAGAGCACTGAAGCAGAAACATGGAGTCAGAGCTGAGACGCCGTCTTCTGCTCCCTCACAGGGGGGCGGATTCATCCTGATGAAGAGTCTCACGGAAGAGATTTCATCAACGATGGTTGGTTAATTAAAACCTGCTCTGATCATTCTAAGTTAAGCCTCGCCTGAATCACCAAAATAAACTTAAAATATCTCCACAAGTATCAGATGTATCTGCATCGCCTCAGTGTTTGTGTGAGTAATCTGTTACTGTGTGTGAGTAATCTGTTACTGTGTGTGAGTAATCTGTTACTGTGTGTGAGTAATCTGTTACTACGTGTGAGTAATCTGTTACTGTGTGTGAGTAATCTGTTACTACGTGTGAGTAATCTGTTACTACGTGTGAGTAATCTGTTACTACGTGTGAGTACTCTGTTACTGTGTTTGAGTAATCTGTTATTGTTTGTGAGTAATCTGTTACTACGTGTGAGTAATCTGTTGCTACGTGTGAGTAATCTGTTATTGTTTGTGAGTAATCTGTTACTACGTGTGAGTAATCGGGTACTATGTGTGAGTAATCTGTTACTATGTGTGAGTAATCTGGTACTATGTGTGAGTAATCTGTTACTGTTTGTGAGTTATCTGTTACTACGTGTGAGTAATCTGTTACTGTTTGTGAGTAATCTGTTACTACGTGTGAGTAATCTGTTGCTACGTGTGAGTAATCTGTTATTGTTTGTGAGTAATCTGTTACTACGTGTGAGTAATCGGGTACTATGTGTGAGTAATCTGTTACTATGTGTGAGTAATCTGGTACTATGTGTGAGTAATCTGTTACTGTTTGTGAGTAATCTGTTACTACGTGTGAGTAATCTGTTACTGTTTGTGAGTAATCTGTTACTATGTGTGAGTAATCTGTTACAATGTGTGAGTAATCTAATACTATGTGTGAGTAACGTTTGGCTATGAAATAACATTATTTTTTTACTAAAATATTGAATTGTACTCCGTAGAATAAAAAAAGACAAAACTAGGTAAAAACCTGATTTTGCATCTTCAGGTCAAAAAGAGTTATGATTGACAAAAGAAAACATGCATTCCATGTTGCCAGAGTGAAAGTGGGCTCTGATAGTGAAGAAGTGAAAGAGAGGAAGATGAGAAGAGGGGTGAGGAAAGTGGCAGAGCTCTGTAGATACCTCTTCCTGGCGAGTGCTGGTGTGCCCCACGGCGAGGGCAGCGAGGTCTCATGAGTCAGACAGGGAGGTACCTGCTCCGCACGACTGCAGCGAACAAACACACACACACAAATACACACACACACACACACATATATGTGTACACCCACATATATACACAAAACACACACACACACACACACACACATATATATGTACACACACATATATACACAAAACACACACACACACATATATAAACACATATATATACACACACACACATATATATACACACATATATACACACACACACACACATATAAACACACACACACATATATACACACACATATATATACACACATACACAAACACACACACATACACCGATATATATACACACACACATATATATGTACACATACATATATACACAAAACACACACACACACACACACATATATATGTACACACACATATACACACAAAACACACACACACATATATACACACACATATATACACAAAACACACACACACATACACACACACAGACACATATATATGTACACACATATATACACAAAACACACACACATACACACACACACACACATATATATGTACACACACATATATACACAAAACACACACACACATACACACAAAACAAACACACACACATATATACACACACACACACATATATACACACACACACACACATATATACAGAAAACACACACACACACATATATAAACACACACACACACATATACACACACACACACACACACACACACACACACACACACACACACACACACACACACAAACACACGCACACACACACACACACACACACACACACACAGTCAGTACCAGAGGTTAGAGGAAGGAAGCGGAGGGAGAGAAAAGAAGGAAAGAAGCTGTTAGTGAAGAGCTGAAAGGGGAAACAGGATCAGAGCTTCATGCGCAGCAGCAGCCAGAACGCCACAGTGGGCGGAGTTACAAGAGTCTGAAATCTGTTCTGCACACGGTGTGGAGAACAAGTAACCCTGCGCTGTGATTGGCTGTGAGAGAAGAGGACGGCGGTCCATCAGTCAACAGTTTGTTCCTTAAACGCCGTGATCTTCCACCTCTGTCTGCTGAGATCAGACCCGGGTCAAAGTTCACTTCATCCTACAGTTTCTGCAGGACAGGACCAGGAGGACCCTCCATTTGGACTAGCTGGATAGACAATGGACCCAAAATGGGACAAATGGGATTTTGGCAGTAAAGTATGTCCACTGGGGGGGGCTGGAGAGAAACACTACAACCTCCGACACATGTGTGTTTATGATAAATAATAATCCAGCATATTAGTCAAACAAACGGTAAGAACCAGCTAGAAGCCTGGTTCTGGTCCTTCAGGTGAGAAGGACCGCACTGACGGGCTGAAGTGATCAAAGATGGTGTCCATCATAGCGCGGCGAAGGGCGGGGGTCACCTGTCACCTCTCATCAAGTGTTGTTCATCTGGACATTTTTAATTGCACATGTAAACAAAGGTTATTTTTAGAAGTAACTTTTTGAACTAAGAGATAATCCTTCAGCCCAACCAGAAGATGAATCTCCACAGCAGCGTCAGCGCTGCTCTTCTGGCCGGAGATAACTTCCTGCTGACGTAGACGCCCATATATGGGCATCTCAGCGCTTAAGGGGTAAGATTCATATATATGATATATACTAATAAGAAACACGTTCCTTCTGCTGGAGGTTACTTCCTGCTGACGGAGGTTGAGAGTGTGAAACTTTTGGGAACTCTGATTTCACTTCCTGTCGTCAGCGCTTAGTTTCACACGGGCTTCCTGCGCTGCACTGACCTGTCGAAGGAGTCGGTGGCCATCTTGTACAGGTAGATGAAGAGCTTGCTGCAGTGCCTGAGCGTGGGACACACGTTGTCTCCGGCCACGGCGTCGTCCTCCAGCAGCCGCTGGAAGGGCTGAGCGTTGGAGGGGAACACGCCGGTGGGGGCCAGCTTCTTGGTGTCGGAGAAGCAGCCCAGCAGCCTGAAGGGGGGGGGGGGCAGACAGAGGAGGGTTGAGAGAGAGAACCTGGCCCACAAACTCCACCCAGCAGAGAAATCTATGCTTCACCTTTGACGTCAGTTTTAATACATTTTTATTTTTTATTAAACAAGATAAAAATTTATTTTATTCTCTCTGAGCAGCAGAGAGAAACTGTTTTTATTTTTACTTAAGTACTGCCCTCCTCTTTAAATGGGACACTTTTCTGCTACCCGAATTAAACCTGTCTGGATTAAACCGTTCTGAATAAAACAGTTCTGGATTAAACTGTTTTGAATTAAACTGTTCTGGATTAAAATGTTCTGAATTAAAATGTTCTGGATTAAACCGTTCTTGAATAAACCTGTCTGGATTAAACTGTTCTGAATAAAACTGTGCTGGATTAAACTGTTCTGGATTAAACCGTTCTGAATTAAACCGTTCTGGATTAAACTGTTCTGAATTAAAATGTTCTGGATTAAACCGTTCTGGAGTAAACCGTTCTGGATTAAACTGTTGTGGAGTAAACCGTTCTGTATTAAACCGTTCTGGATTAAACCGTTATGAATTAAACCGTTCTTGAGTAAACGGTTCTGGATTAAACCGTTCTGGATTAAATGGTTCTGAATTAAATGGTTCTGGAGTAAACGGTTCTGGATTAAACCGTTCTGGATTAAACTGTTCTGAAATGACGGATGTGGTTATGTTTTTTAGATCCTCATTTTATTGTTATTTATTATTAATTAATCCATTTATTTACTTTCATTTCATGATTGATATCTGGTCCATTAACTTTATTCCATCTACTCAAAAGCATTTTATTTGTGTTATTAACCGCCATCTCATTATTATTAGTAGTTATACACTGATAATCATTATGATCTCATCTGCACAAACTTCCGTCTCATTATTCTTTATTTCCTTTCAGCTGCTTTCTTTCACGTTCTTCCTCCTCTACCGGTTGAGGAAGAGTGTGATGGCGAGTAGATCGTACCGTACTGCGTCCGCCAGCTTCTCATACTGGATCTCGGTGCGGAAGAAGTGGGAGTTGGCGGGCTCGTAGCGCATGGCGGCGGTCAGCGTGCAGAAGACGGTGAGCAGGAGCTCAAAGACTTGGTTCTGGTTGACCCGGTCCCAGCCGTGGCGCGGCGGTTGGCACAGCGAGCGCTCCATGGCCACCAGGAGGGAGGTGATGTAGACAAAGCCGCCCACCTTGCGGAACACCGTCCGGGTGCGGTGGCTCTCCCGCAGGACTGCGAGCAAAGCCTGAAGAGGAGGAGAGGAAGACGAGGGTAATCCCGTTCGTTAGAGAACAGAACTATGTTCAATGCTGTCTGAGATGGAAACGGGTTTAGTTTCCATTAGTCTGTTTTTAAATAATAAAAAAAAATCTTTCTCACTGTTGTATTTCTAACTGTTTTTAACTACGTCTTAAAGTTCTTTTTCACTTTGTCACATTGTTCTTCATGATTTGTGTGAAGAACTATTGGGTTGCCCTGCTACTGAAACGATCTTCAGAAATAAAGTCGTTTATGCTCAGACGCGCTGTAGTTGTTTTTAGGGCCCGATCACTAACATCGCAACCTTCCTGTTTTTATACAGACTTTTGTTTTGTTGGTATTTTTAGACCCCTTAGAAGGGTTTTGAAGAAAAGCCCCTCCTGTGGACTGACTTTCACATGGAGGTGTGAAATCTGGTTCATCATACCAGAATCTATAAAAACAGGATGTTGGTGTCTGACCATCTAGCCAACAGGAAGTTGGCGATTAAAGCCTTAGAACTGAAACATGCCTTTAGTAACAATAAAAACCAGATTGTAATCAATCGGATCAGGTCCAATCCTCATAAAGGATTCGTCCTTTCTGTGTTCTGGTAGCTGGTCCAGATGGGTTTATCAGCCCCGCCCCCACCATCAGACTACACTTTTAAATAAGCACACACTAGAGAATAAATAACAAATAGATGAATTTGTTAATCATGACAGAGTTGGTACTAAAGACTCTTTTGATAGGGGAAAGAAAAAACACATTTTATTTTATTGAACTACTTCCACGCCTAAGAGTCGAACCTAATCACCGGTGGAGGTTTTATTTTCTGTGGACCATGTCTGTGACGTCTGAGAGCATTAGATTAGGACCAGGTCTTCCCTGAGAAGTTTTAGAGACGATGTTTCAGCCCAAGGCAGGAGGAGGGAATAAAGGAGAAGTAGAAGCGGCGATGAGTTGCGGCGCCGGAACAGTCATTTCCTGCAGCTTTAAAATACTGCCAGTCTCAGCACAGCGGGCTTTTTTTCTGACCCAATCACAGGATGCTGAGGACATCCTCTTCCTGTCCTCTAAGCTGGGACGTTACCACGAGACAGAGAATACGTTTTGGCGAGCGTTGACTTGTATCTCCACGGACGATCGGCGCATCAGCGTCTGGCCGAGCCCCCCCCCCCCACATTAAAGGGTGAAATATTCCCCTTCACGCCGCTAATCAGCTTAACTCTGACATCTATCTGTGAGTCTGCAGTGCGTGACTGTCGACGCCACATCAACCCCTCGGTCGAGTGAGGGGATAAATATTTTAGTGAATTTCATCTCGGGGTTCTAATTAAAATCCATCAATTGTGGGGAGGCGGTGAAAAGCTGACGGGTTAATCCGGCTGAGAACGACCTCGTCTGAAGGGATCAAACCTGCAGTTATGCTTCAGAGAATGAGCCTGTCATCCTGTGTGTGTGTGTGTGTGTGTGTGTGTGTGTGTGTGTGTGTGTGTGTGTGTGTGTGTAGGCTGTAATGTCTGAATGCAGGTTGATTGGACTTCCTGTCTTCACTGTAAGTGAAGGTTTTTGTCGGCGCTGATTTCATTCTTAACGCCTCGCTGCAATATTTTCAATATAGTCATCAAATCCCTCAAAGGTCAGGGGCGTGATGGAATCATCAACGCCTCCGCCGCGCCGCACACGCCACCGAGCCTTCAGGTCAACGCGATAACTCCAAAACTGTTTCATTGGTAATTTTCAAATTCTATGTTAACGTAAACCCTTAGTGTGAGGAAGAACTGGAACGATTTCGGGGAAAGATCAGTTGTACATTTAAGACACTCTCTAGGGTGATCTGTTCCTTTACTTTCTTTTTTTTTTTTTAAAAACACTATTTTTGTACAGAACTCCAAACAGTTCATTTAAGGTCTTCAATCATAGAGATTGCTTGTACAACGCAGGAGATTGGGGGCTTTCGAGGACATAACACACCCCACAATAAAAATCCTACTTATCGAGTAGGACTTTCTCAATAATCCTAATGCCTCCTCCTCTGGGCCCATTTCACCAGTGGTGCTCCCCAGGGCTTCATCCTTGGGCCCTTACTCTTTAGCATATACATGCTGCCACTGGGTGACAGTATAAACCGGTTCAGTCAAGTTTTTCAGGAAGAAACAGAGACTCAGAATGAGCTCAACCAAACAGCTGAGCGGGACAGTAAAGGGTTAAAGGGGAGTCACAGAGCAGAAGTAGCTGGTTTGTGTAGCAGCGGCGTCGTTACCCGCAGTATGTCGGTCTTGAGCTGCAGCTCACTGGAAGGTGCGGAGTGCATGAGGCCCAGCAGCGTTCCCATGTCGTCGTCTCCGCTGGGCGAGAGGACGAGCTGCTGGATGATGAGCAGAGCGTGTTCCCGACACTGGCGATACTTCACAATGTTGTGAACACAGCGAGCGCCGCCAAACTCCCTGAACAGAGCTGAGACACAGACACAAATGTCCATTTATGATGTTTTCCTAACTACCGTTACATCACGAAAAAAGTGAATCAGCATCGCCTTAGGAACATGTTTCACTCAGAAAGTTAAAAACACTCAATCCATGTTGAGTGTTATGTGCTAAATACCTATATAACCTTAAAGTAGCTCCACAACTATCAGGTGTATCTGCATCACCTTGGGGTCACTGGACAGGTAAGACCTAAAATCATTTATTCTCAGTGTCGGTAAGATTGTACCTGTTACTATGTGTGAGTAATCTGTTACCATGTGTGAGTAATATGTTACTATGTGTGAGTAATCTGTTACAATGTGTGAGTAATCTGTTACTATGTGTGAGTATTAAGTTACTATGTGTGAGTAATCTGTTACTATGTGTGAGTATTCTGTTAACATGTGTGAGTAATCTGTTACTGTGTGTGAGTAATCTGTTACTATGTGTGAGTAATCTGTTACTATGTGTGAGTATTTTCTTACTATGTGTGAGTAATATGTCACCATGTGTGAGTAATCTGTTACTAGGTGTGAGTATTCGGTTACTATGTGTGAGTAATCTGTTACTATGTGTAAGTATTTTCTTACTATGTGTGAGTAATCTGTTACCATGTGTGAGTAATCTGTTACTATGTGTGAGTATTAAGTTACTATGTGTGAATAATCTGTTACCATGTGTGAGTAATCTGTTACCCTGTGTGAGTAATCTGTTACCATGTGTGAGTAATCTGTTACTATGTGTGAGTAATCTGTTACTATATGAGAGTAATCTGTTACTATGTGTGAGTAATCTGTTACCCTGTGTGAGTAGTCAACTCTCTAAACTTCTCTTCGGGAAGGTTTCAAACCGACGCTGTGGAGGGATTTAGATGTAGTGGTGGATGTAAAGTGTAAAGAAACAGTTGGTTGATGGTTAGAGTCCGGCTTCTGTTCGTATACAGCTGCTGTTGGCGGCTGTAAGAGGGAACTGACTGGAGCTCTCAGGGGAAAACGCCCCGCCCACTTACGTAGAGCGGCGAGCTGAGGGAACATTTAGGGGGGTCCTGACTGAGGAGCGGTGGTGGCGGTGGCGAGGCTCATAAAGGGCAAGTACATCTCTGACATATTCTTGGCAAAGACATGAAGGACTTCAAAAGGAACAAACAAAAGTTTGAAATCAACTGTAAACGTTAGTGGTAGAAGCTGCAGCGCTGTTTTAGAATCGTGTCTGTCAGAGCAGTTCAAGTGTGTTTAACCAGCTCTGAGGGCAGAGAACCACAAACAGGCTCTTCTATGGTGCTTCGTTCTCTGACAGCAGGGATCAGGGTAAGCATGTGAGCGGTCGCCACGGTAACAACAACCGTGTGCCATCGTAGAGAGTCAGCGTTTCTCTGGTATCAACCGTATCTGTGAAATGTCAAATAAACGTAAACACGCTGTAAAGTAAAGTCGGTCCGTCGGGCTCGGGTCAGGCCCGGTTACTAGACTGTCCGGCTCCATCAGGCTCCCATAAGAAAATGCTCTTGACCCGGACCTTAACCATGAAGGTGAAGGTGTGCTGCTCACCTGCATTGGTGTTGTTGGAGCCCTGCAGGAGGACAGTCAGGGTCTCCATCACCAACCAGGCCAGCTGCTTCTGCTCCTCCGCAACCACGTTGTTTTTACAGTCGGCTAAAGGAGGAGGGACATCAGAGAGAGGAGAGAGAGAGGAGGGAGGAGGGAGGAGGGAGGAGGGAGGAGAGAGGAGGGAGGAGAGACGAGGGAGGAGAGAGGAGAGAGGAGAGAGGAGGGAGGAGAGAGGAGGGAGGAGAGACGAGGGAGGAGAGAGGAGAGAGGAGAGAGGAGGGAGGAGAGAGGAGAGAGGAGAGAGGAGGGAGGAGAGAGGAGGGGGGAGAGAGGAGGGAGGAGAGAGGAGAGAGGAGGGAGGAGAGAGGAGAGAGGAGAGAGGAGGGAGGAGAGAGGAGAGAGGAAGGAGGAGAGAGGAGGGATGAGAGAGGAGGGAGGAGAGAAGAGAGAGGACAGAGGAGAGAGGAAGGAGGAGAGAGGATGGATGAGAGAGGAGGGAGGAGAGAGGAGAGAGGAAGGAGGAGAGAGGATGGATGAGAGAGGAGGGAGGACAGAGGAGAGAGGACAGAGGAGAGAGGACAGAGGAGAGAGGAAGGAGGAGGGACGAGAGAGGAGAGAGGAGGGAGGAGAGAGGAGAGAGGAGAGAGGAGAGAGGAAGGAGGAGAGAGGAAGGAGGAGAGAGGAGGGATGAGAGAGGAGGGAGGAGAGAAGAGAGAGGAGAGAGGAGAGAGGAAGGAGGAGAGAGGATGGATGAGAGAGGAGGGAGGAGAGAGAATGGATGAGAGAGGAGGGAGGAGAGAGGAGAGAGGAAGGAGGAGAGAGGTTGGATGAGAGAGGAGGGAGGAGAGAGGAGAGAGGAGAGAAGAGAGAGGACAGAGGAGAGAGGAAGGAGGAGGGACGAGAGAGGAGAGAGGAGAGAAGAGAGAAGAGAGAGGAGAGAGGAGAGAGGAAGGAGGAGAGAGGAAGGAGGAGAGAGGAGGGATGAGAGAGGAGGGAGGAGAGAAGAGAGAGGAGAGAGGAGAGAGGAAGGAGGAGAGAGGATGGATGAGAGAGGAGGGAGGAGAGAGAATGGATGAGAGAGGAGGGAGGAGAGAGGAGAGAGGAAGGAGGAGAGAGGTTGGATGAGAGAGGAGGGAGGAGAGAGGAGAGAGGAGAGAAGAGAGAGGACAGAGGAGAGAGGAAGGAGGAGGGACGAGAGAGGAGAGAGGAGAGAAGAGAGAAGAGAGAGGACAGAGGAGAGAGGAAGGAGGAGGGAGGAGAGAGGAGAGAGGAGGGAGGAGAGGTCAGCAACAGACGACATCAGGACTGGATGAGTAAACACAGTGACATAATAGAAATATGACAACATGTGTGTATCTGATCATCATCAACCGACTACACACCCTAGTCAGTGGATGATGATATATATGATATATATACATATACACAGATATATATATATACACAGATATATATATATATATATATATATGTATATATATATATATACATATATACAGATATATATACATACACATATACATATATATGAACTGTTCTATCTAACTATCTTAAAGCAGTAACACGATAAAAAAAGAAGCAGGATTTAACTTTTGACCGTCTGTATTTGAAGAAATGTACATTTTGGACCTGATGGGTTTGTAATCTGCTCCTGATTCTGCTCAGTGCGTTTCGGGTCAAGTGTGGTGCTGCTGAGGTCCATTTAGCCTGCAGCTAAGTGAGTTAGAGTCGGTTCTTAAGGCCAGCACTTACTGCTGCCAGCATGAGTAAGAGTTTTTAAGAAGCTGCTTCGTGTCAAGAAATAGAAATACTGGCGTCTCCAGATAGGAGCAGAAGAATGCTGAAGGCTGAGTCACACAGGTTTCTCCTTCAGCCTGCATCATCTAACCTTTTTAAACCTGTTCACTTAATTCTACTACATAAACTTTGCACTCATTAGTATGTCGTCCCCGACAGGGAGGGGCTCCTTCTTCCTCTTCTTCTTCTTCTTCCTCTTCTGTTTCCATCTTGCCCTCTCTCCCCCTCTGTCACACCAACCAACTGCATGTCCTCTCTCTCCACATCCAGAAACCTCCTCTTTGCTCCTCTCCTTCTTCTCCTGCCTGCATCTCCATCTCCAGCATCCTTCTACCAGTAGATCTACTATCCCTCCTCTTCACGGGTCAGAACCATCTCAATCTGTCCTCTCTGACTTTGTCTCCAGGACGTCTCACCTGGACTGTCCCTCTGATGTCTCCTTCTAATCCTGTCCTTCCTCCTCACTCCCAGAGAACATCTGAACATCTTCATCTCTGCCTCCTGTCTTCTGCTCAGAACCACCGTCTCTAAACCATCCAGCAGAGCTGCTCTCACCATCATCTTGGAAACCTTTCCCTTCACTCCTGCTGCTCCTCTCCTGTCACAGATAACTCCTCACACTCCTAGTGGTAACAGGAAATGTTTTGTTTTATGCTTCTCCTACTTTAAAGGCATGACCATGACGGCATGAACTCGCCATTAAACCTGTGTGTCCAAACGACACTTTCCATTGTCCAATTTGTCCCAAACGTCACATGTGGGATGAAGATGCCCACATGACAATAATTAGTTACACTGATAGCGTCCCCTGCTGGCGGCAGGAAGTAAGCGCCTGCTTTCAAATATCTCATGGACATTTTGATGGACGGTTTTGAGTTACCGCGTTGACATGGAAGATCAGCGGCAGTGGCGAGAAGCATTCCATAATATCCATAACTTTTCGGGGATATAAATATAAGTCCCCACACCCATTTGTTCAATCCCAGTTCTACAACCCATTAAGAATCCACTCGTCAGAAAAGCAGGAAACGCCTCCTCACCTTGGTCATTATTTTGCGGTTGCTGTTGTGTTATTGGGTCTTTGAGCAAGGCGGCGTACTTGTGCAGCAGGTTGACCAGCACCTCCAGCAGGCCCACCTCCCGCAGCACGTCGCTGAAGACCGGGTCGTGCCTGGCGAGCTTCAGTAGCGTGCGGACGGCCGTGATGCTGCAGGCGTGCGAGGTGCTGGACTTGAGCAGGACGCTGACGCTGAACAGCTCTTTGCACGGCACGTAGTTGAGGCTGAAGACGACAAACTCCAGCTGCTCAAAGTATTTCACGTGGGCCTCGGGGAGTTTGGCCACTCGCTCGGCAAACTGCGACAGGGTGTGTTGAGACTCCAGGATGAAGTAGTTGGTGGATTCTGCGGCGTAAATGTTTCCGATGGCGTCCAGCAGCATGCAGGCCAGACGGCTGGTTTTGGCCCTCAGGAAGGCGTTCTGCAGAACCGAAAACGCCTGGATGTTACGCACCGCGTGGCCTGGAGGGAGGAGAGGTGGAACGGAAGGAGGGTGAAAGAGAGTTAACGGAAAAGGAGATTATTTATGAACTTTTCTTCAGAATCAGAGAATTGCCCAGTTTTTACAGTGCACATGTGTATGTAGCTCCCACTAGTGGACATAGGAAGTATTGAGCAGCCAAAATCCCTCTCTGATGTCAAAATGCTATTTTTGGCACATTTTGGCTCCACTGTCTGTCCAGCTGGTCCAAATGGAGCGTCTCCCTGGTTCTGACCCACAGAAACTGTGTAGTAGAACTTGAACTTTGTGGTATTTCTATCAAATGTGACGCAGTAGATAGAAATATTAAACAGGACTGGATATATGATTCAGTGACCTTTAACCTCAGGATTTACTAGGCGTGCCAACAATTGTGGGACACGGTGCTTTAGAGAGACATTTTTAATGTAGTTTAAGTATTTAATTATTCTTTTAATCATGTTTCTTGAGTTAAAGGTGGTATTTTGGTGAACATTTTGAATTAAAGACAGGGATGTAGATAATATAGACATTGTTTACATCTCACTTTTTGTTTAAAGGATGTCGGTATTTTTGGGGGGGGGCTGCAAATGGCTATCAATATCATTTAATTGAATTTAATCAATTTAAATATCCGAAAGGATGAGTGACTGAAAAGGAGGGAAATGATCCTTTGATGTTTTACTTCACTGTGTAAAACAGGGGAAATAAGTTGTGTTTTTTGTATTTGTAGCGTATTCATTATTTGTTATGTATATTTACACATGTTTCTTTAGACTAATTGTTACATTTTTAAACAATATTAGTTGCCCTCTTTGATCTCTATATTTAATTTAGATAGATATAGAGATATGGATATAGATTGATTTAGACATAGATAGAGATATAGACATGAATACTGATATAGAGATCCACACCTAGATTAGACATATATATATATATATATATATATATATATATATATATATAAATGTCCATTTCATTGTGTCCTGTGATCTTGTCCTGTGATCTTGTCCTGTGATCTTGTCACAGTCTTCTATATTTCACAGCCTGAGAGCAGAAGTGAATGTATACTCTGTCAGACGTGGCGTAAATATCCCTGCTGTGTCAACGTTAACCTCTGTCTTTACTGACAATGTGTACAAAAGGAGAGGGGGAAGTAAGGACGAGGTGGGGGGGGGGGGCATGTTCTGTCCAGGCCGGCAGTAGAAGTAGTCTCAGCCTGAGACTATTCCATCAACCACTGAAGCGTCTCTGGACTCCAAAGAAGACATTTGCATTCTGGTGGGTTCAGCCATTCATCTCCTGCAGAGTGACGGGCAGCAGAGCTGCCGTGGTGGCCTGTCAACTACGCCAGCTTACTGGGATCAACCGAGCATCAAAGATGTTTCAGGGATTCAGATCTGAGAGGGGGGTGGAACAGCTGGGCTACAAATGAGGACTGGTCCACCATTCATTCCTTCGTCTTGCTTCAAGGCTTCGAGCAAAACGAGGCCATGAGAGTGTGAAGATGAAGGAGGCGGGACTATGAAGACCAGCGGGGTTTATAGTGGTTGCTCCAGCAGATAGCTCTAAGTTCAACCCCCCCGACCCCTTACTTTTATGTTCTGGACATAAATACAGAAATAATTGTTGGTACGTTCAACTTTATTTACCGTTGAATATAAAGGCTTATTATTTGCTTATTATTTGCGTTCACGTTAAAATGATCGCAGATCCTAGATGTTAAATAAAAGGTTATATCACAATCATACACACTAATTATTATTGACTAAATAATCACATAAAATAGCTATGCAGTAAAACTCTGTGCTCGGAGTAGAGAGGATGATAATAACCATTTACAGCAGTTTGTTGTTGTACATTAATGTTTATAATGGATGTGAGTAATCTGTTACTATATGTGAGTAATCTGTTACTATGTGAGAGTAATCTGTTACTATGTGAGAGAAATCTGTTACTATGTGAGAGTAATCTATTACTATGTGAGAGTAATCTGTTACTATGTGTGAGTAGAGAGAATTGAACCCAGCAAAATAAAGATTAGAAAAACAAGATAAAAACATAATCATGGTCTTTCAGGCAGGGCGGTTGTTAAACTCCAAGAAAATGCTTTATACTTAGATAATCATCTGCTTTTACCACAATGATCAAATGTCCTTAAATGGCCAAATGACACAAAACAATGTTAGTTTTCCGTAAATTAAATGTTGGGTGGGAATCTGGCGGCGGGGTCTGGGCTACTGAACAGTGTGTTGAAAATGTCAGAGCTGGTTCTGACTGAAAGGTGTTGAAGTTCATCATTATGGCATGAAAGGGGTTACCTGCACAATATAGGTGGTTCTAATGTTACGGCTGGTCGGCCACACACCAAACACACACTACACATCCATTATGAGCCGCTTGAAGACCCCTGATGTCGGGGGTAATCTTTTGTTGGAGTACAAGCTGGTTCTGATCTATTGTGATGTGGATTCTGGCGCTGAAACTAAAGTCTGTTTGGACCTGAAGGCGACAGCAGAGCAAACATCTCACGCCGTCGTGCTATGGACGCTTTTCTGAACGCACCTTTCCCAGAAGGCTGCGGGAGAACGAAGCCAGGCAGCAGGAAGGGGGCTCCGGTGGTCAGGCCGGCCGGCTTCAGCTCCGTGACCCCGTAGGTGGTCAGACAGGTGAGGAGGTTGACCAGGTCCTTCAGCGCGTCCTTACATTCATCCTCCTTCGCCTGCTCCAGTCTGGATGGACAGAGACGCTGTTGGTGAGTGTCACGTGACGCGGACGCGAGCACGTCGGCCGCGGGGGCGAGGCTCGGGGTCGTACCTGAGCGTGAGGTCGCAGAGGAAGGCGTAACCCTGGCACATCCTGAAGTCGTCCAGCAGAGTCTGCGACACGTCGCTGGAGTCCTTGAGGAAGCAGGACAGGCCGGCGAACATCTCCACGATCTCCAGCGGGGACAGGTCGTCCGACTGCTGCATGTTCTGGACACACGTGGCCAGACACTCCTTCTCTGTGGACGCAGGTGGAGGGAAGGGTGAGAGCAGGTAAAGAAACCGGTCGGAGAAAAAAACGCAAGAGGAAATACAGGAAATCAAATCTTCTAATCAGACTTTATGGAAAATAGTGAGTTTTAATTGGATTAACTTAAACCTCCTGATACCTTCTTCATGTCTTTAGAAAACTCTTTGACCCTCAGTAGACTTTTCTCTGTTCTGTCGAGTTACATAATCCCGTTAACGTCCAAATAATCGTACTCTGTGAAGGTGTTTGACCTGTGGTGTGCCCCAGGGCTCCCATTCTGGCCCCTTCTTCTTTCGCATACATGCTTTTATTATAATAAAACGGATTCAGACACATTTTTCAGTAAAAACAAATAATGACTCAGAATGAGCTCAAGCAAACGGCTGAGCAGAACATTAAAGGGTTAACTATTTATAGATCGTAACTTTTGGTAGAATGTGCCTATAAATCCGACTGAGACGGTTCTGAGGTCACAGAATCGGACCATGCAGGTTTTTTACATACGCAGTTTTAATAAACGCAAAAACAGATCTTATTTTTAACTAACATTACAAACGTCAGTGAGTTTAATCATCACTTTCACTATAACATGTTTTTGGTTTTTTCATAAATAAATGTTTATTTTGTTCGGTTCCTCCCGGTCCGATCCCTGGTTTTTGTTTCTGCTGCATTCAGACCTAAAAGGCGACGCAGATTTTTTTCTCTCTCCCTCCTCAGGTGAACGTCACCTGGGATCATCGGCGTGACCCGATGAGTCTGCGTGATGGACATGTGATAAACTCCAGATGGGGTTTGGGTCTTCAGAGGTCGGACCACACTGGCACGGAGTGTGCAGAACTCCTGAAAGCACACATCCTCCTGCAGCTTCTCGGCGCAGGTGCGTACCGTGTATGTATTTAACCACGTTGATGCTGAGGCCGTGTCGAGAGATGGTGGTGAGGACCTCCCCTGCGCTCCTCCTCCAGGGCAGGTTGTGGGGGGGGCACCAGGAGGTGATGGCACTGAACAGCAGCTGGAGGTCATCTTTTTGGGCCAGCTCCTCGGCCGGAGACACGAAGGTGCAAAGTTTTACCAGGATCTGCAAGAGAGGTTTAGAAAGGAGGAGGAGTCAGCATCAGGCAGAAAACAAACAACTGCTTCTTCTTCAAACTCTTCTCCATCTCTGTCATCACAGTTTTAGATTTCCCTCTGGAGCTGATCACATGACACTCGGACCTTCATCACAAGGTTATTTATTTAGGCAGCGCTGAACTCAAACACCGCTATGAAAGCTGGTGCGTTAAGATGCGTGGACACTGTGGAACAAGAACAATATGAGGTGGGCGTGGTCAAACTCCCACTGTCATACAGCTGTTCTCATCAGAACCAGAGAACTAAAGAACTGTTCCTGAGAGAAACAAGACACCTTTAATGAGGACAATCATGTTTGGTTTAAACAGTGGATCATTGATAGGATCTGAAGTTGAAATCAAAGAATTAGCCCCAAAATTAAACATTAATGCCAAATAAAAAGCAAAACCAGTCCTTGGTGAGGAAGAGGAGTTAATCTGGGTCTTTACCTGAACAAAGACTTTCTGGAGAAGTTTCCTGCGGTCAGCCAGGGGCAGCTCCGGCTGGGTGTGGCCTTGGACTGGGGTCTTCTCCTGGGTGGCTGTTGGCGGCGGGGGCTGAGGGGTGGGGCCAACTGGAGCCTCAGCCATGTGAGGCAGGTCGAAGAACAGGTAGAGACATTTGACCAGAGTGGAGGGAACAGACATGGTTGTCATGCAGTCCACCGTTTTCTGCAGTGTTTGAAAGTAAAAGACACAAATATATTAATATCTATCATCACATGTGTGGGCATCACGGTTCTGTCATCACGTGTGTGGGCGTCACGGTTCTGTCATCACGTGTGTGGGCGTCACGGTTCTGTCATCACATGTGTGGGCGTCACGGTTCTATCATCACGTGTGGGCGTCACGGTTCTGTCATCACGTGTGTGGGCGTCACGGTTCTGTCATCACATGTGTGGGTGTCGTGGTTCTGTCATCACATGTGTGGGCGTCACGGTTCTGTCATCACGTGTGTGGGCATCACGGTTCTGTCATCACATGTGTGGGTGTCGTGGTTCTGTCATCACGTGTGTGGGCATCACGGTTCTGTCATCACGTGTGTGGGCATCACGGTTCTGTCATCACGTGTGTGGGCGTCACGGTTCTGTCATCACATGTGTGGGCGTCACGGTTCTATCATCACGTGTGGGCGTCACGGTTCTGTCATCACATGTGTGGGCATCACGGTTCTGTCATCACATGTGTGGGCGTCACGGTTCTGTCATCACGTGTGTGGGCGTCACGGTTCTGTCATCACATGTGTGGGTGTCGTGGTTCTGTCATCACATGTGTGGGCGTCACGGTTCTGTTATCACATGTGTGGGCATCACGGTTCTGTCATCACGTGTGTGGGCATCACGGTTCTGTCATCACGTGTGTGGGCATCACGGTTCTGTCATCACATGTGTGGGTGTCGTGGTTCTGTCATCACATGTGTGGGCGTCACGGTTACGTCATCACATGTGTGGGTGTCGTGGTTCTGTCATCACATGTGTGGGCGTCACGGTTCTGTCATCACATGTGTGGGTGTCGTGGTTCTGTCATCACATGTGTGGGCGTCACGGTTACGTCATCACATGTGTGGGTGTCGTGGTTCTGTCATCACATGTGTGGGCGTCACGGTTACGTCATCACATGTGTGGGTGTCACGGTTACGTCATCACATGTGTGGGCGTCACGGTTACGTCATCACATGTGTGGGCGTCACGGTTCTGTCATCACATCTTAGAATGTAGCGATGAAGAAGCTGGATCGTCACATGTGATGAGACGTCAACAAACACATAAAGATGTCCGTTTGTTTAAGAGGTTTATTTGGTGTGATGATGTGTGGTTGTGTCTAAGCAAAGAAGTGGCAGTAGCTTATGTGTGTGTGTGTGTGTGTGTGTGTGTGTGTGTGTGTGTGTGTGTGTGTGTGTGTGTGTGTGTGTGTGTGTGTGTGGGTTACGGTGGGCGTATGCCATAAAGTCGAGGAAAATGGCTGGAGAGAGATGGGATGTGTTCACTGATGCGAATGATTCAGATACAGTCACTGCTTCCTACACAAACACACACACACACACACACACACACACACACACACACACACACACCCTCAGCTGATTGATGGAGGGAATGGGTGGAGGAGGTGGAGGAGAGAAGAAACGGTTATACACAGAGCCTGTTTCATATGTAAGACTGCTACATGTGTTGGGGTGTGTGCATGTGTACGTGTCTGTGCGTGTGTGTGTGTGTGTGTGTGTACATGTGTACGTGTCTGTGTGTCTGACAGACAGACGAACACACAGGGACAGCAGAGCGTGAAGGATATCCCGTAAAAAGAAAAGAGAAAAAACCGAGCTACAAACCAAATATTGCTGTCTTATCATCTGACGGGGGAAGGAGTAGGAGGGAGTAGGAGGGAGGAGGAGGGAGGAGGAGGGAGGAGGAGGGAGTAGGAGGGAGGAGGAGGAGGTGCGGGAAACAGAGAGAGAGAAAGGGACTGCGTTTAAAAGAGGGGGTGTTGGGTTATTTTTTGTCCTTTGTATTACTGTCTGAGACACGAGAGGACAGGAACACAAATCCATTAAACTCAATCTCACACACACACACACACACCCATGCATGCACACACACACACTCTTGCAAGATTTAGGAAAAACTAGAAAACAAAATAAAAAAACGATATAAAATACAATAAATACAACAACTGGGTCGTTTGCGGCGGTGACCGAGATACGGCGTTTGAGGGTTTTCAAATATTATCTTGGGTTTGGGCGAGATGATGCCCGCAAGGATAATTAGATCATCATATTTCATGAGGACACGGAAAGGGGGACCTCAGGGGCTGAACAGAGACACTGAAGTGGAAGGCGCAGGAGATGAGCAGCTACAGACTATCTGAGAGAGTTTGTTGGAGCTGTCAGTAGATTTGGAGGCTGGCAGTGACTCAGACGGTAATGGAGGAATCTGCAGGAAGCTTCCCTAAATAAAGTCATATAAAGGAGTCTGGTCCGGGTACTGCTGGGCCTCGGCGGAGGTTTGTGTTCTCCATGAGCTCCGTTCAACACGTCAGCGGTGAGGAGAATAAAGATGGAACAATCTGGCTTCTTTCCAACCCCAACATCAATCACAGTCCGTCAAACCGACACCATCCATCAACCGGTTCAAATGTAGGAGGATGATTGGTAAAAAGGCTGAGAGGAGTTTTCTTTAACTCCAGCGACGGTTCAGTGCTTTAAACCCCGACGTGTCGGGTGTTCACCGCGGGTGACGGGGAAGACTCGGCAGAAAAGTCTGAATTAATGGAAAAAGAACTTGCGTGTGTTTTTGTGTGTGTGTGTGTGCGTGTGGATGCCTGTTTGTGTGTGTGGATGCCTGTTTGTGTGTGTGTGTCTGCATGTGTCTGGGTGTGTGGATGCGTGTTTGGGTGTGTGTGCGTGTGTGCGCGTGTGTGTGTGTGTGTCTGCATGTGTCTGGGTGTGTGGATGCGTGTTTGGGTGTGTGTGCATGTGTGTGTGTGTATGTGTGTGTGTGTGTGTGTATGCGTATGTGCATGTGTGTGTGTGTATGTGTGTGTGTGTGTGTGTACGCGTATGTGTATGTGTGTGTGTGTGCTTGAGTGTGTGTTTATGTGAAGAAAATGAGAATCAGTGGATGGCTGTATATTTAAATCGTGTCTGCAGGAGGGGAGAGGCAGAGCTTGATCCGACAACAACAACAACAACAACGACAACAACAGCCAGAGTGATCTTCTGCTGTGCAGTGAGCAGAAGCAGCAGCTCTCCCCTCAAGACCACCAGAGCAATGCAGATTTAAAAGTTCAAAGACGTCTGCTGGCCAGCCTGCAGGAGCAAAGAGGAGCACGGAACAATCAGGATCCCCAGGCTGGGGAATATTTCATTGAGTGAAATGATGTCAGTCGTTCCCGTTCGCTCGTGTTGGAGAAAAAGTTTTTTTTGGTCAATTTGAGTCCAGAGTCAAAGACGCAACCGCAGGGACATATCCTCGAAAAGTCCCCAATCTCCTGCGTTATACGAGAAACCCCTCTGATTGAACTCCTCAAATAAAATGCCAAGTTATGCCCCTAAAAAAAAAAGCGCTTCCTGTTTCCGTGACGCTCACTAAATCGACGTGGATGAAAATGATCAAGTGTTTATGGAGCAACCTGTCCAGAAGAGGCCAACAGGTTGATGGTCGTCAGCAGCATCCAGCCTCGACTCGCCTCCTCACTCTGGTTCACCTCCAGGAACTGGACTATGGCCCGACTGGCCGCCTCTGGAGAAGAAAACCCAAACACAGATGAACAGAAAGTGACGGCTGATTGTGTGAGCAATCATCAGTAATGCAGCGAAGGAACGATTCTGGCAGATATAGAACGACCTTCGTCTACGGTTTGTATTTGTACGTTTGTATTTGTACGTTTGTATTTGTACGTTTGTATTTGTACGTTTTATGATGCCATTAGCTTCGTCTTCGTTATAGAAGCAGGGATTTTCTACGTTACATCATGGTTGTACAAGTTTTTCTAGAACTGTTGGAAAAGCAAGTTCCATTTTTTTTAATGATGGACGCGTCCAAAGATAAATGAAAGACAATAATATGGAGGAGAAAGGGTGACAAGTTACGCAAATCAGCGAAAATGGCCGCGGCATTGAAGAGCTCACCTGTGGATTTGTTGGAGGCTCTACGTCGGATCTCCGTCACCATGAGCCGCGAGACTTGGGTCGTGAACTGCAGCAGGTCGGAGAACTTCTCCGTCATGCCGCTGGGTGGAGCGTTCCCGAACACCTGAGGCAGAAAACGAGATGACTTTAGTGGAGTGGAAGCGGCTCCAAGAAAGTGTTCAGAGAGGAGATAATCACACCTTTAGTTGTCTCCGGGTTTCTCTCCCAGGGGACAAAGACAAAATCTAATCCATCCAGTATTATTACAGTCAAAATGTCTTTACACATATAGTGGAGCCTTCTGTCTCTGGTTCCCTTGAAGGTCCTCCTCTGACACCACAGGTACCCCTTTGCCACCGAGCAGGTTCCAGGGCTAGTTCGGAGCCAGAGCCTAAGCACCAGCTCCTGGCTCTCATAACTGGTGCCAGACAAAAAACAAGTCTCTGCTGGTCTAGAGCCAAGAACCGGATGATGTTATACGTTGGTGTAATGGCGTGGCTCTGACCTGGCTCCTTGCCCATGGAAAAGCAAACAGGTTCTTAGGAAGTGCGAGGGTTGAACCAACCAAACACTGGCACCGGCACCGAACTAGCACCAGGTTCTTTTAGGTGGAAATAGAACCTGAACTACCCCTCATTCAACATTAACTATTTGAATTCTAAATCTGATGTTAAAGGAGGCCTGGAGCTTGGCCTCCTCTTCATCCTCCTCCTCCTCCTCCTCCTCCTCCTGCTTCTGTTGTTTACCATCACTGAGTGAATCACACTGGATAATTAGCTGACAAGTCAAGAGACCCCCGGAGCCTCAGAGAGACCCTCTAGTCTGATGAGAACACGCCACACAGCTGCCTGCAGCAGAAACCATTGACCATAACATTAAAACCACCAGCCTCATATTGTGAAGGTCCACTTATTGATGCCAGAACCGCTCTGTGATGTCACTGTGTGTTCGGACACACTTCTATCAGAACCAGCATTCAGGGTTTTTTTAAGCGACAGTAGATCTTCTGAGGGTTAAAACCAGCTTATCTCCATTCTCCACCTTGAGCCTCAGGCGCCAAATGACCCGATTCACCGGTTCACCGTTTGTCCTGCCTTAATCCTCCTATTGTTTTACGGTCTCTTTTTTTTTCTTCCAATGGGCATTAAAGTAAAGTTACATCTGTGGTGTTTCGGGTCAAATCTGGCCCGGCAGAGGATGTTTATTGATCACTGGCACAAACACTGACCCGTCTGACGCACAGAACCCGGAGAAATGGGGAAAAAAACGACTCAGTGGAAGTAAAAAACAGAGAAACGGGATCAGACTAATACCAGCATGTGACATAAACCCAAATTAAACCACTCAGAGACAGTTTTACTTTCATGTTTGGATGAGTTCTTCATGCAATCGTGTTTGGACCATTAGCAGCCTGTCGGCAGTCTGTGTCCCAATAATAACAATAATAACAATAATAACAATAATAACAATAACAACTTGGATTTATACTCCTGCTTATTATTGTTGCTCAGGACTGATTACTCTGCAAACACACAACACCTCATTAAAGTCTCTGTTGGACATCTTCCATATTTCCATACATCAGGATTGGGTTTTGAGCTCAATCTGTTCATCTGGGTCTTTAAAACGGAACGATTTAAACTGAGCACAACTTCTAATCAGCAGGAAAATAATCCGTACTCGCAAAATTAATGATCTACATTTGTTCAGAACTGATAAATTTGTCTCAAAACAACTATAGCTGATTCTTGTGATGGACAGTCATAGTCCTGTTCTGGAGTGATGGACAGTGATAGTCCTGTTCTGGAGTGATGGACAGTCATAGTCCTGTTCTGGAGTGATGAACAGTGATAGTCCTGTTCTGGAGTGATGGACAGTCATAGTCCTGTTCTGGAGTGATGGACAGTGATAGTCCTGTTCTGGAGTGATGGACAGTGATAGTCCTGTTCTGGAGTGATGGACAGTGATAGTCCTGTTCTGGAGTGATGGACAGTCATAGTCCTGTTCGGGAGTGATGGACAGTCATAGTCCTGTTCTGGAATGATGGACAGTGATAGTCCTGTTCTGGAGTGATGGACACTGATAGTCCTGTTCTGGAGTGATGGACAGGGATAGTCCTGTTCTGGAATGATGGACAGTGATAGTCCTGTTCTGGAGTGATGGACAGTGATAGTCCTGTTCTGGAGTGATGGACAGTGATAGTCCTGTTCTGGAGTGATGGACAGAGATAGTCCTGTTCTGGAGTGATGGACAGTGATAGTCCTGTTCTGGAGTGATGGACAGTGATAGTCCTGTTCTGGAGTGATGGACAGTCATAGTCCTGTTCTGGAGTGATGGACGAAGAGGGTCCTGTTTTGGACATCTGATCAGGATATCTCCAGGAAGCCCACCTTTGAGGGGTTCCCAGGCACCTCTAACAAGGATGGGACACTGGGGTTGAGTCCTAGTTTCTTTTTAATGGGACCATCATCTAGGATCGAAAAGGTTCAGGATCACCTAGGATGAGCTGGTGAGTGTTGCTGGGGAAGGGAACGTTTCGAAAACTTAGGAGGGCTGAAAACTAACCTCTGACAAGTCGAGATATTTGGATGGATGGAATGGTTGCTTATATATTAGGTCCAGGATGTGTGTGGTCCTGAGTGAGTTCACCTACGTTGATAGAAAACTCAATCCTAAGTTAATGAAAGTTTCCTACCACAAACCCTCAACCCTGATTCCTTTTGAGTTTTCAGTTGGGTCCGGAACTGGAATTGGTACCGCTCTACCTGCGTTTGGACCACCAGCAGCCTTCACATCTGGTACCACTTACCCTGTTAAACACCGGAAGCATCATGTAGAGCTTCTCCTCCTGCTCCTTCTGGGTCATGTGACGAGGAGGGTGGCACAGTTCTGAGAAGAGGCGTCGCAGGTGCATCAGGCCCAGCGCGTTGTCCTGAGGACTGCACTCCTCCTGCCGCGGCCGACCCATGATCCTCTTCACCATGTTCATCTTGAGCGGCTTTGTCAGAGCAAAGGCGGCCCTGCAGGAGAGAGACGGGAGGTTAAAGGTTTGTCTTCAAGGCAGTCAGCGTTTAAATGTCCTGTTAGGCAACTAAACACGAGTACATTCCATCAGAGTTGTACTATTCTGGATGATTTAGATACTAGATTTCTCAAAATACTGGTCGTCTTTTGAGAATTTATAACGAGACGTGCACCGATAGCAATTTTTTTTGGCCCATAACCGATTTTTATGAAGTCGGACTGGCCGAAGCGGATTTTGGCCGACTATTGGCCGATTTTTTTATTTTGAAGCATGTAAGTAGAAGTGACAAGGCCGGTCGGTTAAAGAGTATAACCCTCTAGGGATCAAGGACATGTTAGAAAAAGGGAGAAAAAGGAGTATGAGTATCACATGTCTTTTTAACCTATTTCCTAATCTTGTTTTCCTTCCTTGATATTCTCCATCATAAATAAATACTGCTGACTCGGTACGTTTGGGTTTATTTTAATGACAGCACATGGGATCCTTGGGTGATGCTTCAGTATGACGTCCAGACTCTCAGACATTTGACTGTGATCAGGACCAAAATAGACTTTTGTCCAGGGGAGGTTTACACCATCACAGTGTCAAGATCCAAATCTACTTTATTATTTCACAGGGTGGGAAATTGTCTTTTCACCCAAGCTGCAGACATTGAAATACAAAATTTCACCAGATTATAGATTTCTCCTAAAACTCTATAAACCTCAACCGCCACCACTTAAAAGTCTTATTGACATAGGGCTAAAAGATTTTTTAAATCTATTACATTTGCTAAAGGGAACAAAGGCGATGGACTGGACCGCTGATTATTCAACGGGCCGGTTTAAAGCAGTCGCCCTGATTGGACTCCTAAAGTTATGTATGAAATTAAGTCTGATTGTAAGTGTTTTTCTTGAAAAAGAGCTCCTGCAGTGAGTGAAATATGAACTTTTATAGTAAAAGATGTAATAATACTTATTAAAGCTCTTGATTGGATTCGTGTGCGCCACATTTGGACGTACGTGTGAAAGAACAGGCAGTAACCACTGAAGGAAACCAGGCCTACAGTTTCAGAGTGCCTGTGTACTCTGGTCCTGGGACCAGTCCAACAGGGTCTTGTGTTAAATCACTGCCCTCTTCAGAGGCTCTAAATGCCCCCATTAGTCTAAAGACAGTTCAGTTACACCAAGAGACTCCTGCCCCCCCAGGTGTCAGAGAAAGATCTACGGAGAGGGTCGGGGATGAAGGGTGATCTCAGTGACATCATTCTCAGTCACAGTTCCTTCTCTGACATCCGACACATGTTTTTCCCTCCACTTCAAAGTTCTCGCTGAAAGGCACTCCAGAAGTAGCCCCCCCCCAACCACTTATGTAAAGTCTAAACAAGTCTGGACTTGGGGGTAAGAGGCCCCCAGTGCAGGGTAAATTAACTTGGGGGAGTCTGCTCTGCTGGTTTGTTGTAAACCAGCCCTACTGAGTAAAATATGAACTACTACAGTAAAGAGTTAATAAATACAAGGTAGATCTCAGACCAACAGCTGAGAAAATATGGCCCGAAGAATTTCTAGAAATAAAGCTCCCCTAGTGGCAGAAGTATGCAACTGACCCTTCTCAAAATCAATCCAGTTTTCCCTCGCATTTACGTCTAAGTGGGTCTAACGTTTGGAAAATGATCCGTGAAGTAGTTTTAGAACTATAACTATAACCTTAAGAGAAAATTTACAAAATCCATGTTGGTTTAAAGGCATAAGAGATGACGTCACCTGAAAGGTCATAGGTGAGTCTGTTTATAATGAGGGTGTGTTTGTTTTCAGCATGGCCAGTCTCATAGAAGATCTAAGCCCCTCACCGGGTCGGGGCTTTGTTTTGTGACTGTCGTAATCCCGTTGACACATTTACTGAAAGAGTCTTTCTTCACAAACTAAGCACAGATGTTACGATGTTGGGTCACTGTCGACAAATCATGGAGATCAAACCAGAGGAGACGGGTTTGGCCTTTTCAACAGAGCCTGTGTAGCAACACACTCACGCTTCCACTTTTACTCACCGCCGACTCTGCCTGTCTGAGATAACGCCCGACAGCGAACCTTAGACTATATATCAACAAAACTTACAACCCAGTCAGCTGCAGACGCTGATAACAGAGAGCAGAAATGTACCTGGGAATAATTGCCTTTAGTTCAAGGCAAGTGTAAATTGGAGCAATTAAATTCTGCTGCTCCTCATCAGAGATTATCTTTACTCGTTTTTAAAAGGATAAATTCAACCTTTGTCGCACCAATGAATCAAACGTCGGGAAATAATCCATCGCCGACAGCAAGGGTTCATCCGCAAAAAGTCCTCAATCCCCTGTGTTGTACAAACAATCCCCCCGACTGAACTCCTCAAAGTAAACGTGAAGATATGTCAAAGGAAAGGATTTTTCTGTCAAAAGGGCGGAGCCTATCGAGTGAAATATGAACAATTATAGTTAAACCAGATAAATGCAAGACAGATCTCCTCAAGTCGATTCATATCCACCAAATCTGGACTAAATGGGACCAACGGTTGAGAAATGAAAGTTTCTCAAAGTTCCCCCAGCGTTTGATAGATACAACTGACTATTTCCAATATCACTCCAGTTCTTCCTCGCACAAAGATCTCTCATTTTCAAATCTCTCATGGATCTGAGAATGATTCATGAAATGGTTTTTGAGTTAATGATGATGATGACGGCGGTGATGACGATCCCATAATATCCGGGTTTCTTGAAGTTAAAGTAATTTATACCTTGATTACACTAAAGGACCATTCCTTGTTTTCCAAAGACGAATAAATAGACGGCTTTATTTCCCCCGATGACACCCTGCTGCGATGCTTCTACTTCATGTATGGGAGGAAAAACTTTTAAATCCCAGGATGTTACAAGGAAAGGTGTGATGAAGAACACTGATGACAAACATTTGAGACTAAATGTTAAGGCATTTCATTCGAATATATAATGTAGAGAAAAAGGAAAAGTACAAATCTGCAGTATTAATGTCGGCGGGGGAATGACATGTACGAAGGCTACAGCTGCTTCCGTTCCTGCACGCCATTTCAAATTGATTTGGTTAGATTGAGTAAATTGCTGCCATTAGCGGAGGGAAGAGAAGGTGAGTAGAACCACCGCCTCGTCTCAGAAGGAAATGACTCCTGATTCCTCAGGCTGACCTGGAGACGGAGACGTTTGTTTCGGTCACTATATGAGATTACTGTGCTGAATATATACCCTATCTGGTGTATATGTATCCGGAAACACCACCCATATGCAAATTACCTTTGGCGAGACTTATTAGAGGTGCATTGTGGTAAATTTAGAGGGATCTCCATAGGAAAAACTGAATATAACTCTTTTACTACGATACAATTATTCGAAAATAAGAATTATTCTTTTAACGTTAGCTTTGAATGAATCCTTTAGTGACGTTACAATGTGGCTAATTCCGCCTTTGATCTTTCTTTGGGGTTGAGCTCGGGGACTCAGTGGGCTGAGCAGTGTCGCTGAAGTGGAAGGTGCAGGACACGAACGGCTACAGAGTATCTGAAAGATACTCAGAGAGTTTGTTGGCGTTGTCGGTAGATTTGGAGAAACTTGCATCAATTCTTCCTCCACCTAAGGTTCTAGGTGGAGGTTCACGCTCTCTGATTGCCTTTTCTAGTTTTTTTGCTGTATTTGTCATAGATTTTAGTCAACAAAAGAGAAACGGTACCGCCGAAGCAGATCTATACGTAATATACCTTGGAATGAGGTATATGCAATGGCGATACATTAAAATAAAGCAAACAAAAGAAAAAAGACGGCAACAACAAAGGAGGTTTCCCTGGAAACTATGACATCGTAAACATCGTTATCCTTCATCAAACTATCCTCGTGTTCAATGTTTTTAATGAAGGCTAAGAATTGGTTGACAGTGGGAGGTTCCTTGCAGAGCCATCGCCTTTTTCTGGAGTTTAGCTCGCCACCATGAATATTTTCAATAGATATGTGTCATTTTGGTCATCTTAAGTACATCTTAATATTTCCAAGGTAAAAAGAGAGACAGGAGAATTTAAAGTCATATCATTGGACTTATTGGGTAAAGACTTTATGGTTTGGGATTTTTGAACGTTGTTGCTCCTTAACAATCCTTCGCCACTAACTAAAAGTCCTGATCGTAATTTAAAAGTATCCTCCACTGGGAGGAATGTGCAGACCTTTGGTACTAGAGCGACGAAAAGAATACACAGCTTAGAGAAAAGGCCTCAGACACACTGAACCCTGGGCCGAGCCAAGCCCACCACACTGGGGTTATGAAGTGATCAAGACGCTCTGGTCTGAGCAGCCTCAGCAGAAAAGCCCGTCTGGAGCTGTAGGCAGACATGGAAACTCAAGCCTGAGCCACAGACAAGGCTGCGGAGAAGCCGCCAGTCAAGGAGAAAATGTAACGAGTTGTGGGAAACTGACAACACAGAAGCAGAAGTCGGTTTCCTGTGGCCAGTTTAAAAAAAGCCCCTCCGAAAACGCTGGTTGAAAGGAAGGTCGCTTCACCACTTCACGTTTCACAGTGAATGAAAACAATAAGCACACATGGAGGTTGGGGAGTGGTGGGGGGAACTGAAACCTGGTGTCGGTGGAAACTGAACCACAAACGTAGTTTATATACAGGATACAGGACGGTACCGGATGGATTAGTGGGGGTTGATCTATTTCTGAGAATTTTCACCGAATCGCTTCATGAAACTCTTTCGGTATTTCTGAAATACTACGGAACCGTTTGTCACGAGTGTTCCAAGAGAGCCAACAGAGGGACTGGTTATTATCTTATCTTATTTTAAATGCTTCAACGATTAATCATCTCTGGGTTATACCAATACCCACCTCTGGGTAAAAAAACATGCAAATCCGCCTGGTAGTTTTCCCCATTTTGGTAGTCAAACAATAAAATCAATTACTTTTACAGTCCACTAGATGGTGCAGTTGAGGGCAGCAAAGATGAGAGAGGAAGTCATATAAAATACGTCGAGCAAACTACGAACCTAAGGGTTCAAGTACCAGAACCGGCAACCAGCATTAGCTGGACAGCAACGCTAACATAGCATTAGTAGCTGGTAAAAACATGAGGTTGGATAACTCCCTCCCAAATTAGAGCAAGCCAAAAAACAACACAGTCCATCACCTACTTAGTGGAAGACAACAAAGTGGAAAACAATAGCTTTTGTTATTCACTCAAGACCGCGGAACCAGGATATGCGAGTCCAAAAGTTTTTTAAGGCCTCAACTCTACCCTCGCTCCACAGGGAAGAGAGTCGGTAAGTTCAGGACAGTTGGAGTCCAGCCTAAAGGATTAAATTGTGACGCTTTCATGTCACAGATAGAGGATTCTGACCGTCTCAGCGACTTTTATATCCCAACAGGTTTTTACGACGTGTTGGTCACCTGTCTGCTAGACAGATTTTAGTACTTTGAGATTTGATCTAAATGTAAAGTGCATTATAAATGAAATGTATTATTATTATTATTATTATTATAAGATGCAATGAGAACAATCTGATTGGATAGAAGAGGTGGACACCTGCGGGAACAGAATCTAAAGCTGAGGGAGGGTTATAAATCTCAACAGAAAAATGGAGAAAGTAGTTACAGGGTATATTTTGTAATACTATAAGTTTTATATAAAGTTTATCCCTCACAGATTGTGTGCTAACTCATCAACCCACCTATATGTTGTGCTGTAACGTCCGTTTACTTCAGATAAAAGATTATTACATTCATCTCTGAACATCTTTAGCTGGTAACACGGAACTAATGGTCTCCATGTGAAACAGACGGAAATCCTGAATGCCAGAACTGAAGAGCAGCAGGGCCGGGACCTCAGACTGGGGTAAACACATGTCACACGACTCAGCAGAAGGCTGTGCTGAGCTGGAAAATCAACAAAAGCAGAGGCAGTGAGCCGCAGACAAATGCAGGATTACAACTCACCCCACCTATTTGGTAAGCAGTGAGTGTCAGAATCTAGGCTGGGCTGCTTTATTGAATGTTCTGTCTGAAACTCTCTTAAAGAGAAACGCTCCTAGGTGGGCGTAGGTAAGGGGCGTCACCGAGGCCCATTCGGTGAAAACTTGCAATCAGCGCACCTCTAACCTCAATCGGCCCTGGGTCGGCTTGGAAAGGTCAAGGGGCGGGGGTGGATCAACGCAAGCTTTATACCTCTGCCCCTCCCTGGGGTAGGAGGGACTGGGCCCGTGACGCGACATATAACGCTAAGACAATGCTCAAACAAATAATAGCTTTTATTATCTTACTTTTTAGTGTTTACTAATAGTTTTAGAGAGTACCACATTTTGTCACTTGGGGGCAGCGTGGACTCTTGGCTACTGATGGGTGGTCTGAGGTGTAATAGAGGGGTGTCTGCAGATCAGACGGACTGGGAAATATTTATCTCTGTCTGTATGAGCGCTGGTGCCGCTCTCACTGGATGATCAACCTCAGAGGGTGGTCAGATAATGAGGAAGATTAGGGCAGCTTTGACGAAGATTAGAAACTCCCACCACCAGTAGGATGCAAAAACTATTACTAATTGAAAGCTAATGATAGTCACAGCAGGAGAGGGAGTAGAGCATACCTGGCAGAGTTATGCTAGAACCTTTACCCATCGCGTTTAGAGCAAAACCAGCATCAGACAGAATTTGTGCTGGTCCACAGAAAAAGAGTCAATAGCATCAATGGAATGTCAACTCCTATGCACAGAAGAACTGGGCCTTCTGGGTTCTCCGGTCTTATTCAAAGCGTTCTCTTCAGGCGGACGCCAGCTTGAATGAACGTCTCACAGAGTTGCTGTGAACTCGTGGGAGACGAGGGCCGTCGGTACCGTGGAACGGACCGACCCTTCAGAAGACTTGGGTGGTTGTTCCTCTAGAGAGACTAAAGAAATCACAGAAATGTCTCCTGACGGAGAATCTCCGGGGTTCGGCGGCAGCAGAGGAACTCCACGGAGAAGAATCGCACGGATAAAAACAACAAACCTTGGTGTGAAAAAAACGTAAGATTTGAAGACAAGCGAAAGGCTATGTGAGCCTCATCCCTTAAAAACTGTCTTTCAGCAGAGCCATCGAGAGTGAGACATGATCCGACACTCGATGCTGCTCTTTGTTAGCCGACGAGTCACGGGAGCCGATGAAACAACTTCTGACTCTTGAAAGTGAATCCTGATAAACAGGACGGTCTTTGATTAGCAACTCCTGCAGGACCTGTATGAAGGTAGCAGGAGCCAGAAGGACAGGAAGTGATGTCACGCCCAACAAGTCAGAACACGGCAGGAGATGACAGCCTCCTCACTGGCCTTCAGTAAAAGAGGCGGTGTCATCATCACGGGCCATTATCAACACTCAGCAGCCGGATGCTGCTGAACGCCACATGTGCTCGTCCCCTCTCAGCTGGTTTTGCAGAGGAGCGTCAGCAGTAACACAAGTTTAGGTGCAATGGTTGTCGTGACAGTAAGACATTCTCCGCTTGGACTATGCCGTCATCGCCGACAGACCGGGTAAATCCCCATGAAGCCCTACATCCGATGCGTTGGACAAGCAATCTCCCGTGAGTTATATAAGATATATGTTGGGACTAGATCAAACCATGATTGGTCCGAAAAAATAACCCCAGTGTCATGAATATATTCCCAACCTTTACCAGAATCAATACAGTTCTTCCTCGCACTAAGTCCTATGTGGGTCTAAACTTCTAGGTTTCGGAGTTATTGTGTTAAAATAAAAGAATTGCAGCGTAGACGACGATGATGTCATGTCCCATGATATCCCTAATTTTTCAGGGAAACAATAATCAGCACAGTCTGGAGGCCCAGTAGCCTGAAGAATGTGGATTACCGGACTATTACAGGTCAGTACACCAGCTCTAGTCTGACGAACGTGTACGACGGGACTATTACAGGTCTGTAGACCAGTTCTGGTCAGTAGCAAGTAATTTTTCTTCACATGGTGAATTATTCATATTAAGGGATCTGAGGTTGAGATGACAAAAGTCACCCCAAAATAAACAATCTTCCCAAAATTGACGCCTTTTACAGTCAATCGTTCAAAATTGTGCCAAACAAAATAAATAAGAACAAAAACACAAAATGACAGGAACGAGACTTCATGAGAAGAACGGCTCCACGCCGCTACACACATCACCGTGGAAACCAGCTCAGCATCCTGCTCTTCATTTATCCCTACCTGCTTTTCCCTCTGCGCCCAGCCAACATCTCAACTCAGCAGCAACAAGAACCACGAAAGTATTCCCTCAAAAAAAACACTTGGTTTCCTCAGAAAGGACGACGGCGACAGAGTCATGCCTCCTCCTCACGGCGGAATGAAAAGTAGAGAGACGGAACGAGGAGGCAGAGCGAGGAAGAAGAGCGAGGAGGCAGAGCGAGGAGGAAGAGCGAGGAGGCATCACTCGTCTTCATTGGCAGTACCAGGGGCTTTGTTCACCAGCCAGAGAAAGCTCTGTTTGTGTGTGTGTGTGTGTGTGTGTGTATGAATGTGTGTTATAATGTGTGTGTGTGTGTCTGTGTGAGTGTGTGTGTGTGTGTAATAGTGTGTGTGTGTGTGTGTGTGTGGCCTGCTGGGACTGGCACAGCTGATCCCCAGCCTGACACCGGGTGTGGGAGGAAGAGGAACATACCATTTAGAGGAGAGGGGGGGGGGTGCAGAACTCAAGCAGAAGTCACCATTAAAAATGTATTTTATGGGGATTGAAACATCATAATTTCACATTAACTTTGCATCATTCTGACGTCTTCCATCTAAAGAAGGGAGGATGTTTTCTCACAGCCTCTCTGGAACACTGACTCACAGATACATCATGTATCCTGTACATCACAATCAGTGATGGACGGAGTATCTGGATCCTTTTCTGAAGTAAACACAGTATTCCAGTTTACAATTCTAAATCAGATTCATGTTTGTGCACTGCTTTACAATATTGAAGTAACATTTAATCCTCACACCTCAACACAAAGTCAGATAAACGTTTAGGATGTGTCTCTGACCAGTAAGGAAGAGGAAGAGTAAGGGATAGTGAATCCGTTCAAGCTGCTGTGGTTCTGATGAAAGCGCCACCAGGTGGACAGGAGAGGCAACAGCGGGACAACATCCTAAAAGGTTCTGGTTCTGCAGGTGCTGTCAACAGATCACTTCTCTCTCCTCATCCTTCCTGACTGATTCCTCCCTAGTTCTACATTCTGCTGGTGTCCTTGTCTCTACTGGTACCGTGATTTGGTACCTGCAGCCCATTCAGGTGGACCAGGTGGTCCAGCTTCTCCAGAATGGAATATCCTTACGTGCCGTGACTAGAAGGTCTGCTTATTCTCCAAGAACAGTGTCAGGAGGGTGGAGGAGGTACCAGTAGACGGGCCGGTGCACCAGGGAGCTGGACGGGACCGTAGAAGGACAAGAACCCAGCAGCAGGACCGGTATCTGCACCTCAGTGTGAGGAGGAACAGGAGGGGCGCTGCCAGATCCCTATAAGATGACCTTCAGCAGCTACTGGTGTGATGGTTCTGACCAAACTGTCAGAACCGGACTCCATGAGGCTGGCATTAGGGCCCAACGTCCTCTGGTGGACCTGATCTCACAGTCCAGCACCATGCAACTGGACTGATGTTCACCAGATAACGCCACGTTCTCCATTGGTGCCCCATTCTCCTCACAGATGAGAGCAGGCTCTGACTGAGGTCATGTGACACGCGTGAAGGAGTCTGGAGACGCTGTGGTTAAGTTTCTGCTGCCTGAATCATCATCCAGCAGGACCAGTTTGGTGGTGTCACCAGTGCACCAGTGTGAGGTCCGACCCACTGTCAGACCTCACACTGGTGCAGGGGACACTGGGTTCCTCCTGGTCCAGGACCAGGCCCACCCTCACTACTGTTTTCAATATTCTACACTATGGACATTTCATTGGTGTGATCAGATTACTGCCTGATTTTCTCCAATCCACTTTGTCCCAGCCTGGAAACGGTTCAGGATGGAGCGCTGGTTTTGGCCGTATGGAGGCCCACCATCCACGTCAGAGAAGGAGGCCGAAACCTGCGGCGAGGCTGAATATTCAATGCGAGGGGAAAAAGATTTAGAGAAGCTTATCTGCAGTAAGAGAGATGCACTGGGCTAGAAGAGCCTGAGGGGTTCTCAAGAACCAGAACCACTGGTTACAGCGCAGATGTGATTTAAGCTCTTCTCCGCCTAAATCTGCTCTTATTACCTGTGAACAGGTGCAACACAGGTTTTCACCTGTCAACAGGATTACAGGGAAAGATAAGCCATAAGTCCAAACCAGGGAACGGAGAAACAAATGATTTTACATTCTGGGAGAGAGCAGCGGGAAGAGGTCCGGCGTGAGTGAAGGGAGGGAGCGTCACACCACAACAGAGCGCTGAATCAGACGGGAGAAGAGGGATTTATTACACGATTCGTATCGGTGAAACACAAGTAAACAGGAAGGACGCCACGTTGGTGGATTTTGTGTGAATTCAGTCTCAACATTTCAATATTGCAGCAACGTATACGGATCCACACTAACAAACAGTCCACACAGGTGATCGTAAACACTTAAAACCATAAAACCATCAAGAGTCCCTGCAGTTATTGCCGCGCAGTGCCAGAAGCAGCGCCGTAAAAATCCCAGCCAATCGCACTACAGCGATGAGCAGAGCGGTAGAGCAGAGTGCATGAGCGTCGCCATTACTGCATACAGGAAATCAGCCATTATTCCTGCTTCATGGATGATCTGCCGACTTCACTTCAAAAGATTTTCCCTTTCATTCATCCACATCTTTGGAAAAACTCTAAATGTCGGGTTACTTTAAGAACCCAAATGCTGGGCTGATGCTGCCGGGTAACAGGTCGGGTGGGGTTTGAACGAACATTGAGTTTAAAATGAAAGTCTGCGATGTTCAGCTCAGAAGGTATTGTCGATATGCTAGCTTAATATATCTCGATGGCAGTGAACTGAAATTGATGTTAGCTGGCTGCGTTATTAACTTGAGTTCACATTAGCTTGCTCATTATAACCACATAAGCTAACATTAACCTGCTCATTGTAAGCTAGGTCACATTAGGTAGCGTTGGCTGTTTAAAATTCTTGTGGTGCAGCAGATGACATTCAAATAGTAAGACAGTTGGTCGGCGACGCCCACTGCTGCTTTACCTAACAAGCTAGCCATAATGTACCAACATTGTTCTGCTATAAACAGACAATTTATTAGCCAGATAGCTAACTTGCTAACTTTTCCATTATTGCAACCTAGTTAGCTAGCTAATTATTTCATCAAATGAGGACATGAACGTTTGTGAACTAATATATACATTTAATGTAAATATATCAGAGTTTGGGTTTGCATGTTTTGGTTGATATACAGTCAGTCATTTAATACAAAAACAAAAACAACAAAACCAAAACCCAACATGTTTGCTCAAACCTACAACCGGACCCAGCTGTGTTAAAACATCCTGTGACTGTTTGGCCCCTTTAAGACCCTAGAGTGGGTTTCCAAAGTAGCTCAAATTCATTCATTCATTTGTGAGTTATTGCTCAAAACCTCCCAAAGTTCCACGTCTCACCAAGGTTAGGAAAACGTCGACGTTCGTCCCGATCATATTTCATGCGAATCCATCCGCTAGTTTTTCTGTGCCCTTGCTGACAAACAAGGGTAAAACCGTGAATAAAACCGGTCAAGAATGCAGTATATCTATGAATTGGTTTTTCGCAGCAGGGTGGTCTCGTCGTCGTGACTCTAGCAAAAAAGAAACCAAAGCGTCTGGTTGATTCTGAAGAAGGATCGGGACTACAGAGCAGCAGCGAGTCTTTGATGCAGTTCTAATGTGATGGCGGATGGCCGTATGTGTATAACTAGTTCTCTGTGCCGCCTCCTGTATTTGTGAGCATCAACACTGAGGATAGAGTTCTGGTGGTTCTGGTGACATGCAGCCCGTCTCCCTGTGGGCTAATTAAGAATTATCTTGCCCTGCTTGTCGACGGCATGCTGCTTCCTCTCCGCCACAACTCATAACCCCAAGCCTGGTGTGTGTGTGTGTGTGTGTGTGTGTGTAATACACTCATATATTCGCTCACACACACGGTTTCTTTCCATACAATGCGTTTCACACGGCTTGAGACCGACGTCAGCGTTGGCCCTTAGGCTCCGTTATCCCTCAGATTTTAATATCGACACATAATCAATAACAAACTCTGTACGAAGCTGCTCTGATCCCACCCCACCAAAGACGCATGATGGTAATCTTTACTCTGTTTGCACCAACATTTAAGAAGTTAAGTCTGAAGATCAGTGTTTTTCTCAAAAAGCTACCCCTAGTGGGTAAATTATGAACAACTAGAGTGAAATCCGATATAAACACGAAAACTCCCTGGAGTCGATTCCTATAGACCAAAGTTGAATTAAATCTGAACAACGATTGAGAAAATATGGCTTGAAGAATTTTGGAGAAAAATCTCACGCTAATGTCGGTAATATACAGCCGATCTTTCCCAAAATCAATCCATTTCTTTCTAAATATTCAAGGCCCGAAGTGAAATTTAAATATCTTGATTACGTAGATCCTAATCAGTGAGATCATGTGATCCCAAAACCTTCTACTATTACATTAATGCAGTGAGTCTTGTGTTTTTACTCCGAGATGTAAATAATGAGTTCTTTCAACATTGAAATAATAATCTAAAGAGACAAAATCCATGTTTTATATGTTAATAATGTAAAGTGACAGTAAACTTCACTCTCAACATGCCCATCAGAAGTGAAAGAGAAGTTTGAGAGAGTAGCACAAACAGTCAGGCTACAGTTACCACCTTATCTCCTCAGATCAGCCCCCAGTTTTAATGTCATCTCAAATTACAGCCAAAGGGAAACACAAGAGTGGATTTCTGTGCTGGGAAAAAATACCCAAAGGGTATCACAATCTCTGAGTACTCTACTGAGTGAGTTTGAAAATAAATAACAATGTTTTTAACAATCAGGAAATGTTAATTCAAACATTTGAAAACTACTAGAATGTCCACTCAGCAAAATTTTGCCGGGAAGAGGCGCTGCGAGGCAACCCGGAGGATTCAACTCGGCTCGGCCACCAGGCTCCTTCTCTGTGCAGATGCTGGGAAGGAGGCTGCTGGCCCTGAGATGAGTTGAATCCTTGAGCAGCCGGTTCTGCGCCACCAGCTTCCTTCCCCAAATTCTCCAGCCTGCCAGAGGATTCAACTCAGCTCAGAGGATTCAACTCGGCTCGAAGGATTCAACTCAGCTCAGAGGATTCAACTCGGCTCGGAGGATTCATATCAGCTCTGCGCAGCAAGCCTCCTTCCCAGGCAAGACTTTTTTTTCTTGTTCTAAATAATACGTATGACCCTTTATTTGTCAAAACACAGTACTTAAAACATGAAACCCTCTCTGTCTGCACCAACATGGCGGCCTCTATACCAAAATCAGGACTCATTCCCCAGAGATAAAAGGTCTTTTTCTAAACAAACGTTAAAAAAGTATATATCTTTATGTTCCGCTAAAAAGTACACAAAAATAAAAAAAACATTTAATTCCATTTACTCAAAGAGATAAATGTTACACACTGGATCCTCCAGATAACACCCTATTCAATTTTTCTTTTTATGTGACATTATTGCTTCTCTGTACCATCAACAACAAATCCAAAGTCCTCCGTGCCTCAGACGTTCAATCAGGCTGAAGAACAATAAAAGAATCCATATCAATGAATGTCAGGACTAAATGTGACGTCATTGCCCTGCAATATAGATCAAGCGCTCGGCAGTGGCATATTTTTGACTGTTAAGTTAGATGCATGAATCACAAGGGAAAAGATCCGTTTTATTCTAGAACTGAGCAGTTCTTCTGGGTCTGGACAAGCTCAAAGAGAGGGTAAAGCTGGTTACTGCGAAATCTGTCAGTTACTGGTTATCATGCTAAATCGAATTAAATAGAAATGAAAATTGAATTAGCCTTGAACGTATGTCAGGATGCTCTTCTTGGACTTCAGTCCAAACTCCACAGACCGGGCCAGAGCACAACCATCTGCAACAAGGACATGGTTTTTCTGACCTAGCATCCAAGACCATCAGGCAAGATAAAAAACAAATATGGCTATCCATCGTAAAAAAATAGCAATCTCATTTCTGAAGTACGGCGACTCAGCAGAATTCAAATTCTTCGCTGATCTGCAGCGAAGCAGTAACTGACTTTTTCTCCATCAGTCATAAGAACATGCCGCTAGATCAGGTGACCCTGGGGCGCAGAAACGAAAGAGACCGAGAGACCGAGGAGAGAACATGAGTTACCACGTCAGAGAAAAATACAAATAGATAAAAGCCAGGAGAAAAGCACCGCTCATGCATGTGAGAACAAATCCGACTTATTACACTGAGACTCTTCGCAGAAATGGGTTTGTTACCAACCATGAGCCAGAACTAAGCTAAGCCCGCTAGCACAACACACCGGAGGTCTCCTTACTACGTAGCACATGTGCTTGCAAGGAAAAACACAAAAACAGAAGTACAATTCTTAAAGGGTTCGCCACAGCGGATCGTCTCGCGCCGCATATCGATTTGGCATATGTTTTACATCCGATGCCCTTCATGACACAACCCTCCCATTTATCCTGGTTTGGAACCAGGATAAAAACCCACTCGCTCCAAGGACCGCCACCAACAAAACCCATTCACACTCACTGCACACGGTCAAACGACACTGGAGAGAGAGGACGACTGTCAGCAGCAACATTTGTTGTGAAAAGTTTGCGGGGGCATCATCCGAGACCCAACACAAGCCTGGTATCACCGCTGGGACAGGAGATACAGAACCAAACACTACAGCTGGGCTTACACTGTGCAACTTTTGAGTGGCGGCTAATTAATTTCAAATCACACTGTACAAACCGAACGTTTGCGGAAGCTAACGATCCGTGTGCTCACGCCGTACGACCGGTCCGGCTCCTGCGGCATGTTGTTGCTATTTACAATTGTCAATAAAGTTTTTTTTGAAAGCTCTGAGGCAGAAAAAAAGCTTGGTTTGTTAGCAAGATGCTAACAAGACAGAAAGTACCTGTCTGGATTTTTTTTTTTGCCATCCTGTGTGGCAAAACTTCTTTTTTCTTTATAAAAGGTTGCCGGCTAATCTGGACTTGTAGGTGTCCAGGAAGCCGTGGACAGTTTGGCTGGTCTATTTAGCAGAGGGAATTGTGGGTAAGTGAGATACCTTTGACTGATAGAGTGTTAACTTAATAGCTAGCAGCGCTCTCACAGCTGTGACCTCTCTTCTTTTTATTTTTCTTATTAACCACAAACTGCACTTTCTTCTTCAGACTAATTATTATTTTTATTTCTACAACGTGTTGTGTCGCCATGGCAACTCAGACGCTCTAATAACAATATCAGAATAATGACTATTAAGTTTTGTATTTATAATTGATCAGGCTGAAGCAGATGGGTTTTTATTTTTAATTAGAATTTCTCAGAGTCCAGGTGTGGTCATATGTTTGCTTGAGATGTCCTTAATTCACAAACAGAACGTGTTCAATCATGTCTTAAACTCATTTCCTGAATAGATTCCTGCAAAAAACTTTTCACACTCTATCTTCAGATGACTAGAGGGAAAAAAATCACTTTAAACACATAAAAGAACTTTTTCTCTGTGCAAAGACACTATAAGCAGGAAAAAAAATCAGTTTGTCTTTAAGCCACTTCCACAGCATTACACTTCATTTAACTAATCAAGCAACTATTATACTAATTATATTCAAGAGCGACATTATTATGATAATCAGTCATCTTCAAACATGACAGTTTAACGTTTCAGCTGTAGTGTGGTGGCGGCTGTCAGTCATTTCTTAGCCTGGGTTGAACCCGCAGGATGGATGGAGAGACAATAAATAGAAAGAACCAAAGGACGATAAAACGATAGAACCATAGAGAGAGAGAGAGAGAGAGAGAGAGAGAGAGAGAGAAATAAGAAAAGGTGGAACAATAGACAGAAAAATATTTAGAACTAACATAGGTCAACAGGTAAACAGATCATAGAATAAATGTAACCACAGACAGGCAGATACTTTTATTTATCCCAATTTGCAAGGAGACAGAGGCAGTTTGTCACTCATTTCCAAAATTAAGGGGAAATGTTCCGGTAATATAATATATATGTATTAAATACTAAAATAATAATATTAATAATTATTACTTCATCAATCAGGCTGTTATAAAGTAAATTCATACAAGACAACATTGTGATTTATTCTCTGTATTTGAACCATCCCAAAGGACCAAACTGTTCCCCTATATGAACCTGGACTGTTCCCCCATATGAACCTGGACTGTTCCCCCATATGAACCTGGACTGTTTGACTGTGTGAACCTGAACTGTTTCACTCTGTGAACCTGAACTGTTTCACTCTGTGAACCTGGACTGTTTCACTGTGTGAACCTGGACTGTTCCCCTATATGAACCTGGACTGTTCCCCCATATGAACCTGGACTGTCCCCCTATATGAACCTGGACTGTTCCCCTATATGAACCTGGACTGTTCCCCTATATGAACCTGGACTGTTCCCCTATATGAACCTGGACTGTTCCCCTATATGAACCTGGACTGTTTCACTGTATGAACCTGGACTGTTTCACTGTGTGAACCTGGACTGTTCCCCTATATGAACCTGGACTGTTTCACTGTATGAACCTGGACTGTTTCACTGTGTGAACCTGGACTGTTCCCCTATATGAACCTGGATTGTTCCCCTATATGAACCTGGATTGTTCCCCTATATGAACCTGGACTGTTCCCCTATATGAACCTGGACTGTTCCCCTATATGAACCTGGACTGTTCCCCTATATGAACCTGGACTGTTCCCCTATATGAACCTGGACTGTTCCCCTATATGAACCTGGACTGTTTCACTGTATGAACCTGGACTGTTTCACTTTGTGAACCTGGACTGTTTCACTTTGTGAACCTGGACTGTTCCCCTATATGAACCTGGACTGTTTCACTGTATGAACCTGGACTGTTTCACTGTGTGAACCTGGACTGTTCCCCTATATGAACCTGGACTGTTCCCCTATATGAGCCTGGACTGTTCCCCTATATGAACCTGGACTGCTTCACTGTGTGAACCTGGACTGTTTCACTGTGTGAACCTGGACTCATCACCGTATGAACATAAAACTCAGGTTCACTGTAGGTGGAATCATTCCCTTTCGAACCTTAATTATTTCACCGTATGAACCCAGTGAATATTCTGCCAAAAGAACAGAATGATCAAAGAGGGCTCTGCGGTGTTTGGGGTGACTTCCTGTCCTGTGCAGCGGTAACTTAAACATTGGCTTACATAAACCCACAGTATGATTCTTAAGTAACCATCACTCAGGATTGGAACTGTGCTTTGTCTGTTCTCCAAAGACTAAAGAAGAAATCCATTTCTATCATAAGATCTGCGTGTTTATCTTCTAGCTCTCCACTCATCCTACCAAAGGGACACAGTAATAACTGCAAAAGCATGACACAAATTAGAATAATCTCAGATGTAGTTTAGCACACATTTAGCCCCTGCCTGCAGACAGGGCTGTTGTTGTGACGTACACAGAGCCCTGCAATCAGGAACAAGGATCTACGCAGAGATAGATGAATTAAATCAGCCGTTTAGGCACAGATCAGAGGCGATAAACAAGCATTAATCCAACAAAATATGCCAGTCATTGCCATCAACAGACCTCGGCTAACACTGAAGCATTCTTTTAGCCTGTTCAGCAGATCCGCTTAATAATTAATGAAACCAAGCCAAAAACTGTAACTCAGCCTGACTGAATCCGTCTTGCTTCATGTGTGGGAGACACACAAATTGAGAGTAAAAGAAACTTGTTAGTCAGAAATAAAACGCCTCCAGCTATGTTAGCTTCCAGCAGCTAGCCGATCGCTTTAGCATCGCAGCATCAACTGTCAGGTCGGACGGTGACGTCGGCCTTCAATTAACACACAAATAGTTTGTGTTTTAACAAAAATACTGTCCACGTCTTACCTCACTGGTGTGATAATATCGGATGAATCATCGCTGTGGATAAAAACTAACGTGCCCGGGTGTATTCATGTCGCTGCTAGCTGACTCGTATGCTAATATCAGTGCTAACTAGCCGCTCCAGAGAGCGGTGTGTTTGTCCGCCGTGTATCCGCCTTCCACTCACCAGTAAGCGGTCAAACGCTGATGATAACCCCCGGTGTGTCAGTTAGGTGGAGCCATGCGTCACAAAGCATGCTGTAATCCAGCGGTGGTCACACATTACTCTCATTCCTCCAGGCCGACATTTTTCCTCATCATCTAAATAAATCCAGCTTCTTCTCCGTCGGTCAGGTCCCAGATCTGATTTTTCTCCAAACAGCATCCTCCTCTCCTCTGAGCTCCAGCGGAACCACGCCTCCGAGACAAGGCTGACATCTGGAGGAGGCAGGCGGCGAGACATCTGGGGCAGGACGAGTGGGCCCTTTCAGGTCACAGCCGACGAGATACATCCATCGGAACATCGATACCTTTTTTCCTGTATTGTGTTTTTGTGAATATGTATCTAGATTTTTTTTTTCCAGGACATTTGAATGTGGGCTTGATGTGTGTCAAACTGAAGCACCTGTATGAACCTGGACTGGTTCACTGCAGGAGAAGACGTTTCACCCACAAAAAAGAAAGTATGGATTTTGATGGTTCTGGTGAGCTTTAGTTGTGTCTGGTCTTCAGGTGACCGTCTAGAGGTCCATCATCTTCATTTAACCTCTGAGGAGATTCATGCAGGCATAACTTCATCCATCCACCTGTGAGCAGACACGTGCATGGAATCAGAAAAGACCCAAACATTTGGAAAATGTGTGATTTTATTGAATATTCATTAATGAAGGGAATGAATCAGCAGGACGACTTCATTCAGCATCCATCTACCTAACCTAACTCCACACAGGAAGTGTTCAAATACAGTTGTCGTTTTTTGCAGACTCAGCACATGTTGATGGACTTCTCCTCTGTGCAACAACAAACAACAAATATAGTCACAACCTGCACAGATGAAGCAGGTCGGAGAAGAACTTTCATTGTCAGGCCTCGGCAGTGACTCAACGTTCTTTACAGAGTCTTCTCAGCAGGCTGGGGACAAAAATGTCCCCATTAAATCCAAAGTATTTGAAAATGAAAATGAATCCGATAAATTCCATGTTTTTATACTTTTAATTCTGGAATCTTCACGTCATATTCTTTCTATCTGAATGAGACATTTTTAACTGTTAGGTTCATAATGGTGAAATACCTGCTCTCCTACAATAAAAACAATTAAGATCAATTAATATTTGATAGTTGATTGTTATATAGCCGTATTTGACCTATAGTTGTTTTACACTGCATTATTTTGATACATAAATGGATCCATAGATTCCTGGATAGGTAGAGGTGAGTTGAGGTTTAACGTAGGTTGAAATTAATCATTTCACAACTAGGTGACACAAAGAGATCGCACCTTTAAACCTAAAATCCACATTCCGATCAAATCAGGAGGTTCAAGGGTCTGTAAGGATGAAGAATGCAGCGCTGAAGGGGATGAAGAGAGGAAAGGCCGTCGGACCTGATGACATATCAGTGGAGGTGTCTTGGAACAAAGAACAGGGGAGTTTTTAACGAGATTCTTCAACTCTCTCTCCACGAGTGAAAGGATGCCTGAGGAATGGAGGAAAGTTTGCTGGTGGTGATCTTCAAGAACAAGGCAGATGTTCAGAGATGCAGCAGTCACAGAGATAGAAAGCTGAGGTTCCCCACGATGAAGATCTGGGAAAGAGTCGTGGAAGCGAGGTGAAGAAAAGAGGGTGAGCAGCAGGATGGTATCATGCTGGGAAAGAACTCTACAGATGAGATGAGTACAGAGAAGGTGTGTTTGAAGGTTGGACCATGATGGAGGTCGGTCCTCTCCCGCCCTGGAGTGTCTCCCTGTTTGTTTTTGCTGTTGACATTTAGCCACCAGCAGCTGTTTATCTCTGGATTTTCTCCACTGAGGTTTTTCTTTCCTAATGTTCTAAATGACTTTGGGCGGGGTCAGGAGTCACGGCGGCTCTGT
>JBBDHG010000315.1:557500-577500 GCA_037951165.1 Lophius americanus
CAGCTTGTCATGCGTCACTCATCAAAGAAAATCCTTTGATTGTTGTGGAGCTTTTTTACTTAAGTGTTCCGGACGGATCCGAGTGCATGCATGCAGTTCTGCAACAATCTTCCTCTAATCCGTCACCACACCTCTAATTAGCCGAGACGGGCCAGAAGGAAACCTCTGCCTCTCGTCTATGGGTTATGGCTAATGCACAGCTTAAGTTCTTGTTCTTCTAGGTGGACCCGTTTCTGTGGGAACACGGCTCCTTTTTACGTCCGTCTGTCTGTCTGTGGTTCTGACAGCCCGGGGTTTCAGGGGCCAAGAGTGTCTGTACATTAAGACAGGAATGTACGTTATCAGGAAAGATCAGTGTTGAAAACAGGTTCAGGTTATGGTTGAAGTTGGGTTCAAGCAGGACAGGCTGAGATGTCTGAGGGCCCGACCAGATCCTAAGCTCTGGGATCCAAAGTCCCAGAACTTTGCGCGGAACAATGTAACAAAGTGGAGAAGAAGCCATCTGAGGCATTCACACGGACCCAGCCTGAGTTTGGAACCCACAGTAATGGAGACCAGAGTCCCGGGCTATCTCCTCAGAACCGACCCAGTGGTTCTGATTGGAGAGGAGACGAATCGGCTCATCAAAGGTGAGGTGGATCATCTGCTCCGGACTCGGACAGAAGAGGACTAATGCAGGCTAGTAAATATAAAATATACCTATCCGTTAGGGCGTACCGTGGGCGGGGCTTAACGTGGGCGGGGCTTAGTGAGGGCGAGGCCTGAGGGTCGGCTCCCCAGCCCAGAAAATTCACAAATATATATAAAAGAAGCATTAATCAGGTCTCCACCTGTCAGGGGGTCGACCATGATTCTCACCCACATCCAGGTGTTTGTGGGCGTGGCGGAGATGGGCTCAGATGTTTCCTTTGGTTTTCATGGTCAAGTTACCATTTTTCCCAAGAGCCCTAAATGTCTCCTGGAGTCGGTGATTCTTCTGATGATGTTCAGAGTCGGGTCAAAGAGAACGCCGTTTTTATTTATATATATATATATATATATATATATATATATATATATATATATATATATATATATATATATATATATATATATATATATATATATAGTAAACTACATCTCCTCCCGTTCAACGTAGAATCTCATCTCAGGATTAGTCTGATGTTTATCAGTGAGAACAGAGGAGCGGGGAGAAGCCTGCAATCGCAATGCATTCTGGGATTTGTAGTATCTGTGGTGTATGCGCTGTATACCAGCGGGCCAGTATCCCACCTTCTCTATAAAGAGTCCATTCACCGGAGAAACAGACCTCCAGAATCTTGGTTCTGGTCACATTAACCTCTGCTAGAAGTCTCGATGCTGTCATACCTGTGTTTCTCCAGTAGGGGGAGCATCACGTCTCCTCGCTTTAAAACACACCTGTAAGCAAACACCTGTTGACCATCTCCGCAGAGAACCGTGCTCACGCGACTGAAGATGGGAGGGACTACGAGGTGGTGCGACCCGTCCGACTTCATGCCGTCAGAAGGAGACATGCGGAGGTCTTCCTCTTTACTTGGTCTACAAACATACCTCGGAGCTTGTTGGGTTCTTTTTGGCAGAGTGGAACCTTAACGGACTGAAATCTCTGTTTTTTTCAGAACCCGAGGCCTGAGGTTGTCAGGTATGCCATGAAAGTAGGAGGAAGAGACTTGGAGCTGGAACTAGAGAGGAACGAGTGAGTTCTTAAGTCCTTAAAAAGACACCTGACCTGCTGACCTGCAGACCTGAGGTCTTCACACCTGAGCAGGTGTGGCTGCCACCTAGTGGCAGCAGCAACGTAGTGCACTGTGATCCGTCTGCAGTCCAGACGTTTCATGGTGGCAGTCGAGGGTCAACGTAAAAAGCTAGGTGGTTGATTGACAGGTAGGGGGCGCAGCATCGTTTTTTCCACATTCAGCTCTTAAACATTAAATATAAATATAAATGTTGTACAAATCTAGACTAACGTCAGTGGAGGTAGAAGAAGCAGGTAACTTAAGGTAATGAAGCGTGAAGGCTTCTGAGCCTCTGTTCAAACTGAAGAATGGAGATCAGGTGTTTCTCTGCCGTCGGACCCGTTTGACTGTTTGGACCCGGGTTCACCAGAACAAACCGGTCCGTTTTTCTCCTGTCGGCACTTTTGTCAGGTTTGCATTAGAGTAGTTCTAAGGAGAGCGCCGACTGATCCAACAACAGAATCTGTTTTTCTGTCATTAAACAATGTTTCTGTGTCTTCTAGAAATATAAACTTAAACTATATAGAATTTATAGAAATATGAACAATAATGAAACAGAAACACAATAAAATGTTTATTCTCTGTTGATAACAGAGAGTGTGTGTGTGTGAATGTGTGTGTGTGAATGTGTGTGAGTGAATGTGTGTGAATGTGTGAGTGAATGTGTGTGTGAGTGAATTTGTGTGTGTGTGAATGTGTGTGAGTGAATGTGTGTGTGAATGTGTGTGTGTGTGTGTGTTTGTGAATGTGTGTGTGTGCGTGTGAATGTGTGTGTGTGTGTGTGAATGTGTGTGTGTGAATGTGTGTGAGTGAATGTGTGTGTGAGTGAATGTGTGTGTGTGTGTGAATGTGTGTGTGTGTGTGTGTGAATGTGTGTATGTGCGTGTGAATGTGTGTGTGTTTGTGAATGTGTGTGTGAATGTGTGTGAATGTGTGTGTGTGTGTGTGAATGTGTGTGTGTGTGTGAATGTGTGTGTGAATGTGTGAGTGAATGTGTGTGAGTGACTGTGTGTATGTGTGTGTGTGTGTGAATGTGTGTGTGTGCGTGTGAATGTGTGTGTGTGTGTGTGTGTGAATGTGTGTGAATGGGTGAATGCTGGCCCGTGTAATAAAGCAGACTAGAAAAACTTCATACAAGTACTTGAATTTTTTTAACTTTAATATGTCAACTAGTCCCACAAACTAATTTATTCTAACTGAATGTATTTTGAAGTGGAGCGTCTGGATGTTTTTTTTTTATCTCGGACCGGTTGATCTAATAAAATTGTGTAAATTCAACAAACCCTTTCTTTGTTTTATAACCTCCTTCTAACCTCCTCATTCTGACGGTCTTCTCTCTGCTCCTGTCCTGATCAGTGAGTTACTCACCAAAGACTACTCAGAGACCACCTACCTGGAAGACGGGACTCCCGTCACCACGTCTCCGGACCACATCGTGAGTCAGGGAGGTCCGGTTCCCGTCCCCCGACAGGAAATGTGACTCATACTAAACCGGCTGTGTGTTTAAAGTGAACTGATTCTATGCTGACCTCCTTCATGTCCGCATCAGGACCACTGCTACTATCAGGGGAGGGTATCCAATGACGGAGCATCGTCAGCTAGCATCAGCACCTGTGACGGACTCAGGTGAGCCCAACGCCGCTCTTCAGGGGTTCTCATCACCAGCGGAAAGAGTTTCCTCTGAAGGTTAATCTAATCAGGCAGGAGCCAATCAGAGGCCGAGCCGGGCCTGAGGCGCATTGAAGGGTGGACAGGTGGTTTTAATGTTATGGCTGATATGTAATACCTGTAATTACCATCCAAGCTACGTATAAAGTCATAAACATGAGAGTCTCTCCATTATTCTGAGAGAAACACCCTAGACGGGTTTCATCATGGACCAATCAGATCCCAGCTGGGCCCCCTGGCCCCGCCCCCTAGATCTGCCCACGCGAATGAAATAGAACTGCTACGTTTTATTAGCATTTAGCCGCGCTAATTTCATGCAGTAAAATGTTTTTTTTGGGTTGTTTTTGTTGTTGTTGTTTTTTCTAAAGGCGCCTTTACATTTTTAAATGATCATTATTATTATTGTTGTTATTATTATTATTGTTATTATTATTATTATTATTATTATTATTATTATTGTTATTATTATTGTTATTATTATTATTATTACTGTTATTATTATTATTGTTATTATTATTATTATTATTATTATTATTATTGTTGTTGTTATTATTGCTGTTATTATTGTTGTTATTATTGTTATTATTATTGTTATTATTGTTATTGTTGTTATTATTGTTATTATTGTTATTATTATTATTGTTATTATTGTTGTTATTATTATTGGTTCCTTCTTTGGAGGGCGGAGCAGGTCTTTTACTTTGATTGAGTTCCAGACTGACGACCTTCACCTCGTGTTAGGGGTTACTTCCAGACATCTGCTCAGAGGTACCTGATCGAACCCCTGACCGGTGATGATGAGGGCGATCACGCCGTGTCCACCTTCATCCCAGAGGAATCCGAACCTTCGGTGTGTGGCGTCACAAACGTCACCTGGGGGGACGACTGGGAACCTTCTACGAGCAGGAGCCGCTCCAGATCCGGGGTAACATCAAAGCACCTTTGATCTTCTCAGGCTTCGTGACGTCAGCTTCCATCACATCAGTGGGCGTGGTGGTCACATGACCACCAGGGAGCCAGGTGTCGCTTCAGGTTCTGCCTTTTGTCCAGGTTCACACAGTGAAACAGTCCAGGTTCACACAGGGAAACAGTCCAGGTTCACAGAGTGAAACAGTCCAGGTTCACAGAGTGAAACAGTCCAGGTTCACACAGTGAGACAGTCCAGGTTCACAGAGTGAAACAGTCCAGGTTCACAGAGTGAGACAGTCCAGGTTCACACAGTGAGACAGTCCAGGTTCACACAGTGAGACAGTCCAGGTTCACACAGTGAAACAGTCCAGGCTCACAGAGTGAAACAGTCCAGGGTCACACAGTGAGACAGTCCAGGTTCACACAGAAAGACAGTCCAAGTTCACAGAGTGAGACAGTCCAGGTTCACAGAGTGAAACAGTCCAGGTTCACAGAGTGAGACAGTCCAGGTTCACAGAGTGAAACAGTCCAGGCTCACAGAGTGAAACAGTCCAGGTTCACACAGTGAGACAGTCCAGGTTCACAGAGTGAGACAGTCCAGGTTCACACAGTGAGACAGTCCAGGTTCACACAGTGAGACAGTCCAGGTTCACACAGTGAGACAGTCCAGGTTCACACAGTGAGACAGTCCAGGTTCACACAGAGAGACAGTCCAGGTTCACAGAGTGAGACAGTCCAGGTTCACACAGTGAGACAGTCCAGGTTCACAGAGTGAGACAGTCCAGGTTCACACAGAGAGACAGTCCAGGTTCACACAGTGAGACAGTCCAGGTTCACACAGTGAGACAGTCCAGGTTCACAGAGTGAGACAGTCCAGGTTCACACAGTGAGACAGTCCAGGTTCACACAGTGAGACAGTCCAGGTTCACACAGTGAGACAGTCCAGGTTCACACAGTGAGACAGTCCAGGTTCAGGTTCTGTCTTTTCTCCTGCAGACCGTCTCCATCGTCCAGCAGCAGAAATATGTGGAGCTCTTCCTGGTGGCGGACCAGCGTCAGGTGAGAGTCCAGAGTCAGCAGGTGGTTTCTGGGAGGTTCTGGTAAACATCATGGAGCATGAAGTGTTTGGGTCACGCTGACGAACATGATGTGTTTCAGTTTGAGATGATGAACAAAGATCAGACGGCGCTGAGGAAGAGGATGTTTGACATCATCAACTATGTCAACTTGGTGAGTCTGGTCTCCATGTCCTTCTCTGGGATGACGAGGTGGTCTTCAGTCTGCAGACGGGGTCCACCTCAGCAGCTCAGCCAGAACCCGACACGAGTTCTGTTCAACGAGAGAGAGGTGGTCCCGTTCTGATGGGTCGTTTTTTCTGGTCTTTCTTGAAGGCATTCAAGCCCCTGAAGACCTTCATCGCGCTGGTGGGCCTGGAGGTCTGGACCAACGGGGACCTGAGTGCAGTGACCCCCCCGGCAGGGTCCACCCTCGGTGAGTTCACCAAATGGAAGAACTCTGATCTGGTACTGAGGAAACCGCACGACGCCGCCTTCCTCATCAGGTGAGCGGTCAGAACCGATGGAACCCGGTCTCCTCTGGGTTCGGGTCTAAAGGGAATTCAGTCCGTTTGGTGTTTCATGGTTTAGTCCAACATTCAAAATGTCAGCGCAAATGATGTAAGATGCAGGGCCCGCGGGTCGAGACCCTGAAGGAGAAGAACCTCTGATTTAGACCAGGTTCTGATCCACCTGAGGACGGACAAACGGCAGCGTCTGGTCTCTCTGTCTTTCAGCGGCATTAACTTTGAAGGGGAAACTGTTGGACTGGCTTTCGTCGGGACCATGTGTCAGAGGATGTCCACGGTATCGTTCAGGTAAGGTCGGACTTTGTCCCTGACCCAGTTCTGACGGAAGTTCTTTTAAGGCAAACTGTCTTTACGTCATGGTTTTCTAGCGGCACCATTGATCTCTGCTCGAAGCAGAATCTCTGGTTCAGCGGGTCCAAGAATAAGAACCTCTAAAAAGAATCAGAATCAGAACCTCATATAAAAAGAATCAGAACCTCATATAAAAAGATTCTGAACCTCAAACTAAAAGAAACAGAACCTCATATGAAAAGAATCAGAACCTCACACAAAAAGAATATCTGATAAAGGTGCCTGAATAGAACTGTTCTGGTTCTGTCTTAGGGTACCAGTCTTAAAACCGCTAAAGTGGGATCGATCCTGTCTCATGAACTGGGCCATAATCTGGGCATGAGCCACGATTACAACAGCAGCTGTACCTGTTCTGGACCGGCCTGCATCATGAGTCCAGTTATCGGGTGAGAGACTGCAGCGCCACATTTCTCACATGCAGATGAACCCTGACCTCTGGTATCTGTCCGAAGGACCGCTGGATCTCGGGTCCGACCGGGCCGTCCTCCCTCCGTCACCTCAGAGGGTCAAATAACGGATCTGAGGTCTTCCCGATGAAGATCGGTTGAAGGAGACTAAAAAACCTGTCAGTCAAAGCCGCCGTTTGTCTCCTCAGCTGGAAGATTCCCAGTGACTTCAGCAGCTGCAGCGTCAGCAGATATGACAAGTTCCTGAGGAGCCGGACCCCCGACTGCATCCTCCACAAACCCGACTACAAGACGCTGGTGGCGCCGGCCGACTGTGGGAACGGCTTTGTGGAGGAAGGAGAGGAGTGTGACTGTGGCACAGTGGAGGTAAGACAACAGTCCAGGTTCACACAGTCAAACAGTCCAGGTTCACACAGTCAAACAGTCCAGGTTCACACAATCAAACAGTCCAGGTTCATACAGTGAAACAGTCCAGGTTCACACAGTGAAACAGTCCAGGTTCACACAATCAAACAGTCCAGGTTCACACAGTCAAACAGTCCAGGTTCACACAGAGAAACAGTCCAGGTTCACACAGTCAAACAGTCCAGGTTCACACAGTCAAACAGTCCAGGTTCACACAATCAAACAGTCCAGGTTCACACAGTCAAACAGTCCAGGTTCACACAGTCAAACAGTCGAGGTTCATACAGTGAAACAGTCCAGGTTCACACAGTGAAACAGTCCAGGTTCACACAATCAAACAGTCCAGGTTCACACAGTCAAACAGTCCAGGTTCACACAGAGAAACAGTCCAGGTTCACACAGTCAAACAGTCCAGGTTCACACAGTCAAACAGTCCAGGTTCACACAGAGAAACAGTCCAGGTTCACACAGTCAAACAGTCCAGGTTCACACAGTCAAACAGTCGAGGTTCACACAGTCAAACAGTCCAGGTTCACACAATCAAACAGTCCAGGTTCACACAGTCAAACAGTCCAGGTTCACACAATCAAACAGTCCAGGTTCACACAGTCAAACAGTCCAGGTTCACACAGTGAAACAGTCCAGGTTCACACAGTCAAACAGTCCAGGTTCACACAGTCAAACAGTCCAGGTTCACACAATCAAACAGTCCAGGTTCACACAGTCAAACAGTCCAGGTTCACACAGTCAAACAGTCCAGGTTCACACAGTGAAACAGTCCAGGTTCACACAATCAAACAGTCCAGGTTCACACAGTCAAACAGTCCAGGTTCACACAGTGAAACAGTCCAGGTTCACACAGTCAAACAGTCTAGGTTCATACAGTGAAACAGTCCAGGTTCACACAGTGAAACAGTCCAGGTTCACACAATCAAACAGTCCAGGTTCACACAGTCAAACAGTCCAGGTTCACACAGAGAAACAGTCCAGGTTCACACAGTCAAACAGTCCAGGTTCACACAGTCAAACAGTCCAGGTTCACACAGTCAAACAGTCCAGGTTCACACAATCAAACAGTCCAGGTTCACACAGAGAAACAGTCCAGGTTCACACAGAGAAACAGTCCAGGTTCACACAGTCAAACAGTCCAGGTTCACACAGAGAAACAGTCCAGGTTCACACAGTCAAACAGTCCAGGTTCACACAGTCAAACAGTCCAGGTTCACACAGTCAAACAGTCCAGGTTCACACAATCAAACAGTCCAGGTTCACACAGTCAAACAGTCCAGGTTCACACAGTGAAACAGTCCAGGTTCACACAGTCAAACAGTCCAGGTTCATACAGTGAAACAGTCCAGGTTCACACAGTGAAACAGTCCAGGTTCACACAATCAAACAGTCCAGGTTCACACAGTCAAACAGTCCAGGTTCACACAGAGAAACAGTCCAGGTTCACACAGTCAAACAGTCCAGGTTCACACAGTCAAACAGTCCAGGTTCACACAGTCAAACAGTCCAGGTTCACACAATCAAACAGTCCAGGTTCACACAGAGAAACAGTCCAGGTTCACACAGAGAAACAGTCCAGGTTCACACAGTCAAACAGTCCAGGTTCACACAGAGAAACAGTCCAGGTTCACACAGTCAAACAGTCCAGGTTCATACAGTGAAACAGTCCAGGTTCACACAGTGAAACAGTCCAGGTTCACACAGAGAAACAGTCCAGGTTCACACAGTGAAACAGTCCAGGTTCACAGAGTGAAAAAGTCCAGGTTCACACAGTGAAACAGTCCAGGTTCACACAGTGAAATAGTCCAGGTTCACACAGTGAAAAAGTCCAGGTTCACACAGTGAAACAGTCCAGGTTCACACAGTCAAACAGTCCAGGTTCACACAATCAAACAGTCCAGGTTCACACAGTGAAACAGTCCAGGTTCACACAGTGAAACAGTCCAGGTTCACACAGTGAAAAAGTCCAGGTTCACACAGTGAAACAGTCCAGGTTCACACAATCAAACAGTCCAGGTTCACACAATCAAACAGTCCAGGTTCACACAGTAAAACAGTCCAGGTTCACACAGTGAAAAAGTCCAGGTTCACACAGTGAAACAGTCCAGGTTCACACAATCAAACAGTCCAGGTTCACACAATCAAACAGTCCAGGTTCACACAATCAAACAGTCCCGGTTCACACAGTCAAACAGTCCAGGTTCACACAGTCAAACAGTCCAGGTTCATACAGTGAAACAGTCCAGGTTCACACAGTGACACATTTATATTTCTCGGTGTAGTATTTCTATTCCTGTGTTTTAGTATTCTGCTGTGGGTGGAGGTTTACTCACGGGTTAAACTCCTCGTCTTCTGTCTTAACCTGCTCATTGCTTTTTGCGGGCAGGTTAATAATTAAAACGCATTTATTCATCAAGTACGTGGAGTATATACATTTATACGTGAAGTACGTGGAGTACATACATTTATACGTGAAGTATGTGGAGTACATACATTTCTACGTGAAGTACGTGGAGTATATACATTTATACGTGAAGTATGTGAAGTACATACATTTATACGTGAAGTATGTGGAGTACATACATTTATACGTGAAGTACGTGGAGTATATACATTTATACGTGAAGTATGTGGAGTACATACATTTATACGTGAAGTATGTGGACTACATACATTTATACGTGAAGTATGTGGAGTACATACATTTATACGTGAAGTATGTGGAGTACATACATTTATACGTGAAGTACGTGGAGTATATACATTTATACGTGAAGTATGTGGAGTACATACATTTATACGTGAAGTATGTGGAGTACATACATTTATACGTGAAGTATGTGGAGTACATACATTTATACGTGAAGTATGTGAAGTACATACATTTATACGTGAAGTATGTGGAGTACATACATTTATACGTGAAGTATGTGAAGTACATACATTTATACGTGAAGTATGTGGAGTACATACATTTATACGTGAAGTATGTGGAGTACATACATTTATACGTGAAGTATGTGGAGTACATACATTTATACGTGAAGTATGTGGAGTACATACATTTATACGTGAAGTATGTGGAGTACATACATTTATACGTGAAGTACGTGGAGTATATACATTTATACGTGAAGTATGTGGAGTACATACATTTATACGTGAAGTACGTGGAGTACATACATTTATACGTGAAGTATGTGGAGTACATACATTTATACGTGAAGTATGTGGAGTACATACATTTATACGTGAAGTATGTGGAGTACATACATTTATACGTGAAGTACATACATTTATACGTGAAGTACATACATTTATACGTGAAGTACGTGGAGTACATACATTTATACGTGAAGTATGTGGAGTACATACATTTATACGTGAAGTATGTGGAGTACATACATTTATACGTGAAGTATGTGGAGTACATACATTTATACGTGAAGTACATACATTTATACGTGAAGTACATACATTTATACGTGAAGTACGTGGAGTACATACATTTATACGTGAAGTATGTGGAGTACATACATTTATACGTGAAGTATGTGGAGTACATACATTTGTTCTGAGGGGTTTGAGTCGTCGGTGTTGATGGTATGTAGCAATTATCTCCCCATGGACATGTTTGTCCCTGTCAGTCATTGTTAGGCCACGCCCCTCTCTACTATTATGGTATGTAACACTGAACATGCTTTCAAACATGCTTTTTTAGAAAGTTCCTTGGTACTGATTCTGCCTCCGCGCCACGGATCTCAGAACCACACATCAACGTTTGCCTTCATCCCTAACATGAAGGAATGAACACATTAATGTTGGTTTTAATCCCAAACATGACAGAATGAACACATTAATGTTGGTTTTAATCCCAAACATGAAGGAATGAACACATTAATGTTGGTTTTAATCCCAAACATGAAGGAATGAACACATTAACGTTTGCCTTCATCCCTAACATGAAGGAATGAACACATTAATGTTGGTTTTTATCCATAACATGACAGAATGAACACATTAATGTTGGTTTTAATCCCAAACATGACAGAATGAACACATTAATGTTGGTTTTAATCCCAAACATGACCGAATGAACACATTAACGTTGGTTTTAATCCCAAACATGACAGAATGAACACATTAATGTTGGTTTTAATCCCAAACATGACAGAATGAACACATTAATGTTGGTTTTAATCCCAAACATGACAGAATGAACACATTAATGTTGGTTTTAATCCCAAACATGACCGAATGAACACATTAATGTTGGTTTTAATCCCAAACATGACAGAATGAACACATTAATGTTGGTTTTAATCCCAAACATGACAGAATGAACACATTGATGTTGGTTTTAATCCCAAACATGACAGAATGAACACATTAATGTTGGTTTTAATCCCAAACATGACAGAATGAACACATTAATGTTGGTTTTAATCCCAAACATGACAGAATGAACACATTAATGTTGGTTTTAATCCAAACATGACCGAATGAACACATTAATGTTGGTTTTAATCCCAAACATGACAGAATGAACACATTAATGTTGGTTTTAATCCCAAACATGACAGAATGAACACATTGATGTTGGTTTTAATCCCAAACATGACAGAATGAACACATTAATGTTGGTTTTAATCCCAAACATGACCGAATGAACACATTAATGTTGGTTTTAATCCCAAACATGACAGAATGAACACATTAATGTTGGTTTTTATCCATAACATGAAGGAATGAACACATTAATATTGGTTTTAATCCCAAACATGACAGAATGAACACATTAATGTTGGTTTTAATCCCAAACATGACAGAATGAACACATTAATGTTGGTTTTAATCCCAAACATGACAGAATGAACACATTAATGTTGGTTTTTATCCATAACATGAAGGAATGAACACATTAATATTGGTTTTTATCCATAACATGAAGGAATGAACACATTAATGTTGGTTTTTATCCATAACATGAAGGAATGAACACATTAATGTTGGTTTTTATCCATAACATGAAGGAATGAACACATTAATGTTGGTTTTTATCCATAACATGAAGGAATGAACACATTAATGTTGGTTTTAATCCCAAACATGACAGAATGAACTTATTAATGTTGGTTTTAATCCCAAACATGACAGAATGAACACATTAATGTTGGTTTTTATCCATAACATGAAGGAATGAACACATTAATGTTGGTTTTAATCCCAAACATGACAGAATGAACTTATTAATGTTGGTTTTAATCCCAAACATGACAGAATGAATGATACAAGCATAAAGAATCTGGTAGAGAGGACAGTCTCAAACAGACAGACAGACAGGAGAGGCAGACAGGCAGACAGACAGGAGAGGCAGACAGGCAGACAGACAGGATAGACAGACAGACAGACAGACAGACAGACAGACAGGAGAGGCTGACAGACAGGAGAGGCAGACAGGCAGACAGGAGAGGCTGACAGACAGACAGACAGGAGAGGCAGACAGGCAGACAGGAGAGGCTGACAGACAGACAGACAGGAGAGGCAGACAGGCAGACAGACAGGCAGACAGGAGAGGCTGACAGACAGGCAGACAGGAGAGGCAGACAAACAGACAGACAGGCAGACAGGAGAGGCTGACAGACAGACAGACAGGATAGACAGACAGACAGACAGACAGACAGACAGACAGGAGAGGCTGACAGACAGGAGAGGCAGACAGGCAGACAGGAGAGGCTGACAGACAGACAGACAGGAAAGGCAGACAGGCAGACAGGAGAGGCTGACAGACAGACAGACAGGAGAGGCAGACAGGCAGACAGGTGAGGCTGACAGACAGGCAGACAGGAGAGGCAGACAGGCAGACAGACAGGCAGACAGGAGAGGCAGACAGGCAGACAGACAGGCAGACAGGAGAGGCTGACAGACAGACAGACAGGAGAGGCAGACAGGCAGACAGACAGAAGATAAGGGTTGTTGTGAAGCAGGAGTCCTAAGAGTCTCAAGATTTGATGATGTCATTGTAGGAATGCACCAATCCCTGCTGCGACGCCAAAACCTGCCGCCTGTCTGAGGGATCCCAGTGTGCCGAGGGTGAATGCTGCGACCAGTGTCGGGTCAGTCCATTCACACCTTCACGGGATTATTTTATTTTACATGCACAGAGTTTCTTGCAGAGGTTTTCCTTTTAGCTTGTAATCTGATTACTTCATCTGATTCAGACATCTAGTGGACATATAAGGTATCTCAATTATTTTAATTTGCTGATGAATTGGATCAATTTTTTCCCTAATTCTATCCCTAACTTTATCCCTAATCCTGACCCTCACCCTAATCCTAATCCCAACCCTAATCCTAATCCTAATCCCAACCCTAACCTTAATACTAATCCTAATCCCAACCCTAACCTTAATCCTAATCCTAACCTTAATCCTAATCCTGACCAGATCAAACCGATACTGCTGAGAAGGAGACATTTAAAGGTCCAGTCTGTAAAATGTGCCGGTATCCCTGAAACAGTTCTGAGGGTTTAATCAGCTGAAGATAAGAATCGCGTTTGTCAAAGGTCGTTTAGGCACCAGTCCTTTAGTGGGCGGGGCCTCTTTCATGTTTTTACAGTAGCCTAGAAGGAACAAACTGACCTCTCTTGAATTTTTCAAGACTTTTGGGTTAAAGTGTCAAAGGTGATGAAGAAATGCTTCACCTTCAGGTGGGCGGAGCTTGTAATCTGCGACTTCGCCACCGGAGGCCGCTAAATTCCACAGACTGCACCTTTAGAGCCTGAGCGACTGAGAGAGGGGTTTTTGTTTTTCCAGCAGTTTCATTTCAGAAAAACTGTAATCTGATTACACTGCAGCTCTCGCCCCGCTCCAAGGAGTGCCGCGGGAAGAGGTACGGCTGCGACCTGGCGGAGTTCTGCGACGGGAAGAGCTTCACCTGTCCTCAGGACGTCTTTGCTGCTAACGGCATCCCGTGTGATGGAGATCTGGGCTACTGCTACAACGGAGAGTGTCCCCAGAGACCCAACCAGTGCATCAAGATGTACGGCGCAGGTGAGCCGTCCCACGCCAACATCTGCGCGAAGATCCAGAATCCAGAATCCAGAATCTGATGTTCTTCTGCTTCCAGGTGCAGAAGAGGCGCCAAAGTTCTGCTACAAACAGAACACCAGAGGAAAATACTACGCCTTCTGCAAACGGCCCTCAAACAAAGAATACATTGGCTGCAACAAAGAGTAAGACTCCGCCCACCTCACAGCCCTTTATCACCTGTTACCCATGATCCTCTTCACCCGTGGGATGTGTCTTCCTTCTGTTTCCGTTGGAATCTAGCGCTGGACGACGCTCACAGTCTGTCTCCGTCTTTCACAGCGCGTCCCGTGGTGGAGGTTTGGGTCGGGGTGAATGTTTTGGTTGATGTTTCTGCAGAATGAGAGCAGAAGTTAACGTGACCTTCATCTTCTCCTGCCGCGCAGAGACGTCTACTGCGGGAAGCTCTTCTGCCGCAGCGGTAAGACATACCCCAACTACGGCCGGATGCTCAAGTTGGGTTCCTGTAAGGGGGCTTTTTTCCAGGACCACACGGAGGACTACGGCCAGGTGGACGCCGGGACGAAATGCGGTGACGGAAAGGTAATCCCGCGGCGTGGATGATGACGTCATCCCTGAACGCTGCAGCGGATTAAGAACCCGCGGGTCTCTGGTCTGTTTCCAGGTCTGCAGTGACAACGAGTGTGTGGACCTGGTGACGAGCTACAGAAGCAGCGGGTGCTCGGAGGGATGCCCGGGTCACGCCGTGAGTACTGAACGACTAGGGCCGCAAGCCCACATCGGACCCGTTTGATGGAGATTCACTTCTGGATGCTTTATCAGGAAAAGGGGTGTGGCCTCATGAGCCACTCAGGACTAAGAACAGCGATAACTAGCATGCGACCGTTGGTGTGGTGTTTGAACCAGCATCATGATCACAGGTGTTTTGTTCAGGTGTGCAACCACAAGGGGGCGTGTCAGTGTGAGCCCGGATGGATGCCTCCTTCGTGCACTTCAGCGGAGGACACTTCCCGTTCCCTCTCTCCTTGTAAGTCCCGCCTTCCACGCACGCACCGTAAAAACACGCCCACTGGTAACACGTCCGCTCCGTCTCTGCAGCCACGACTGCTGGCATCTCATTGGCCGTCCTCCTGGTGGCGTTGGGCGTCTTTCTTGCGATGATTGGGATCTTCTGGAAAAAACGGAAAGCGTAAGTCAGCGTCTTTTCAGGCCCGTTACGTTTCTGGAAGCCGGAGGATCCAATCTGTTTGTTTTACAGCGCACGCACCCAAACCGAGGAGGTGTCAGTGGACCCCTCCCAGAACCACCTTGGCAAAGCGATGCCAGAACACCAGGTAACGGTTCGGAACATTCTCGCCGACATTCAAAAACCCATCTGTCCATTCAAGTCCTTATTCTTGACTAACCTTGACTTTTTAGACCCGACCCAAAGGAGCTCCGCCTCCAACACCACCAGCAGGGAATGCACCAAAACCAACCAACTACCCCGCCGCACCCAAGGTACCTCTGCTTCCGTTAAACCGGTTCATCTGATGAGAACCTACGGGTCACAGCGGGGCACAGATCTAAACCCCTTTCAACAAACAGAACCGCACACAGAACCGGGTCGTGGTTATGAATCATTCCCAAAAGCTCCTTCTTCACCCTAAACCATCGGGCATAATTTGACGGACTCAGTCTGAGCTCACGTGAAAACGTTTTATTGATAATATTAAAGTCTGTTTATTCAGAGGAGCAGAACCGTGACTCTAGAGTGAACCCAAACTGTAATACCGTACTACGTCACTAGGTGGGGCTGAGACTAGCGCTTAGCATCTTTTACCAAAGCTAAGCTAAGTGTTCTTTTGCTGTAGCTTCATGTTTAGCAGAGAGGAAATCAATGGATTCATCTTTTTTCTGTTTGTGCTCCAGGCTCTGGAGCCAGAACCTCCACTTCCTCGGGCCTGATGTCCTCCTGGACCTGGAGACACGTTCCTGAGCTTCCTGGCACACGCCCTCTGGACGTCCACTGCTACCGACACGGCGTCGGTAGCAGTGGTGTCCAGAGGGCGGAGCGATGAATTCTTACTTTGCCTGGCTTTTCCTGGGTATAAGGAATCTAAGGCACTTTTTTTTCTCCTGTTGGGTTTGTGGACCTCAGAGCCGCCCGGACAGCGACACAGAACTTTGAACTGGACGGAACTGTCAAACAATATTTAACGCTGTTGAGTGTAAGGACCGCAGCCTCAGCAGGATTCTTACATTATTAGATAAAAGCCAGGACAGATTAGCGTCGGTGAATATTACACCGGCAGAACCACCGACGTGTTTTTTAGATCGGACCAGACGTTCTAGACACACAGGTGAGAAAGTTTTCATTAAAGGGCTCAAAAAAGGGGTGAAACTATCGCATATTGTGGGATTATTGACGGTACTGAGGCTGAAATGATCGTACAAACACAAGGATTATCCTTCAGCGCAGGTCAGGAGACAAAATTCTGACATGCCGGACTTCCAGGCCCAACCCGTTGCCTTTACGACCAGAGCTAGAATGGTGTCCCCTCGGACCGGTATCGTAAACATCAGCACACTGATGCGTTTAATTATTTATCGGTTAAATATTCTGCAAAACGGCAGTTTAAGTGTCACAGAACCACCAACAGAACCCTGTCAGGCGTGACCGACCAGAACTCTGACAGCACGCCAGTTTGATTTGATCAGTAGCAAAGCCATGTTCCTGTCCGGCGCCGTGTCGGAGACCACAACCCGGGTGGCGGTTATTCTTCTGGCCAATCTTTCTTCTGAATATGACTTCTGTACGCTTGAAGTCGTTAAATGTTCTCCTGGGGTAACAAAGGGAAATAAACAGCTAATAAACACGGTGAAACTTTGATGATGTCGTTTTTTTCCTGAAGAGCCACTTGTTAAAACTCTGTCTGTCCTCCAGGGGGCAGCAGAACCTTCAGTATTGACAAAGTTAATGATGAAGCTCATAAGAGGAACAGACACCGGATATGAGATCTGTAGTGAGAGCAGCGAGCAGGTGGAGGAGAACCTGGAGAGGTGGAGGTATGCGCCTGAGCGAAGACGAGTTATCTGTGACAGAAGAGGAGCAGCAGGAGTGAAGGGAAAGATGTCCAAGATGGAGGTGAGAGCAGTTCTGCTGGATGGTTTATAGATGGTGGTTCTGGTTCTGACCAGAAGACAGGAGGCAGAGCTGAAGATGTTCAGATGTTCTCTGGGAGTGAGGAGGAAGGACAGGATTAGAAAGGAGACATCAGAGGGACAGTCCAGGTGAGACGTCCTGGAGACAAAGTCAGAGAGGACAGACTGAGATGGTTCTGACCCGTGAAGAGGAGGGATAGTGGGTCTGCTGGTAGAAGCTGCAGGCAGGAGAAGAAGGATGAAGACCAAATAGGAGGTCTGTGGATGTTGAGAGAGAGGACATGCAGTTGGTGGGTGTTAAAGGGTACAGCAAAGATGCTGTCATGCCACAAATCATTGTATTTCTAGTCTGGGTACCAGGCCAGGATAAATGGGGTACCGTCACTGGTACCGTTGACCAGCAGGGTACTGGTGGTGAGTATGGTTGGAGACAGATGATTCACCATGGCGACACTGAAAGGCTACAGGTAATTTTACAGTGTAGTTTTAGACTTTAAATGATATGAATATCTTACAGATCACTGATTAAAGTTCTCATCGGAACAAATGCCCTGGCAGAGAACTTAAGGTTACCTTCATAACCCCGATTCTCAGAGTAGAATTGGGGAACAAAAACATTTTTTTCCTGTTTTTATTTATTATTTTCAAAAAATCCAATAATGAAAACAAGAAAAAATAAATTTAAAACAGGGATGGAAATCTTTTTTCCCTTTTTTTTCATTTTTTCGGACATGTGAGGAGATGTGAGGACATGTGAGGACGTGTGAGGACGTGTGAGGACGTGTGAGGATGTGTGAGAACATGTAAGGACGTGTAAGGACGTGTGAGGACGTGTGAGGACGTGTGAGGACGTGTGAGGACATGTGAGGATGTGTGAGGACATGTGAGGACATGTGAGGATGTGTGAGAACATGTAAGGACGTGTGAGGACGTGTGAGGACGTGTGAGGATGTGTGAGAACATGTAAGGACGTGTAAGGACGTGTGAGGACGTGTGAGGACGTGTGAGGACGTGTGAGGATGTGTGAGGACATGTGAGGACATGTGAGGATGTGTGAGGACATGTGAGGACGTGTGAGGACGTGTGAGGACATGTGAGGACGTGTGAGGATGTGTGAGAACATGTAAGCACGTGTGAGGACGTGTGAGGACGTGTGAGGACGTGTGAGGACATGTGAGGATGTGTGAGAACATGTAAGGACGTGTAAGGACGTGTGAGGACGTGTGAGGACATGTGAGGATGTGTGAGGACATGTGAGGAAGTGTGAGGACGTGTGAGGACATGTGAGGATGTGTGAGGACATGTGAGGAAGTGTGAGGACGTGTGAGGACATGTGAGGACGTGTGAGGATGTGTGAGAACATGTAAGGACGTGTGAGGACGTGTGAGGACGTGTGAGGACATGTGAGGACATGTGAGGATGTGTGAGAACATGTAAGGACGTGTGAGGACGTGTGAGGACATGTGAGGACATGTGAGGACGTGTGAGGACATGTAAGGACATGTGAGGACGTATGAGGACGTGTGAGGACATGTGAGGACATGTAAGGACATGTGAGGACGTGTGAGGACATGTGAGGACGTGTGAGGACATGTAAGGACATGTGAGGACGTATGAGGACGTGTGAGGACGTGTGAGGACGTGTGAGGACATGTGAGGACATGTGAGGATGTGTGAGAACATGTAAGGACGTGTGAGGACGTGTGAGGACATGTGAGGACATGTGAGGACGTGCGAGGACATGTAAGGACATGTGAGGACGTATGAGGACGTGTGAGGACATGTGAGGACATGTAAGGACATGTGAGGACGTGTGAGGACGTGTGAGGACGTGTGAGGACATGTGGGCGTTAAATGAACCCAGAGGGCTTTCTAGTGTAAGACCCCTACTTTTCACAGACTGCACCTTTAAATGATCACCTTGAGTCACGTGACCCGCTTGTTGTCTCGAGGTACAATGAGAGATTCTTCTTTTCTATCTTCTGGACCAACTAAATGTCACAAACACTGCGGCCATGACGGGAGTGGAGAAAGGAGGAGGAGGAGGAAGAGGAAATAGAGGGAGGGGAGTGAAGGAGGGAGGAGGGGCGGCTGGTGAGTAGCAGAGAGGGAAACATTGACTCTCACTCCTTCCTCTCTCTGGTGGTGGACATTACTAAAAGACTCTCTGGAGCTGCTGGAGACGCGGCGCACCAGCCTGGACACACGGTAAGAAGACGCGCCGCTACTCTCAGCACGGAGGGGATGGGGGGAGGAGGAGGTGGAGGAGGAGGAGGTGGCCGAGATTGAACTCAGGGAGAGGAGCAGTGAACGTTGTCTCCTCACTCTCTCTCATTCTGTCCGCTTTTCCTCCAGGGAGAGTAAAGATCAAAAAAAGTAACGGAAAGAATGAAAGAGGCAGAAAAGTTGGGAGGAAAAAATCCTCGAGACCGAAACTTTACCGGCAAAACATGATAATAATCTAGAGTTAGAACTAACCTCAGGAGGTGGAAGTACAAGCTGTCTGTCTGTCCACTTACCTTTTAATCTGTCTGTCTGTCCACTTACCTACCGACCTGACTGTCTGTCCACCTACCTTATAATCTGTCTGCCTGTCTGTCCACCTACCTACCAACCTGTCTGTCTGTCAGTTGAGAAAAACTTTATTGAAGATAAAAATAAGTACGGCGTTGTAAATCCCGTTGACCCTTATCCGGGGTGAAAAGGCGTCACGTCA
>JBBDHG010000315.1:582500-600000 GCA_037951165.1 Lophius americanus
AGTGTGTGTTTGTGTTTCTGTGAGTGTGTGTGTGTGTGTGTGTCTGTGAGTGTGTGTGTGTGTGTGTTTCTGTGAGTGTGTGTGTGTGTGTTTCTGTGAGTGTGTGTGTATGTATGTGTGTGTGTGAAACTCTGGAGTGACTCCTCAGCGTTCAGGAGTCTCCTGGTTTACGGAGCGTGAGCCTGGTTAACTCCTGATGGTGGGTGCGGGGGGGTTTGAATGTAGGCGTCTCGGTTTGGGTCTGAGGAATCATCAGGGTGGGTCGGGTAGAACACAAGAATGGGACCACTGTTTGCTGTGGGGGTTTACGCCGTCAGAGTGGGAGGTTACAAGTCTGCCTTTGTGTGCATTTACTCTGTGTGTGTGTTAAGGTGTTTGCTGTAAGTAATAGGAGGATACTCGGACACACACACACACACACACACACACACACACACACACACACACACACACACGTACACGTACACACACATACTGTGTCGTTCCTGGTTGGTGGCAAGCCTGTCTGTTTTCCAGAGCCTTGGCATTTCCTGTCAAAACACACACATTCCTCAACAAACACATGTGGCGGGTATTTATAGCTCCAGCGTTGACGTCACCTCGGCAACCAACACTGAGGGGCGGGACTTCCAGAAACAACACTTCCTGTCTGCGCTAACAATCTTCTCTCAACATTCGTTTTCTCTTCTCTGAGATTTCTTTGAGTCTGTGGGTTTGTGTGCAAGTTCCCCTGTTACACACACACACACACACACAGACACAAATGTTCACACACACACACACAACTACACACATACTTACAAACACACACAATCATCTGAAATATATTTACTCCAGGAGAAGGTTGTTGATGTTAAGCTGAAGAAAAGCATCTGCTGTAAAACACACATCCACATACACACAAACACACACACATACACATTCACACACACATGCACACACACATGCACACACACACGCACACAAACATACACAAGCTCACACAAACGTAAACACACACACGTTCACAAACACAACTACACACATATTCACACACACACATAAACTCTCACAACTACACACATACATACACACACACACACACTTAAACTCTCACAACTACACACATACATACACACACACACATAAACTCTCACAACTACACACATACATACACACACACACACACTTAAACTCTCACAACTACACACATACATACACACACTCACACACATAAACTCTCACAACTACACACAGACATACACATTCACACACACATGCACACGCACACAAACATACACAAGCTCACACAAACATACACACACACACTTAAACTCTCACAACTACACACATGCATACACACACCCACAGTCATCTAAAATATATCTCCTCCAGAAGAAGGTTGTTGATGTCAAGATGAAGAAAAGCATCTGCTGGATAACACACACACATACACACACACACATACACACAAATATACACACTCCTGGAGGAGATAAGTTTCAGAGTGTGTGTGAGTGTGTGACTCAGTGAGTGTGTGTGTGTGTGTGTTTTCTCTGCAATGAAAGGATCTCTTGAAACTTAGTCACCAGCTCCAGCCCCAGAGGAACATCAAAGGAACATCTAAGGGACATCAAAGGGACATCAGAGGAGCATCAAAGGAACATCAAAGGAACATCAAAGGAACAAAGACAGTTACAGCCACATTGTGACGTCACAACGTGTTATTATTTCATTTCATTTTAAATCCTGCGAAACACGTAACATCACCAAAATCTAATGTATCATTGTACGGACCAGGAATCCTGACCCGGGTACCAGACCAGGAATCTTGACCCGGGTACCGGACCAGGAATCTTGACCCGGGTACCGGAGAAGCTGCAGGATAATGGGTTACAGAGAGTGGATGGATAACTAAGAGTTGTGTTCTGAGCACCGGTGGGCCCGTTAATGTTTCAGCTCCAGAGCTTTAGACAAACAGTCTCCGCCCCTCTGACACAACTCCAGCCGCCGTCTTCTAGGTCATGAGTCGGTGTGTGGGGACGCTAAAACAACAGCTCAGTCCCGCCCCCACTCCAGACCACCAGGACCCATCAGGAACCATCGAGACCTGTCAGGACCCATCAGGACCCATCAGGACCCACCAGGACCCATCAGGAACCGTCAGGACCCATCAGGAACCGTCAGGCCCTTCAGGAACCATCAGGAACCATCAGGCCCGTCAGGACCCGCCACGGTTCTTGATTCTGAACTTTCCTAGTTGTGACGCTGCGGTGAAGATGGACTCATCTCTTCTTCATCTGTTCTTCATACGGATTGTCGTTTCTCCTGCGTTCCATGAACGCCACGTTCGCACACACGCTGTAAAAAAAAACTAAATTGACTCCTGAAGCTTTTTCCATTCTGAAATAAATTTCTATTTTTAGAAGCGCCACAGAGGCGGGGTTCGCTGCCCACCTGGGGAATGATTACCTCGTAGAGGGGAGTGTCCTCACGGCAGCTGGCGACGCCTGAACTGGTTTCCATGACGAAGCTGCCGTTTGACTCGTGTGTTTGATCTCCGGCTGATGAAGACGATGGATCCTCTCTCAGCCACCGTCTAACGGCTTCCTTCTCTCCCTCCTCTCAGCGCTGGGATGGATAGGTAGCACAGACGAAGGACAACATGTCGTTCTTCGGCCTGGACTTCGTCAAGAAGAAAGAGAGAGGTGAGGTTTGAGCGCAGCATCAAGAGTTTAAGCACCAACGTTTAGATGTCAGGTTTTATCACATTCAGTCTGTGTGAGTGAGTGACGCTCAACTAGAAGTGGCGCCGATGGATCGGATCGGCGCCGGGAGGCCAAGTTTTATAAATCGCCAATCGGCTGATCAGAGAAACCGGAGAATGGGTCAGGTGCCGGTTGTTGGTGTGCGCCGTAGACGCACGAACGACCGCTGCTCCAAACCTCTCACGAGAAAAACACAAAAGCTCGCAATTTATAATCCCAAAATATCGTGTCGAAGTTAATCCCACATTTCACGTTCAATCACCGCGAGGAACATAGTAAGTTCAGAAGCTAACGTTAGCAGAGCGGCTAAAGCTAGAAGGAGCGCCTAACCAGACTGCAGACAGAACATATAGAGGGACAGAGGGACGGGAGGTCTCACTCTAAACAACTAAACTAGATCCTAACAGAAGGACGGGACGTCTCACTCTAAACAACTAAACTAGATCCTAACAGAGGGACGGGAGGTCTCACTCTAAACAACTAAACTAGATCCTAACAGAAGGACGAGAGGTCTCACTCTAAACAACTAAAGTAGATCCTAACAGAGGGACGGGACGTCTCACTCTAAACAACTAAAGTAGATCCTAACAGAGGGACGGGAGGTCTCACTCTAAACAACTAAACTAGATCCTAACAGAAGGACGGGAGGTCTCACTCTAAACAACTAAACTAGATCCAAACACTGGGACAGGGAGAAGATAGATAGATAGATAGCCTTTATTAGTCCCACAATGGGGGAATTGCAATATTACAGCAGCAGAGCATGTTACAGAGTAAGAATGACACAGAGTAAGAATAACACAGAGTAAGAATAACATTGTGTTATGTGCAATTAAAATAAATTAAAATAAATTAAATTAAAATTAAACGTTGTGTGCAATTAAAATAAATTAAAAGGTAGATGTGTGTGTAAGTGTGTGTGTAGTTGTGTAGGTGTGTGTGTTGCTAACAGTGCTGGTTGTGGAGTCTGACTGCTGCAGGAAGGAACGATCGGCGATATCGCTCCTTCACACACTTGGGGTGAAGGAGTCTGTCGCTGAAGGAGCTCTCCAGTGCAGAGATGGTTTCCTGCATGGGGTGGGAGACGTTGTCCCGGAGAGATGACAGCTTGGCCATCATTCTCCGGTCTCCCACCTCCTGCACCGAGTCAAGAGGACATCCCAGGACCGAACTGGCCTTCCTGATCAGTTTGTCCAGTTTCCTCCTGTCAGCAGCTGAGATGCTGCTGCCCCAGCAGACCACTCCATAAAACTAACAATGACTGGCTGTTCAAAAACACACATTTATGAAAAAGACCCATTTCAAACGCTTTCACAACCACAAAAAGAAGTAAACGATATATTAGTAATAAATACAATTTGACAACGCTAAAGATCAAATTGCACGCGTGAGCATTCAGTTAAATAAATAATACAAATGGAACAAATTATAGATGAAATAATAAACACAAAATGCGATCGATGACAGAATAAACGCTAAAGGGGCTAACTGACGTTAGCATTTAGCCTGCTAACATTCTTTCAGTTTGAGTGTTTTTGATTTCAGAGTTTAGGGTTTAAGTGTTTGTTTCCTGCACGTTTCTAAACGTCTCTGTTGTTTCCCACCAGAGCTGAAGAGGGAACTCCGTGCCAACGACCGCGACTACAACCTCTCCTTCAAATACGCAGTGAGTATTCACTCGCCTCCTCCTCTTCATCCACGTGAGACGAGACGGTGAAAATCCTCCTCCTCACAACTAGGAAGAGTTGGACGTATAGAAGAACAGAGGAGGAGTTGGAAACATTTCTCCTGTTGGGGGAGTGAAGTCTCCTCCGGTCTCCTCCGGTCTGTGGGCGGAGTTAGTCAGAGATCCGGAGATAAAGAAAAGACTGGGAGTCTGTCTGAACCGAGATTCAACCTCCTGATAAGATCCATCTGTCAGAGAGGTTCTCCCCCTCCTGCAGACTCCTCCTCAGGACGCTCCTCCTCAGGACGCTCCTCCTCAGGACGCTCCTCCTCAGGACGCTCCTCCTCAGGACGCTCCTCCTCAGGACGCTCCTCCTCAGGACGCTCCTCCTCAGGACGCTCCTCCTCAGGACGCTCCTCCTCAGGAAACTAAATACTAGAAACAACTTCTTCAGACGGTCGTGAGTCGAGGGTCGAGGGTCAAGTCTCGGACCAGCAGGCAGGAAGACGGGTTCTAGCATCTCTACCCAAAACAGATCCAGTCTTCATGTCCAGAACTCGTTCATGTGTTCATCTCCTGAACTCATTCATGTGTTCATCCAGTCTTCCTTCATGTGTTCATGTCCAGAACTCATTCATGTGTTCATGTCCTGAACTCATTCATGTGTTCATCCAGTCTTCATTCATGTGTTCATGTCCAGAACTCATTCATGTGTTCATGTCCTGAACTCATTCATGTGTTCATCCAGTCTTCCTTCATGTGTTCATGTCCAGAACTCATTCATGTGTTCATGTCCAGAACTCATTCATGTGTTCATGTCCTGAACTCATTCATGTGTTCATCCAGTCTTCCTTCATGTGTTCATGTCCAGAACTCATTCATGTGTTCATGTCCTGAACTCATTCATGTGTTCATCCAGTCTTCATTCATGTGTTCATGTCCAGAACTCATTCATGTGTTCATGTCCTGAACTCATTCATGTGTTCATCCAGTCTTCCTTCATGTGTTCATGTCCAGAACTCATTCATGTGTTCATGTCCAGAACTCATTCATGTGTTCATGTCCTGAACTCATTCATGTGTTCATCCAGTCTTCCTTCATGTGTTCATGTCCAGAACTCATTCATGTGTTCATGTCCTGAACTCATTCATGTGTTCATCCAGTCTTCATTCATGTGTTCATGTCCAGAACTCATTCATGTGTTCATGTCCTGAACTCATTCATGTGTTCATCCAGTCTTCCTTCATGTGTTCATGTCCAGAACTCATTCATGTGTTCATGTCCAGAACCCATTCATGTGTTCATGTCCTGAACTCATTCATGTGTTCATCCAGTCTTCCTTCATGTGTTCATGTCCAGAACTCATTCATGTGTTCATGTCCTGAACTCATTCATGTGTTCATCCAGTCTTCCTTCATGTGTTCATGTCCAGAACTCATTCATGTGTTCATGTCCTGAACTCATTCATGTGTTCATCCAGTCTTCCTTCATGTGTTCATGTCCAGAACTCATTCATGTGTTCATGTCCAGAACTCATTCATGTGTTCATGTCCTGAACTCATTCATGTGTTCATCCAGTCTTCCTTCATGTGTTCATGTCCAGAACTCATTCATGTGTTCATGTCCTGAACTCATTCATGTGTTCATCCAGTCTTCCTTCATGTGTTCATGTCCAGAACTCATTCATGTGTTCATGTCCTGAACTCATTCATGTGTTCATCCAGTCTTCCTTCATGTGTTCATGTCCAGAACTCATTCATGTGTTCATGTCCTGAACTCATTCATGTGTTCATGTCCTGAACTCATTCATGTGTTCATGTCCTGAACTCATTCATGTGTTCATGTCCTGAACTCATTCATGTGAGTTTGAATGAATGAGTTTGAAGATCGATTGTCAGAATTGAATCCGTTTTCTGACTTCTTGTAAAATGAGGACATGAAGGAGGCAGAATTATTTAATATTCAGACGTTCATAGACTTTATTTTCTTACTTTCTTGGATCAGAACATCTCGGCCCGTTTTCTACGTGAGAAGTGTTTCTGAGAAGGTTGGTGGCCAATGACTCAGATGGACGTTGCGTTCAGGTGCGCTGGAATCTGTGGGTGATAGTAGCGCTGCTCTGGAATCTCTGAATCTTCTCTGTGACGTCGTCTCTTTGGAATATCTTTCTTTTTCCCCAACGACCAGCGGTCAAAGATCCTACAGACTGTAAACACATCATCGCAGGAACAAATCCGAAGTCCGTCCGGCGGTCTGTGACCCTGAAATAAAAAGTTTGCCCCCCGTGATGAGAGCATGAGTGCGGACCGGTGGGTCACAGGAAGTCTCTGTGTTCTGGTTCTGTTTCTCTGAGTCTACATTCACCCTGCGGGTCTGAACTCTTTCTCTAAAACACTTCTTTTAACGTTGACCTCCTGACCGGACATTGTGGCAGAAGAATATCAAACGGGCCACAAACGAAAGCCAATATTTGTTCAAGCCGTGAGGGAGATTACCCACAATGCACCAGTCTTATCACGCCGGATGCATTGAGTCAATTTCCCATGAACGTTTCATGAATTCATTTTAACGCAGCCTGAAGAATTCATCTTCCACTGGTTTGTTTGATGTCTTCGTTATCTCGTCAAAGTTAGCGCTGGCGGCCGGAGGACACGCCCCTCTGGAGATGTGATTGGCTCAATCTGAGATTAATGATTACACACTTAACAAAAACATTGTTATGAAAATTCAGAAATGATATCCTTACATTTTTACAGACTGCACCTAATGTCAGAAACAAGAACCTATAGTTCTCCTTTGACTCCTCCTCCTTTCTCTCCTCCTCCTCCAGACCAACGCCATCAAGACCTCCAAGTACAATTTCTTCACCTTCCTGCCTCTCAACCTGTTTGAGCAGTTCCAGAGGATCGCTAACGCCTACTTCCTGTTCCTGCTGGTGCTCCAGGTGAGGAGGACAAAAGATTTGAAGGCCAATGTGTGCATCACACACTCTGGTGATGTCACGACGATGACATCACTTTGGAGTTTTTTCATCAGTTATTAATGAGTTGTGATCATGTAGCATCTTGAATGCTAGCTTAGTTAGCTACGCTTAACTTCTGGTTCAGTTAGTTAGAATCGGTCCAATTATATGTAAATGAGGTGGTCCAACACATTTAATCACCTGGACCTGATTTCCATGATTTGATCCAGTCCAAACATTGTGAGCGGTACCAGAAATAAGACGAACCTCCGGGATGAGTTCACGTAAACCTGACTACATCCTGATCTAGTCAAGCTACATTTCAGGAAGTCCTATGTGCAGAAATCACAGTCTTACCCACAGGAAGTGATTTCACGCTAAATAAATGTAACATTCACGTCGTGTGACTTTCCCTTTTCTTGAGTGTAAAGGTTTAGACGTGTCATATAAACAGAATGGTCGTTAAACCTTCTGACATGGGAGACTTAAGTTTTAACTGACGCCAAAACCCGATCCAGCCCGACAGCGAGGACTCGCCAAACAGGATGTGGATAAATTGAGTGCGGTGAGATTGAGGGCGTTTGGTGTGTAGCACAGGAAATTGCCTAATTTATTGCTACACAGTTGTGTTGCACTATGGGAGTCATCTGCAGCCGCTGCTCTGCTGCCGGGCCACCAGAACCTGAGCTACCAGAACCCATAAATGAATATACATCATATATTTTCCGTTGAAGGTCGTGATGTACGTGTTGTTTATTCTGCGTCCATGTATGAGGCGTCATGACGTTATTACATAGTTATTACATAGTTATTACATAGTTATTACATGTAGTACCAGACGGTTTAGTAAAGTTCTTGATTCCATACAGAACCGGTCCGTCTGTGACTCATGGGTTATTTTATAGGTTATAATAATGACATCATGTTTATGTTTTATTTCTGTCTTAGTGTGTTTATGCCTCTGTTGTTCCTACAGTCGTACAAACAGAGAACTGAAGGTGTGTGTGTGTGTGTGTGTGTGTGTGTGTGTGTGTGTGTGTGTGTTCTCCAGGTGATTCCTCAGATCTCCTCTCTATCCTGGTTCACCACAGTCGTGCCGCTGGTTCTGGTGCTGACCGTCACCGCTGCCAAGGATGCCAGCGATGATATTGTGAGACGTTCACTGACACGTTTTGTCTTAACGGCATTTTATCGCCTCATTTGATTGACACATCAATAAAAGTGTCGGCGGCACCATGAAAGCAGAACAAATGATAACGGGGGGGGGGGGGGGGGGGGGGGAGAAAAGATTCCTCTGCGTTTATTAATTTATTAATGAAAGAACTTAGACTTTCTAAATTTGCCACAATGATATAAAATGTTTGGTCCAACATGATTTTAGACAGTTACAAAATAAAAAAACGTACGTCTGAAATGATTTCATGGATCAAATATCCTTTAAATCAGAGCAGCTCAACATTTAGAGAAAGCATGTTTCAAAAAACGATTTCACCCTAATTAAACTTTATTTAGTCGTATCTGGTTACAGAATAAAACCTTCTCTTCCTCAGTACTCATGGTTGATCCTTCCTCCTCCTCTTTGGTGGCACCTTTGACCTCTGGTGTCCCTCAGGGCTCCATCCTTGGCCCCTTCCTCCTCAGAATATGCATTCTTCTGCTGGGTCAGGTTATGAACAGGTCCAGTCACTTTTACCTTAACTCTAACTTTTCTGTCTGGGCTTTTTATGGGGATAAAGTTTCAAATACAGGCCAATGAACAGCTGCTGACATATTAATTGGCAAAGAATGTAAAATAGGGCAATTAGAAAGAAAAACAGTTTGGGTGGGCGGGGCTTAACGTAGCATTATGGAACGTCTACGCTGGATACCTCTAAATTTAACAAACTGCACCTCTGAAGCTGAAAGGAACCTTTGAGCTTATCTTTCTAACCTTCTTTGATCAGGAACGGTGTTAAAGGTTGTTTAATTGTTCTGTCACGACATGAGGATGAAGATCGTCCCCCTGAAAACAGTGTTGAACCAATAATCACCCCCCTGACGGCGACCTCTTCCTGACCTCAACCAGGAATAGTTCTCATTGTGTCCTGGACTTCAGCACATCTTACCTATCAGCAAGAAGATCCGGAAAGATTGAAACCAGGCTTAAGGATGATATGACATTTACAGACGTTACACTGTAAAAAGAGAATTATTTGGTTAAACAGTTAAACAATTATATCAACATCCAACGTTCAATTAAAGTTAAAACTTACTTAATAGGTTAAGATCAAAAATACTGTTTAAGTTCACCATCAATTTTTTTAATTTATTGTTTTTATTTTATTTTTTACAGTGTGTGATGATTCCTAAAAAGTATTTTTTTTAAAAGTCCCAAAACATTATTTTTTTCATGGTTTTACCTTCAAGGTGAGACATTTTTCAACTTAAATGTTTAGTTTTAGATTGAATAATATTTGATTTAGTTGTGTGTTAAGTGAACAAACTCTTTTTTTTTTACAGTGTATGTGTAAGATACTGTCAGACAAGTTGACGTAGCTTGAGTTTAAGTCAGGATCAGATGTTTTCCTGAACATCAGGGAGGAAATTCCCTCAAACTTCATGTCTTTGGTGTCGCCTTGACCGCATGAACCAGATCTGTGGGAACCTTCTTGTTCCTGTTGCTGTTATTTCATCTTATCTCGCGTCGCTGATAATCAGCGTTTAGCTTCTGACTGTGGGAAAAAACGTCTCGCCACAGTTCCAGCCGCCTCCTGCTCAAACCCTCCTCGCGTTCCATCGCTCCATCAGACGCACGTTTGTTCGTCACGGCCGCATTAAAGGTTGTCTCTGTTTGATTAACTTTAGATTACAGGCGGATTTCTGTTAGTCATTATTTACAGACGCGTCTGGAAAATGAAACACCAACATCTGGCCCTCACTTCACTTTTTCAGCCGAGGGATTATTCCCTTTTCTGTAAAATGTTTTCTCAATAAACCGGGACATGATTAAGTTCTCAGTTAGTGACAAAACGTTATGTCATATAGCAGAAATAAGAATTCCCCTCTTAGCAGGCTCACATGTTTACCATCATGACCTTCCCAGAAAACTAGCAGGAAGTAGACCTTTTCTTTTTTGTTAATGTACAAACCGCTTTTTTTTCTTCGCCTTCTGGGAACAGAAGCAGCGAGAAATGAACCTGGAAAACAAAGAAGGGAAAATGACTCTGGCTGTCAAGGTTAGCCAAACAAGCGCGTGTGTGTGTGTGTGTGTGTGTGTGTGTGTGTGTGTGTGTGTATGTGTGTGTGTGTCCTGAATTTGAGAAATTTGACATTGCATTTTATTTTTTTTTCAATCCCAGGTTCTAAAAAAGACATTTAGGGCTTGAAGACATGTCTGAAAATCTATCAGTAAATGGTTGTCCTCACAATTCACTTCTAAGTCAGGAGCATTTGGGAGCCCCCACGATGTAGCAAAAACAACTAGGTGTGTGTGTGTGTGTGTGTGTGTGTGTGTGTGTGTGTGTGTGTGTGTGTGTGTGTGTGTGTGTGTGTGCGTGCGTGCGTGTGTGTGTGTGAATCTGTAACCCAACGCCAAACCTCCTAAAAACAAATTAGCATTGTCATTCGTTAAACATTAGCCTCAGCAGAAGAACAAGAGTGTCTCTGTTTGGATGTGGCGGTGATCCTGAGTGGTTCTTGCCACCGGCACACATATGTTATCACCTCCCTGTGGTCGGGTATGATGTCATCATCTCCAGCAGGTAACTGCAGCTGACCATATAAGGAAGATGTTGGGAAATAAACGCTGAATTGACTCACCGGTGTCGGGAAGGGACCGTTTCTAAACCAACTGTTCTCTTCACTGATGCATCTGTTGAAAGTAGCTGAGATGAAGCTGTAATGAACATGTTACTGGTCACATGACATGAACAGAAGAAGAAAAAAGATTCTTTTTAAAACCCCACATTCTTAACAAAGTTTTGTTTATTATATCAGATGTCACTGTTTCCACACTATCTTAAAAAACAATTATAAAGTTTAAAAACTGAATTTTATTATTATTATTAATAATCTGTTACGTTGTGTGAGTAATATGGTACTAGGTGAGTAATCTGTTACAATGTAAGTAATCTGTTACCTTGTGTGAGTAGTATGTAAAATAATAAGATGTATTATTATTATTATTAATAATCTGTTAATGTGTGAGTAATTTGTTACTATGTGTGAGTAATCTGTTACTATGTATAAGTATTCTGTTATATGTGAGTACTCTGTTAGTATGCGTGAGTACTCTGTTATATGTGAGTAATCTGTTACTATGTGTGAGTTATCTGTTACTATGTGTGAGTAAACTGTTAGTCGTATTAAAAGACACCAACAACCTCAGTAAATAATCATGAATAATATTAAAAACTAAGTGAGAGGTCTGTTTAGATCAGTTAAAGGTGGTTTACCTGACACACGGGACAGAACCTGGACCTTCACTGCTGGAAGTGAAGCCTCTGTTTGACAAACAGGAAGTGACTAAATGACTGAAAGAGAGGAGGTTTAGGTTCCCCTCAGAACCAATGTCTGTTAGCGGGTAGCATGGGACTTTCTGTCAGAACCAGTCTGTGGTTAAAATGGGTTTTTTTTGTGAACATTATTGACTCCCTGCTGTTTAACCTTTTTGCAGAACCGCCACCGGAGCGACAATCAGGTCAACAACAGAAAAGTTCAAGTCCTCATTGATAGAAAGTAAGTTTCTGCTCATAGTTTGTTCGTGTTTTATCTGTTACTGGAGCTGTGCTCATATTTATACCGTCTCAGAGCTACATCCTGGTCTTTATGTCTGCGTAGAAACACTGCCACACTGAGTCCACCCCGGCGTCCCTCAGGGAACCCTCTTAGGTTACCGTCTAAAATACCAGAGAAGCTCCAGGCGTACTCTAAGAAGTCATGGAATTCTGTTTGTGTTTTCTGCGCTCGGTTCTGTTGGGCTTAATCTAACGACTGTCATGGCGGACAGAAATATCAGGAGGTCTGAGGAAAGAATAAGCAAACATAACTCACATATCTGACATAGCAGACATCAGGTCAACAGGATGCAACAGAAGCTCCGCCCATCGTCCCGCAGCTGCTTCCTGTCGCCAGGTCCAATGTCAGAGCCAGAGGGTCAGAAATCCAGGAATTTATAATCAAAGGTTCAAACTACCCAGGAAACCGAGGAATCAAAGGCTACGCAGAAGTCACCATAAAAACGGAGTTTCTTATCTGGAGAAGTTTCCTTAAAAACAACAAAAACAACTTTTAATCTAAAAAACACACATAGTAACAGATTACTCACACATAGTAACATATTACTCACACATAGTAACATATTACTCACACATAGTAACATTACTCACACATAGTAACATTACTCACACATAGTAACAGATTACTCACACATAGTAACAGATTACTCACACATAGTAACATTTTACTCACACATAGTAACATTACTCACACATAGTAACATTACTCACACATAGTAACATTACTCACACATAGTAACAGATTACTCACACATAGTAACATATTACTCACACATAGTAACATTACTCACACATAGTAACATTACTCACACATAGTAACATTACTCACACATAGTAACAGATTACTCACACATAGTAACATATTACTCACACATAGTAACATATTACTCACACATAGTAACATTACTCACACATAGTAACATTACTCACACATAGTAACAGATTACTCACACATAGTAACAGATTACTCACACATAGTAACATTTTACTCACACATAGTAACATTACTCACACATAGTAACATTACTCACACATAGTAACATTACTCACACATAGTAACAGATTACTCACACTAATAGACTCATACTAATAGACTACTAAATATTATATAAAATAATAATTAAAATAAAAAAAAATCTTAAAAATAAAAATTTATACTACTATCACAATTAAAATATAATATTACTGAAGACGTAGAAGAATAGAAGTACACAGACTACGAAGAGGTCAAATGAGCTTCAAGAAATGAAATGAAAATGAAAAGAAAGAAGAACAGCCTGGAAGGCACAACATATTTGTTTTCTAGCAAAGTTTTGGAACTCTGGCATCAGATGTTATCAGACACAGAGACAATAAAATATCTAATAATACAAGAAACAGACCGGAAACATGTTGGGACCGTAATCAGGATGTTCTGGGCTGATTTGGGTCGATCAGAATCAGTTTAGTTCCTGCCTGTTTTCAGAGAAGTAAAGAATATAATAACTTCAGTTACACACACACACACACACTCACTCTCACACACATACACACACACACACACACACACACAAACACACACACACACACACTCACTCTCACACACATACACACACACACACACTCTCACACACACACACACTCACATACACACACTCACCTACACACTCACACACACACACACCCTCACACACACACAGACACTCACACACAGACACACACACACACACACACACACACACTTATTCTCAGACACACACAACCATACTCACATACACACACACACACACTCACCTACACACATTCACATACACACACACTCAAATACACACACACACTCACCTACTCTCACTCACACACTCACACACTTATTCTCAGACACACACAACCATACTCTCACACACACACATGAACAGAAACACTCTCACACACACACACACTCTCACACACACACACACACTCTCACACACACACACCTTCACACACACACAGACACACTCACTGCTCTGTTTCTGGTTTCCAGACTGCGGGCTGAGAAGTGGATGGACGTTCAGGTGGGAGACATCATCAAACTGGAGAACAACCACTTTGTGACCGTGAGTAGAAACAACATCTGGTTCACTTTTATTGTTTTAATCCCCCACAGATTTCAACAACTTCACTCCTTTACTTTTTCTTCTATCTTAGATCTTATTTTGTCTTCATGTTTTTAACTTTGGGACCTTTATTTTGAAGTGATGTCACATTTTCTTCTCCTACTTGACTCTTCGTGTGTTTTTAACCTGACCTCTGAAAATGAAGATGTAGGATTGCAAAGATCTGCTGACGACCCTGTGTGACCTTTCAGGCCGACCTCCTGCTGCTCTCCAGCAGCGAACCCCTCAGCCTCGTCTACATCGAGACGGCAGAGCTGGACGGGTGAGTCTGCGTCTAAATGATGTACTGTAAAACTACAGGTCAAAGGTCATTCGGAAAAATCAATGTCCTCTCCTCTCCCTCAGAGAGACTAACCTGAAGGTGAGACAGGCCCTGGCTGTGACAGGAGACCTGGGAGACGATATCGAAAAACTGGCAGACTTCAATGGTACAACTACGCATACGCTGCACACTTCCACTCATATGACTGCGCATATATCGCATATGACGGCGCATACATCGCATGTGACTGCGCATACATCGCATATGACTGCGCATACATCGCATATGACGGCGCACACATTGCATATGACTGCGCATACATCGCATATGACTGCGCATACATTGCATATGACTGCGCATACACCGTATGTGATTGTGCATATAGCGCATTCTGCCACACATGCACAATATGTTCCTAGACTTCGGTCAAACATATGATGTAGGCCCAGAAACTTCTAGAAAGAGAAAGTTATTGCTGGTTCTGATAGAAGGTGTCAGAACACACGATGATGTCACAGAGTTCTTTTGGTGGCAAAGAAAGGTTCCCTTTACAAAATAACAGTTTGTTGTTTTTAATCGGAGAAAGTTCTGATGTTAATTACGTGATATTCTTCTGACTGCACTGTAAAACTGCAGTATTTCATCTAGAATAAAGTATTTCTGAGAGTTTTATTACTGTACTTTAAATTTACAGTAATAAACAACAACAACCTGCAACCCACTCCTGTTTGTTTACAGTATGTAAACAACAGCTATAAACCGCAGACCTGTTCTCCGTCCCTTCAGGCGAGGTCCACTGCGACCCCCCCGACAACCGCCTGGACCGCTTCAAGGGGACGCTCAGCTGCGGCGGTCAGAAGTACTCGCTGGACAACGAGAAGATCCTGCTGCGAGGCTGCACCCTGAGGAACACCCAGTGGTGCTTCGGACTGGTGCTGTTCGGAGGTCAGCTGGCGTTTCACACGGCAAAGTCCAAATAGGTTCTGGAGTTGAGGTCTGACACGTTCTTGTGCTTCTGTCCCGCAGGTCCGGAGACGAAGCTGATGCAGAACTGTGGGAAGAGCACCTTCAAGAGAACCAGCATCGATCGTCTCATGAACGTTTTGGTCCTTTGCGTGAGTCCGTCTTACAGCCCGTCTGAACCCGGCTGAAGTTCTGCTGTTTATAGTTAAGAAGATGTGAAAAAACTGGACCGAGCTGCAGGTGATACCAAATCATAAAAGATTCAGAGCCAAAGAAACTTGTTCGACTGAAACCCAAACTGCCATTCTAAAACAAAACCTAACTGGACCGTCACACATGAGGGCCCAACATCCTCTAGTGGACCAGAGGTCACAGCCCAGAACCATGCAACTGGACTGATGTTCACCAGAGAACACCAGGTTCTCCATTGGCGCCCCATTCTCCTCACAGATGAGAGAAGGTTCTGACTGAGGTCCCTTGACATACGTGGAAGAGTCTGGAGACTCCTGGTGAAAGTTCTGCTGCCTGAAACATCATCCAGCAGGACCGGTTTGGTGGTGGTTCAGTGATGTTCTGGGGAGGGAGATCCTTGGAGGGTCTCAAAGACCTCCAAGTTTTAGCCAGCGGTACCTGGCTGCTGTTAGGTACCAGGATGAAACCCTCAGACCAACTATCAGACCTCACACTGGTGCTATGGACACTGGGTTCCTCCTGGTCCAGGACAAGGCCCAGCCTCATGTGGTCAGAGTCTGTAGGCCATTCCTGGATGATGAAGGTCTTGTTGCATTTGACTGGTCCTCACGTTCTCCAGACCTGAACCCACCTTAGAACCTCTGGGTCGTTCTGGTATCACTGCATCAGACGCCGCCAAGTAGAACCACAGACGGTCCAGGAGTTCACTGATGTTCTGATCCATGTCTGGGAGGAGATCCTCTAGGACCCCATCCTCCTTCTCCTCAGGAGCAGGTCCAGATTACTAACTTTTATCTGAGTTGGCTGCCACCTGACGATGGGAGGTCGATCACATCGTCAATGATGTCATCACATCCTCATCATCGGTTAAGATGATGTCGGTTAAGAGGCGGGGCCTCCTGGTGGTCCTCGGGTCGGTCACATCTTCGTCTCCCATCATACTAGATGATTTATTGGGTTAATCAGATGTTCTTCTGTTTGAGGCTAGTGTTGTGGCTCCCTCCGGTGGGAACACCCCCCCGAACCTTCTGCTCCCCTCGTATCGTCGGTTGTCTCTCTGACCTCTACATGACCTTCTGTCCATGCAGATCTTCGGCTTCCTGGCCTTCATGTGTTCCGTCCTGGCCGTGGGGAACTACCTCTGGCAGCTGAATGAAGGCTCCAACTTCACCGTCTTCCTGCCCGCACAAGATGGACACGATGCCGGCTTCTCCGCCTTCCTCACCTTCTGGTCCTACGTCATCATCCTCAACACCTTGGTGCCCATCTCCCTCTACGTCAGGTAACGCCCGTGGAACCGGAACCCCGGCGTTAGTCCTTTCTTACCCGTTTTCCAACAAAAAGAACCTGGGGCTAGTTCGGCGCTAGTGACAAGGAGCCAAGTCAGAACCACGCCGTTACGTCACCGTAGAACGTCGGTAAGCCCCCGTCTGTTTACCCAACGACGCTCAGGTGCTGGTGCTTAGGCTGTCGAAAAGCAAAGACCTGGTCATTAGTCATTCGGCTCTGGCTCCGAACTAGCCCAGGAACTAGCTGTGTGGAAAAGGGGCATCAGAATCTGCGTGAGGTGGGTAAGCTCTATGGACTTCATCTCCTGGCAGTGTGGAGATCATCCGGCTGGGGAACAGCTTCTACATCGACTGGGACAAGAAGATGTACTTCGCCCGCAGCGACACCCCCGCCGAGGCTCGGACCACCACCCTGAACGAGGAGCTGGGTCAGATCAAGTACGTCTTCAGCGACAAGACGGGGACGCTGACGCAGAACATCATGACCTTCAACAAGTGCTCCATCAACG
>JBBDHG010000315.1:605000-667500 GCA_037951165.1 Lophius americanus
GCTGCCGGGTCCCTGCTCTAGAACTGGACCCAGATGCAGACCCAGAGGCTGGGTTGATGGTTCAGACTGGAGTTCATGATGAGGGGGGGCTGAGGAGACATGAGGTCCAGGTGTGTGAGGACATCCTGAGGACATAGACTAGTGTTAGACAGAAGGTCACTGCTGTGGACATCCAGAGGCTGAGGAGTGGGCGGAGATCTGGGGTTCTCATGCTGCAGGTTGATTGGCTGATGGTGAACAGGGGGGGAACCAAACCAGGAGTCAGAACACACACACACACACACACACACACACACACACACACACACACACACACACACACACACACACACAAACACCACCAGAGAAGAACCGAGAGGAAACATTGAGGACTGGATGAGTGGTGGACCAGACTCACATTTGGGTTTTATCATATTTTCTTTTACTGGGTTTGGCTGCATTGTCTATCAAACTGGTACTCACACATAGTACTAGATTACTCACACATAGTAATAGATTACTCACACATAGTAATAGATTACTCACACATAGTCACAGATTACTCACACATAGTAACAGATTACTCACACATAGTAATACATTACTCACACATAGTAACAGATTACTCACACATAGTAACGGATTACTCACACATACTAACAGATTACTCACACATAGTAACAGATTAGTCACACATAGTAACAGATTACTCACACATAGTAATAGATTACTCACACATAGTAATAGATTACTCACACATAGTAGCAGATTACTCACACATAGTAGCAGATTACTCACACATAGTAATAGATTACTCACACATAGTAGCAGATTACTCACACATACTAACAGATTACTCACACATAGTAGTAGATTACTCACACATAGTAACAGATGACTCACACATAGTAACAGATTACTCACACATACTAACAGATTACTCACACATAGTAATAGATTACTCACACATACTAACAGATTACTCACACATAGTAATAGATTACTCACACATAGTAATAGATTACTCACACATAGTAGCAGATTACTCACACATAGTAGCAGATTACTCTAACATAGTAATAGATTACTCACACATGTGATGCAGATATACCCGCTAATTTTAAGTTAAATAACAGTTAGTGGAAACACAGTGTCCTAACAGTAAAAAGGTTCTTGGGTCAAATCCACCTTGCGTGTTTCTGTGTGAGGTTTGTTTGTCCTCGTATGAGATATTGAGTTTCTCATACTAGCATGAAGTTTTGAAGTTCAGCATTCTTAAATTGTGTTGCGCTGTACCATAATATAATATTCCTCATGCAGAATAAAGTTTTAAACTTGAAGATAACTTTTAGCTTTTCATCTTCACGTCATATTTGTAGTCACTGTTGTTCATTGTGCTGCAGAAACTGCAGAGAACATTGGTTACTCCTGCAACCTGCTGCGGGAGGAGATGAACGAGATCTTCATCATCGCAGGAAACTCACCCGACGACGTCAGGCAGGAACTGAGGTCAGGAAAACAGGGAAATTTTAAGTAATCAACTGATTGGACGTGCGACTGTCCCTGCAGCCTTTAGATCTTTATGTTCCTGTGGAGCAGGAACGCGCGGCGGTCCATGAAACCAGACGCGGTGGATGAGTTATCGTTTCCGCCCAAGAGGATTCTGGGTAAAGGTGCGAGTGCGGTCCCAGACGAGGTGGCAGAAGGAGAGTACGGCCTGGTCATCAACGGACCCAGTCTGGTGCGTCAGAAGTAGCTTCAGTAGCTCCTCTTTGGGAATAGACTAGGCAGACTAACCTTTGACCCTGTCATAGGTTCACCCCACCATCATGACCTTTCTCCTATAGAACTATATGTGTGCCTCACAAAGTGTAAAAACAAATCCACCTTGTGAACGCCGCGAGCGTCAGATCGCACCTGATCATGTGACGGCTCCTACTTCCTGTTCCTCAGGCGTACGCCCTGGACCGCAACGTGGAGCTGGAGTTCCTGCGGATGGCGTGCATGTGCAAGGCGGTGATCTGCTGCAGGGTCACTCCTCTGCAGAAGGCTCAGGTGGTGGAGCTGGTCAAGAAGTACAAGCAGGCGGTCACTCTGGCCATCGGAGACGGCGCCAACGACGTGAGCATGATCAAAGGTACCGGCGGCTCTCGCCAAAAGAGAAGGATGAGATCTTCGTCATGTAGGGAACCTCTGACGAAGATCTTAGCATGTGAACCTCTGTGGGGATGAAGATCTTAGCTACACAACGTTTTTCTTAACGGACAAAATACGCAGAGAGAGATAGAGGTTTGGGGGCTGGAGACCAAAGAAACGGACCCCCGCTAGAACAATGAGCAGAATTTATTTATAGCATTTATTGCTAAAGTGCAGCGACACAAAGAAAATTGCTAACTGGAGACGGACTGATGTATAAAAACGTGAATGATGTAGTATTTCTCTGTATGTATCAGACATAGTGACTTAATATGCAGATGATACTTGATTATCCCTCTGCGTGTTTTTGCGTATCTCTGCCCCCTAGTGGCCAAGATTTACAATGAAACCAGAAAGAAGTAGCTGTATTTTGGACAAAAAGCCAAATATACCATAAAACCGGCGTGTTTGTACTTCCTGTCCAGCGGCTCATATCGGCGTGGGCATCTCGGGTCAGGAGGGCATGCAGGCTGTGCTGTCCAGCGACTACTCCTTCGCCCAGTTCCGCTTCCTGCAGCGCCTCCTGCTGGTGCACGGCCGATGGTCCTACCTGCGCATGTGCAAGTTCCTGCGCTACTTCTTCTACAAGAACTTCACCTTCACCTTTGTCCACTTCTGGTATGCCTTCTTCTGCGGCTTCTCCGCCCAGGTGAGAGCGTGAAGGTGGGCGAGGACAAACGTTTTCTAGCATGTAGCCGTGTCACAAACGTAAGCATTTCATCGTCTTCTGTCCATTTTGTCCTTCGTTGGAGCTGCAGTCCAACCACAATTAAACAAATAGAGCTTTAATGAAGAAGAGAAGACATGTTTTGGTTCAGGCTCGGTGACGTTGGCGGTAGATTTCATCAGTGGACAACTTCCTGTTTACCACAAAATGAACGAATGTCCTCCTCCAATGTTTTTGATTCCATTTGGATTCAAACCAAAACGTCTCCAGAGATAATAATTCCTGATGTTTACACCAACATCTGACCTTCCAGAGCTTTTCGGCGTTTATGACTTAAATGATCCTGGAGCGCCTTGAACGCGTTTGAGGCTAATACCGGATGACATCATCAACGCCAGTCGGACCTCAAACAGAGAAAAATGACCGATGGACAGTTTGACATAAACGACTGAAGGCTGTCGAATGTTATCGTCCAAAATAATTGTGATTGATTGAAATCGTTGAATTTGTTGGGAGGATTTTTTTTTTTTTTTTTTTTTTTAATCGATGAAATAGTCATTCAGTACAAGACGGACACAACTAAAGGACAGACGACACGCACACAATTATTCATTCAGACGGTTGGCTCCCACTCTGTTTGGATAATTAGGATCACTGGTGGTTTGTGGGTAATTGATGCGGTCAGTGCAGTCATGTGATTCATTCATTGTGCGACGGGTCGGTTTTTTCCTGCTTTTCCAGTTTTGGAGGAAATTTATTTTTGGCGACAGCTAGAGCAACGAGTGCCGTTGTTATTTTGTGGTTCTGGCGGGGGTAACTGACGGGTCGCCTGGGGAGTTAAGTGATGATGATGACGGGCCTGCTAGCATGGAGTAGAATCAGCAGGAGGAAGAAAAAACTCAAGTGTGGAGGAAGAACCCAGCCCCTCCCCACCCATGACAAATACTTTTCCACCGAAAGTAATCTGGGGCTAGTTCGGTGCTAGTGCCAGTTCTTAGTTGGTTGAACTCAAGCACCTCCTAAGAACCTGTTTGCTTTTCCATTGCTAAGGAGCCAAGTCGGAGCGACGGCGTTACGTCACCGTCTAACGTAATCGGTTCTTGGCTCTAGACCAGCAGAGAGTCGGTTCTGGTCTGGCACCAGTGTTGAGAGCCAGGAAGTCGCAGAAATCATCAGAACTTTCTTTCTTCATTTGAGCTCAAGAAGTTCATGGAAGCTGTTTTCTTGTTTTTCAGACGGTGTACGACGAGTGGTTCATAACCCTCTACAACCTGATGTACACGGCACTTCCTGTCCTGGGAATGAGTCTGTTTGATCAGGTACCAGTCCCATCAATCATCTCCCACCGCCGCAGGAACCCCTCACCACTTCCATTCGACTAAACCCGTTAACGTGTTACGAGTTAACGGGTTAAAAACACACAGTAAAATAATGACAGGCAAAAGTCCAGCTTTATTAATGTAAGTCGGGTTTAAGTATGTAAACAGAACCGAGAGCTTGTGGCCAAATAATCACCAATAATAAGAAATAATCCAGATTTTCTTTTATTTTAGTCCATGTTTTTTCTAACATAAAAACAACCATATTTCATTCAAATATAAAAACTCTGCATAGTTTTTATATGTTAAATGTAAAAAAACTAAAAAAAAAAAAACTGATACTTAGAACTATAAGTTTATTAAATGATCTTCTGATTATAAACGTAATGTAAAATCATATTAAATATAAAATCTTCAGAAATCAGATGGAAATTTTTTATTTTTTATTTATTTAAATGAGCTTCTATCAACCAACTAATAACTTAAGTTCACTTTTCAGATCCGACCTCTAGTTTTAGCTATCAGGATGCTGGGTAACGTTACTTTGACACCGGAAGGCCGCCGTAGATTCGGGGATAGGGAGGGGTGAGCTGAGGTCGTGAGCCGGAGCCTCAGCGCTAGATGGCGCTGAACTTTACAAACTGCACCTTTAAAAGTACGAAGCCACCAGAAATATCAAACCCTTCTAGTTCTATCTGTGTGGGAGTAGGAGTAAATGTACTTAGTTACATTCTCTGACAGAGCAGAGCCTCGCTGTGTTCCACCTGATGCAGCAGACCTCCTCTGACCTCTGACCACTGACCTCCTGTCTCCCTGTGCTCCTCAGGACGTGAACGAGGCGTGGAGCTTCCTGCATCCTCAGCTCTACGTTCCTGGTCAGCTCAACCTCTACTTCAGCAAGAAGGCCTTCTTCAAGTGTGCCCTCCACAGCTGCTACAGCTCGCTGGTCCTCTTCTTCGTCCCCTACGCCGCCGTCTACGACGCGGTCAGGGACGACGGGAAGGACGTGGCCGACTACCAGTCCTTCGCCCTCCTCACCCAGACGTGTCTCCTGTTCGCCGTCACCATCCAGGCACGAGGAGCCTCCTCTTCAGGCGTGGGCGGGTGTTTGTTCCCTCTAGACGGGTGGAGATGGTGACTCTTGTCCTGTCTGTCTCTGCAGCTGGGCCTGGAGATGTCCTACTGGACGGCGGTCAACACCTTCTTCGTGCTGGGAAGTCTGGCCATGTACTTTGCCGTGACCTTCACCATGTACAGCAACGGACTGTTCCTCACGCTGCCCACAGCCTTCTCTTTTATAGGTGGGTCTAAAAAAACACGCAGAACCGTCCGTCGGTTCCGAGCGTCTCCCCTGTCTCCGCTCCGGGGACGAGTTCTGGTCACGGGTTCCTTCGGGTAGTCCCAAGGTCCTCAGCAGCATCTGTGGGCCAGCAGAGCAGAACCAGAGACTTCTGCAGCGGTGTTGAACATAGATAGTGGACTGCTGGTCATCACATGATCTCCACCCTTAAGAGACCCCAATCCGCTGCGTTGTACCAGCAACCCCCCCCTGACTGAAGTCCTCACATTAAACATGACTCATCAATAATCTCCACCAGTCTTTAGTGACTCAACCTAACTGTTTCTATGATGTCATCAGTCTGTTCTAGGATCAGATCCCATAGTGACTCATCCTAACTGTTTCTATGACGTCATCAGTCTGTTCTAGGATCAGATCCCAGATTGACTCAACCCAACTGTTTCTATGACGTCATCAGTCTGTTCTAGGATCAGATCCCATAGTGACTCATCCTAACTGTTTCTATGACGTCATCAGTCTGTTCTAGGATCAGATCCCAGATTGACTCAACCCAACTGTTTCTATGACGTCATCAGTCTGTTCTAGGATCAGATCCCAGAGTGACTCAACCTAACTGTTTCTATGACATCATCAGTCTGTTCTAGGATCAGATCCCAGAGTGACTCAACCTAACTGTTTCTATGACATCATCAGTCTGTTCTAGGATCAGATCCCAGAGTGACTCAACCTAACTGTTTCTATGACGTCATCAGTCTGTTCTAGGATCAGATCCCACAGTGACTAAAGTGATAAATACAGTAAAATAGTTTTTCTGGGCTCAGGAGGGTCGTATTTGAGAACAATCCCTCAAACAGTTATCAGTTTGGGGGTTATCACGATTTACCCGTGATCACATGATGAATTAAAACTTTATTTATTTGTCTGTTTGTCCAGGAACAGCAAGAAATTCTCTGAACCAGCCAAACATCTGGTTGACCATCCTCCTCACCTCCCTCCTGTGTGTCCTTCCTGTGGTCTTCTGCCGCTTCCTGTTCATCCAGTTCTGCCCCACCTTCAACGACAAGGTGGGCGTCCCCTCTTCAGAAGATTTTTCGGCGCCATCAGTAGTTTGACCTCACATAAAGTATCCGAGTACATCTCTGTCACTGTGTGTCCAAACTCCCAGGTCATGTTCATGGTGAGAAAGGCCAAGGCGACCCCTCCTCCTCCTCATCGCCGCGCCCGCATCCGCCGCACCAGCTCCCGCCGCTCGGGATACGCCTTCTCTCACGCACAGGGCTACGGCGACCTGATGACATCGGGCCGCTTCCTGCGGCGTCCTGCTGCGTCGCGACCCTCGGGGTTGACCAAAATGGGTCGAACCACCACAGGCTTCCGCCCCATGGGCCGATCGGCCGGGTACAGCCCGACGGGACGCCCACAGAACGCCCAGGTCGCAGACGTGGAGGTGATGTCACTGCAGATGTACAGGAACATCAGCCACGAGGCCCTCTGACAGGAAGGACGCCTGAGCGCCGCCAGAGGTGACATGAGGAACTACAAGTACTCCAGGACGAGGTCCGGAAGGGTCCGGAAGGGTCCGGAAGGGTCACGACTTCTGCTCTACACATTTTATTTTGAAATTTCTCTCAAAGGGAAGTCCAGCAGAACGTGCGGCTGGACTGACGAGAGGTCCTTCAGGAACCACTAGATGTTTACAGACCACCCAGATCTTCTTCTCCACTCCGGGGGTCCAGATGCTCAGCCGGGCTTTGCACAAAGGGGAAACCAGCGAAGCCATTTTAGAATCATTTTAAATCCTACTTAAAGTGCCTTTTTTTTTTTTTTTTTTTAAAGCTTTATATTTTCAGCTTATTATCAGCTTCACATCGCGTTTGGAAATGGACCTGAATGTTCTGAAGGTCAAGAATGTAGCGCTGTAAAATGGATCTTCTCAGCAACGCCGGGGCGTTTGAAGCGGTCCTCAGTAAAGCTTTGAGCTTTCTAAGTTATGAGCCATTATTTACATTATTTACTACTATGGCGACGCCGCGGAGTCTGAGGGCATCGCCATGGTGGGGTTGGTAACGGGTCGTGGCATCATGATAGTGGGGTTGGTAACGTGTCGTGGCATCATGATAGTGGGGTTGGTAACGGGTCGAGGCATCATGATAGTGGGGTTGGTAACGGGTCGAGCATCAGGATAGTGGGGTTGGTAACGCGTCGAGGTATCATGATAGTGGGGTTGGTAACGGGTCAAGCATCAGGATAGTGGGGTTGGTAACGTGTCGTGGCATCATGATAGTGGGGTTGGTAACGGGTCGTGGCATCATGATAGTGGGGTTGGTAACGGGTCGAGGCATCATGATAGTGGGGTTGGTAACGGGTCGAGCATCAGGATAGTGGGGTTGGTAACGCGTCGAGGTATCATGATAGTGGGGTTGGTAACGGGTCAAGCATCAGGATAGTGGGGTTGGTAACGTGTCGTGGCATCATGATAGTGGGGTTGGTAACGGGTCGTGGCATCATGATAGTGGGGTTGGTAACGGGTCGAGCATCATGATAGTGGGGTTGGTAACGGGTCGTGGCATCATGATAGTGGGGTTGGTAACGGGTCGAGGCATCATGATAGTGGGGTTGGTAACGGGTCGAGCATCAGGATAGTGGGGTTGGTAACGGGTCAAGGCATCATGATAGTGGGGTTGGTAACGGGTCGAGGCATCATGATAGTGGGGTTGGTAACGGGTCGAGGCATCATGATAGTGGGATTGGTAACGGGTCGAGGTATCATGATAGTGGGGTTGGACCCGATTCGGACACAGAGTTGGTTTCATGAACGTCTGCAGCTCAGACACATTGAACCCGTCAGAGTCCGGTTCTGCCTAAAGGAAACCGACGGACCTCCTCTCGTTGGACCTCTTTAACTTTATTTTGGACTCTTATTTATTGAATATTTCCCTTTTTTTTATCTACAATATCATAAAATATCATGAATTCACATTTTAACGCGAAAAACAACAATATTTTTTCCCATTTGTTCAAATCCATGTTATCAGAACCGGTTAAATATAATCCAGAACATTTTACAAAAGCATCAGAACCTTTAAACAACATGAAACTTACCTTCAGCACCAAAAAACAAGCAGATTAATTAGCATTTAGCAACGTTAGCGCATCTGCATAGCATTGGTCACCATTGTTTCTGATGGGTCACCATTAGTTCTGATGGGTCACCGTGGGTTCTGATGGGTCACTGTGGGTTCTGATGGGTCACCCATTGTTCAGATGGGTCACCGTTAGTTCTGATGGGTCACCATGGGTTCTGATGGTTCACCATGGGTTCTGATGGGTCACCATTGGTTCTGATGGGTCACCATTGGTTCAGATGGGTCACCGTTAGTTCTGATGGGTCACCATGGGTTCTGATGGTTCACCATGGGTTCTGATGGGTCACCATTGGTTCAGATGGGTCGCCGTTGGTTCTGATGGGGTCATTGTGACAGAAGCCTGAAATTCACTGATGACATATAATCCTGATGATTGATCATCTTTCTTTTTTTTTCCGCTTACATTTTATCGGGTGTTTTTGTTTTTATAGAGAACACAATTATCACACAGGAACTTAAATTGTCGGTACTTTACGACCAAAACCTCCCGAGATTCAAATCGAAAAAGTTTCCGTCTCTTAGTATCATTGCATCACATTTATTTCTCCTCTAGCTTTCAGTCAGGAAGGAGATAAAAAACAACATTCTTCATGTGGTTTTTCACTTCAGTGCCCAGAGCTGATCGTTTTACGACAAAAACACCAGGTTGCCGGGAAGAATCTCTGATTCCGATTCTTTAATCAGTGGAGAAAGTCCGACTTTATTAATCTCTAAAAAGAAGTTTTGGTGTTTTGTGTTTGAGAGGATGTTACACTGTAAAATGTAATGAGTTGGTTTTACTCTAAAAAAAAAAAGTTGTCTTATAATTAAGTCAAGCTCTATAAACGTCAAACTAAGGTTCATCTTCTAATTCTAACTAAAGTTGTTAAAGTGAATTGGTCGAACACGAACTTGAATCTTGTGTTTTACAGGATGTTTTCAATCTTTATTTCCAGGTGTTGTTTGTTTGTTTGTTTGTTTGTTTGTTGCTGCTCTACTAACATCCCCAAAGAGTAGCATTAAAAAGTCAAAGAAGAAAAGTTGCTTAAACTACCTTCCGTTATTTGTTAATTGTTGCAACTTAAATCCTCGTAGGATGAAACGGACTCATAATATTTTACAGTGTAGTGATTCTGTAGGCCTAAGATAGACTCTAGGGTAAAAGACGTGGACAAAGAAAACCAAAAAGGTCGTGAGACACGACTTAGATATAACACAGAATGAGATGTCCTAGTGGGGCTGAGGGCAGTGTGGGTGGAGATAGATCACAGCCCAACCATCTGGCAGAGGATGTCCTCTCTGTCCTCAGTAATGTCCTCAGTAATGTCCTCAGTGATGTCCTCAGGGATGTCCTCTCTGTCCTCAGGGATGTCCTCAGTAATGTCCTCAGGGATGTCCTCTCTGTCCTCAGTAATGTCCTCAGTGATGTCCTCAGGGATGTCCTCTCTGTCCTCAGGGATGTCCCTGATGTCCTCAGGGATGTCATCTCTGTCCTCAGTAATGTCCTCAGTAACGTCCTCAGGGATGTCCTCTCTGTCCTCAGGGATGTCCTCTCTGTCCTCAGGGATGTCCTCTCTGTCCTCAGGGATGTCCTCTCTGTCCTCAGGGATGTCCTCTCTGTCCTCAGGGATGTCCTCTCTGTCCTCAGGGATGTCCCTGATGTCCTCAGGGATGTCCTCTCTGTCCTCAGGGATGTCCCTGATGTCCTCAGGGATGTCCTCTCTGTCCTCAGGGATGTCCCTGATGTCCTCAGGGATGTCATCTCTGTCCTCAGGGATGTCCCTGATGTCCTCAGGGATGTCCTCTCTGTCCTCAGGAATGTCCCTGATGTCCTCAGGAATTGATATGCTGTTACCGGTTTTCTTCACACACTGACTTTCATCCAGTGTTGAATTTAAACCACACCCACAATGCTGGCTCATTGAAATTACACAAATGCTGGAGTGAGGCTGCTGGGTAACAGGATGTGTCGGTTCTGACCCAGGAAAAAGGCTTTTGAGATGCAACCAAAGCTCATTATTTCTGTGCAGTGACCTATTTTAACTCAGGAACAGACTTTTCCCCGCATGTTTGGGTCGGAAGCAGAACCAAACATGCTGACCCAAACCCGTAAAACAATACAAGCCTTGGTTGAGCTGGTCCCTCTTCGACCCGGCACTGCTTTTTAGAACTGCACTCTAAAAAGCAGCTTTTTCACAAACGGCTGCATGAAGTGGCTGGTAGTTATATTGTTTTGGAAAATAGATCTTTAAAATAAGTGCATTCTGGGTATTGTTTTAATCCCATCCTTACATAAAGCTGCTTCTTTGAGACGGTTCGGACTCTACTGGTTCTGTTTGTTTGTTTATTTACTTTATCGAAGGAACAACATGCCATAAAAACATAAAAACATAAAGACAGAAAAACATAAAAACAAAGACAGAAAAACATAAAGACATAGAAACATAGAAACATATAAACATAAAAACATAAAGACATAAAAACATAAAGACATAAAAACATAAAGACAAAAAAACTTAAAAACAAAGACATAAAAACATAAAGACATAAAAACATACAGACAAAAACATAAAGACAGAAAAACATAAAGACCGAAAAACGTAAAAACAAAGACATAAAAACATAAAGACATAGAAACATAAAAACATAAAGACAAAAACATAAAGACAGAAAAACATAAAGACAGAAAAACATAAAAACATAAAGGCATAAAAACATAAAGACAAAAAAACTTAAAAACATAAAGACAAAAACATAAAGACAGAAAAACATAAAAACATAAAGACCAAAAAACGTAAAAACAAAGACATAAAAACATAGAAACATAAAAAAATAAAAACATAAAGACAAAAAAACATAAAAACAAAGACATAAAAACATAACAGACATGAGGTCAAGATAAAAACAAACTTATTCATAAATCAGACAGAATGTTAAATAATAGTAATAGAGTACATAAATCCAATCCCATTTGAAGGCCCATCAGAACCTGCCTGTCAGAATGACATAGCGCTAACGAGTTGGTTCCGATAAGGGTCCGACCATTGGACTGGACGTGTTTATGACAGGAAACGGCGGATAAAACCCTCGGACCCTCGTTTAAGGATCAGAACCCACACAGATTTGATTCACTAACAAGGCCTTGTCATCGGATGTATTGATGTGATTAGTATTCTTTTAATATTCTATTTTCTGATACGACAAAATAAAATCTCTAAACGCAATTTTGTAAAAGTTTGTACTTTTTACGTTTTTACTGCAATAAAAAAACAACAGTGGTGGAACGTCTGTCATCTTTAAAAAACAAAAATCTAAATGTTTTATTTCACTTTTTTCCTCCACCTGTAGATTTCATGCTACCTGTGGAGCTCGTCTCCACCAGGCGGCGCTGTGGGCGGATACTGTGACCTCTGACTGGGCTTTATCCAAATCTACCAGTCTGCACTGTAAAAAAATAACCAGGTAGAAGCAGAAGGTTGGTGGCAGGTGAGGTTCTGACCCGTTTAGACTCAGATTTACTCACATATGAACCCAATAGAGGAGTTTGAACAGGAAATGATGCAAATTCAGGGATTTGATGATAAGAAATGAAAGAAATGACCGTAATCATACAGAACTTACATTTATAGCATTTATTTATTTCATTTTCACGACCACACGTCTCTGGTAGAATCCTGATCCCGGGCCTTCGGACCAGAAGAACTTTAAACGCTCGTCTTTCAGCGATCAAAAATCGTTCAGGTCCAAATGAATGAACGTGATTTATCAGGTTTGGTTCAACTTAATACCTGGATTAGTTTCAACTTTATTCATCAAGTTGGGTTCAAGTTGGATATTTGGTCGGGTCTCATTTAAAAGTCTGTCCGACTAATTTTGGGTGTGTTAGTGTTTGTGTGTATATGTATGTGTGTGTGTGTGTGTGTGTGTACGTGTGTGTGTGTGTGTACGTGTGTGTGTGAATATGTATGTGTGTGTGTATATGTATGTGTGTGTACGTGTGTGAATGTATGTGTGTGTGTGTACGTGTGTGCGTGTGTGTACGTGTGTGAATGTATGTGTGTGTGTGTATGTGTGTGCGTGTGTGTGAATGCGTGTGTGTGTGTGTGTATGTGTGTGTGTGTGTGTGTGTGTATGTGTGTGTGTGTATGTGTGTGTGTGTGTGTATACGTGTGTGTGTGTGTATGTGTGTGCATGTATGTGTGTATGTATGTGTGTGTGTGTGTATGTTTGTGTATGTATGTATGTGTGTGTATGTGTGTGTGTGTATGTGTGTGTATGTATGTGTGTCTATGGATGTGTGTGTGTGTATGTATGTGTGTGCGTGTATATGTATGTGTGTGTGGGTGTACGTATGTGTGTATGTGCGTGTATGTATGTGTGTGTGTGTGTGTGTAGGTATGTATATGTGTGTATATGTGTGTGCGTGTGTATGTATGTGTGTGTGTATGTATGTGTGTATGTACGTGTGTGTATGTGTGTACGTATGTATATGTATGTATGTGTGTGTGTGTGTGTGTATGTGTGTGTGTATGTACGTGTGTGTGTACGTGTGTGTGTATATATGTGTGTGTGTATATGTATGTGTGTGTGTGTGAGTGTGTATATGTGTGTATATGTGTGTGAGTGTGTGTATGTATGTATATGTGTGTATATGTGTGTATGTGTGTGTGTGTAGGTATGTGTGTGTATATATGTGTGTATGTGTGTGTGTGTATGTATATGTGTGTATATGTGTGTGTGTGTAGGTATGTGTGTGTATACATGTGTGTATGTGTGTGTGTGTACAGCTCTCCACCACTAGATGGTGGTATAACCCTTCTCACCATCACTCTGACGTTCCTGCTGTCAGAAGAACGTCACTATCAGACTCTGCTCGTTCAGCAGGACACAAAGATCTCACGTTTGATTTTCTTGCTATTTTCTACTCCGTAACATTTCAAAGATAAAAATGTTGCTTTTACTCTGATATGTCATCAATAAATGATTTTATAAGAGGATGTTCTATAGAACCTCTCCTTCCTCTCACTGTGTTTCTTCTGAGAGTTTCTCTGTGTGAATCTAGTTTCACATTAAATGTGTCTCAGTATCAGCAGCTTGATCAGAATCTCTGATGTTTGATGAAGAAACTCTACTTCACTCTACTGTTTCAGTGGGTAACAGATGTAACAGAATCTCAATGCGTCACATGACCTCTAGACATTTAAGACACCAAGTCAACTGTCAAAGACATCAAAGACATCAAAGACATCAAAGACATCAAAGACATCAAAGGCATCTAGTCACCTGTCAAAGAAATCAAATACATAAAGCCATCAAAGACATCAAAGACATCAAATACATCAAATACATCAAAGCCATCAAGTTACATGTAACAAAGAAATCACTTCTTCTACCACGAGACAGGAAGTGACTAAAGATCCTTTGTTCATGATCCAATCTCACAAACTACAGAGGTTTTTCCCCTTTATGTTGTAATTAAAGTAGTTGTAGTAAGTCCAGGTTCACACGGTGAAACAGTCCAGGTTCACACGGTGAAACAGTCCAGGTTCACACGGTGAAACAGTCCAGGTTCACACGGTGAAACAGTCCAGGTTCACACGGTGAAACAGTCCAGGTTCACACGGTGAAACAGTCCAGGTTCACACGGTGAAACAGTCCAGGTTCACACGGTGAAACAGTCCAGGTTCACACAGTCTGCTCACCTATTAAAGTTTATCTTCTTAAAGTTATATATTCATGAATGATATTTATTCTTAAAGGATATAAAGTGGATAAAATGACGTCTTTCATCATTTTATCTGATGATTTTATGGTTTTCTCATCATCAGTGCTTCACATACACGTTATTAACTTTACTATGATAAACATTTTACTACTACATACTACATTACTACATATATGTACTACATGTGTATATGATAAATACTCCATGTACTACATGTTTATATGATAAATACTCCATGTACTACATGTGTATATGATAAATACTCCATGTACTACATGTTTATATGATAAATACTCCATGTACTACATGTGTATATGATAAATACTCCATGTACTACATGTTTATATGATAAATACTCCATGTACTACATGTGTATATGATAAATACTCCATGTACTACATGTGTATATGATAAATACTCCATGTACTACATGTTTATATGATAAATACTCCATGTACTACATGTGTATATGATAAATACTCCATGTACTACATGTTTATATGATAAATACTCCATGTACTACATGTTTATATGATAAATACTCCATGTACTACATGTTTATATGATAAATACTCCATGTACTACAGTAAAGTCCAAACATACGTTACATACGTCGTGTATAAAACCTTGTTATTATAATGTAGTACACAGTATTTGAGAGTTTTACTGATTTCCTCCGGTGAATTCTTCCTCTCTGGTTGTCGTCTGTAAAATGAACTGACAGAAGAATTATGGCTCTCCCCCGGAGGGTCAAAGGTCAGCAGGGGCCTCCTGCTCTAATTTGTAACGTTTGTATTTTTTTTCTGTAAATGACCTGGGTGTCACCTGCCTCTTCTCCAATGCATGCTGGGATATGATCCAGCCCCCTGCAGCTCTAAAGAAAAGGCCAGGATGGATAAGATGATGCTTTCTCTGAATCGTTCATGCGTGAACCTGGACCCCCCCCTCTTAAGATAATCGTGGGTTAATGATGTTATCCCAGCACCATGTTTATTTTAAGGAAGAAAAACTTTTCCCCACGTTTCGCATTTCTCAAAAGCAGAAGCAGAAACGTGTTTTTTCAGAATGCTTCACATAAATGTTTATATATATTTTAATTCCCCTTTAACTCTTTCATTTGAAAATACGATTAATACTCTGAAAATACGATACTCATCTATCATCAGAGTTAGCTTAAGTTTAACAGTTAAGCTTAAAGTTACTTTTATGATTTAGACCGATCTGAAAAAATCCACAAAATCTGCATTTTCCCGATTTATTACCCAGCATGCTACTGTGAATAATTACCACGCATGGAAACTTTATAGATCGATTAAAGACATGTTTTAATTTTATTCATGTAATTTCCTCCATCCACGCATTAAACATCCATTTGCCCAGTTTATTTTTAACCTCTAGATGAATGTAATTAAAAGTGAAAACTTTGCTGCCCTCCTGTGAGCGAGGCAGCGCCTCCAAGTGACACACTCTCATGATGCTTTCAAGGCACGGAAGAAAATCGTAAAAATGGCTTCTTGCAGAACTTGAACGTTCTTCAACCAAACGTTCTTCTGATATTTATGAGGAAAAAAAATGTTTCTCTGTGATTTAATGGAAAAAGGCTTTTTTACCCTTGACCATTTATTATACTTACCTGTTGATAGATTTGTTAACCGTATGTGAAAACACAAAAGATAGTCGCAGCATGTCCTACGCTCATGAACGCCTCACCAGGAGCAGACTGCCTTACATTGTTAACGTTGATTTCTATCGTTCAAACCAGCGTTTTGTCTTCCGTGAGCCGAACCGGGGCCGCGGGCTCACACCAAACGCATGAATTCTCGGTTCCGTTCGCCGGCGGGACTCTCACCTGCAAACCGTAAGCTCCTTTCTACCGAACTCTTCACAATTATGTCAGTTTGAGGGGTTCGTCCGAGGCAGGGAGGCTCGCGCACACCTACTAGCTAACGTCACCGGGCAGGAAAAGATCGAAGGTCCGACTGTAACATTAGAATTTATACATTTATAAATGTTGTTCAGGGACAGTTAATCTGATTTCAACACATGTCCGGTTCTGTTCACGTCATAGTCAGAACAGACAGGCTGATAACATGTCAGTCCTGCTGGACTGAGAGGAGGAGGAGGAGGAGGAGGAAGAGGAGGCTAACGTGTCTCCCATGGCTACACCAAAACCATCAGAACCTTCAACACCATTAACCCTATCAGAACCATCAGAGCCATCACACGGAGGTTTTCATGTATTCATTTACCTCCGCGACCAGTTATAATGTGGGAATATGAGCATTAACTCATCAAGAAAAGAGTTGAGATGGTTCAATTCACTGTGTGAACCTGGACCGTTTCACTGTGTGAACCTGGACCGTTTGACTGTGAACCTGGACCGTTTGACTGTGTGAACCTGGACCGTTTGACTGTGTGAACCTGGACCGTTTGACTGTGTGAACCTGGACCGTTTGACTGTGTGAACCTGGACCGTTTGACTGTGTGAACCTGGACTGTTTCTCTGTGTGAACCTGGACCGTTTTACTGTGTGAACCTGGTCTGTTTCTCTGTGTGAACCTGGACTGTTTCTCTGTGTGAACCTGGACTGTGTCTCTATGTGAACCTGGACTGTGTCTCTGTGTGAACTTGGACCGTTTCTCTGTGTGAACCTGGACTGTGTGACTGTTTGAATGAGTATCTGAGTAAAAGCTGTGACTAGATGGATTTGTTAGAAGAATAAGTTTCTGTTTTTTAGATCTGATCACTCAGACACTCAGAATAACTGATGGGTCAGACTGGGAGGAAAGATGAGCTCCAGGAGGCGTGACATCATCATCATCATCATCATCATCATCATAGAGGCACAGGTTTATCTCTCGCCTTCATCAAGACTTCTGATTCTTTACTTGAGTCAAAGTACAACTTTAATTAAATACAAGTATCTGTGTTTCATCAGCAAAATACAGTGTACTCAAAGTTTTAAAAGTAACCGTTACTTTTGGGACGTTTTTTGATAGGTATTAATATTTAAAAGACGCCATTTATGCTGAAAATGTTTTATTTGAACTACTTAATAAATCTATACATTCCTCCAGAATATCAACTTTTCATCAAATCGTTTGATTCTCCAATACAGGATTTCTTTTTTTTAAAGTTTATCGAGTTTAAAAACCCTTTCATGACCTTCTGATGAAGATGATGATGAAGAAGAAGAAGAAAGACCATGGAAGAATAATGTCTTTACATATTTTTATTTATTCATTTGCCATAAAGTGACTAATCGTTTGACCAAGTATGTTTTCATACAGTATAAAAAAAGATCACACTTCATTATTATTATTATTATTATTATTATTATTCTTATTAAAACAAATGTCTTACAATAACAAACACTATTTGGGTTGTATCAGGTTACATTATTCTGTTTAAGTAAGTCCACTCTTCTACTAATCCTACTTATCAGATTAGACTTTCACAGCAGCCATGTTTGCTGCCTCCTCTGGTGGCGGTGTCCCCCAGGGCTCCGTCCTCGGCCCCCTGCTCTTTAGCATAACATGCTGCCACCGGGTCACATGATAAACGGGTTCAGTCTTTTCTTTTCTACAAACACCGACTCGCAATGAGTTCAACCAAACAGTTGAGCGGGAATAAAACTTTAACGCAAACGTTTAAATTCAGCTAATTTGGTTTGTTGTCGAGTTTTTTTTTTCTGCGCTGGACTGGGAGGGTCGGAGTGGTTTTAATCTGAGAAGTGAAGTCCGGTGAAAGTAATCAACTAAAGTACCACTCATACTCTTAAGTAGAGAACTTGAGTGAATGTACTTACTGCCGCTGCTCCTTGTGAGGTGGAGGTGTAACTTCTCTCTCTTCTCCATCTCTTCATGTTCTCCTCTGGGTCAGGAGGCTCTATCATGAAGAGGACCGCCGGCTCTGGACCTGCTCAGACCGGACGCTGCCGCTAACCCGGGATGGTCCCGCTCTGAAGAGGACATGCCTGCTGCGCTCGGAGGGAAAGGCAGGAAGTGCCTGGACAACATGACCGTCTTCAACCAGGAAAATGTGGAGGAGTTTTACGAGATCGGAGACGAGCTGGGGAGGTAAGTCCATCACGAGTTCTGACGCCTTTTTTTTTTTTTGAAATAAAAAAAAAAAGGAGTATTTTTTGAATACTCCTGAGTTTTTCTGGGCTCAGGAGTATTCCTGAGCCCAGAAAAACTATTTTACTGTATTTATCACTTTAGTCACTGTGGGATCTGATCCTAGAACAGACTGATGACATCATAGAAACAGTTAGGTTGAGTCACTATGGGATCTGATCTAGAACAGACTGATGACATCATAGAAACAGTTTGGTTGAGTCACTATGGGATCTGATCTAGAACAGACTGATGACGTCATAGAAACAGTTAGGTTGAGTCAGTATGGGATCTGATCTAGAACAGACTGATGACACCATAGAAACAGTTAGGTTGAGTCACTGTGGGATCTGATCCTAGAACAGACTGATGACGTCATAGAAACAGTGAAGTTGAGTCACTATGGGATCTGATCCTAGAACAGACTGATGACATCATAGAAACAGTTAGGTTGAGTTAATAGGATTGTTGAAGAATATTAAAGAGTTACATTAAATGTGAGGAGTTCATTCGGGGGGATTGCTGGTGCAACGCAGGTGATTGGGGTCTTTTGTGGGACCTACCCATTTCTGTCAGTGACGACGGCGTACTTTGATCTTCTTCTCTATGGTCCTCTGTAACGTGTCCTGAACAAATGTCCACACTGACGGTCAGTTGGTGTCACATGACTGATGCATGCAGATCCACTCAGGCTGTGAGTGGATCTTCGGGACATGAATCCCCCCACCACTCTGCTTGTGTCTGATGGGCTGTGATTAATGCGGCCCATAATGCATTGTTGTCAGTGATGAAGCGGTTTAGCGTCTGTTACTGGAGATTTATCCCGGGGTGGGGTGGGGGGTGGGGGGGTTCATGCCCTCTTTCCATGTCATCCAGGCCGGGTTCTGTTTTGATATGCATTCGTCACCGGCTGTGTTTCATAATGGTGGAGGTAGACGTGAAGGCAGGCGGCAGGTCAGACGCCTCTTCAGATGATCTCCTGGAGGCTCCTGCTTTCTGGAGCTCCTCCTCCCTGCTGGTGATAATCCAACTGTGTTCCTTTGATCACGGAGATGATTGGGGAGATTCGTGTGCTGTGATTGAGTTTGAGGCTGCGTGAGAGTGAGTGGTCCTCTCGTCAGTCCAACACCAGGATCTCTGATCTGCTGCTGTCTGATAAGGAGAGTGAAGGTTTGAGGTAGAGTCCGTCATAGTGGAATTCTTCCTCTCTGCTTACGAATGGAGACTCTGTATCATATTCATGCATATTTAAAATAAAACAAATACAGTTTAAGACAAGCTGGAGAAGGAAAGGAGGAAGTCCAGTACTGTTAATGTGCAGCTGTTAACAGGTAAATCCAAATACTTGACGTACAGCTGTTAGCCACGCCCACACAGACACTCGTCTAAAGTGAAGACGAGTCCACATCAGTGAAGAAACTATTCCAGACTTCTCTCAGCGGTCAGCAGCGCACAGATGTCTTACAGGCTTCTGACCTGGAAGGTTTTGGACTAGAACCCACCACAGACCCCCTGTGGTGCAGATGCTAATGGCTAGTTAGCTGAACGGCTTCCCAGGGCAGTTTGTTGTTGCTCATAGGAGCAACCTTGAACCTCTGGAACGTGTTTATACATGGAATAAATGGTGGTACTTTAGAGAGATGCAGGAAAACAGGACTTCTTTTAGAAGTGACAGACCCCCTGTGTGGTAGCGGCTCAGGATGTGAGATTCATCAAGGAAAATACTCCGAAGTACTCAGAAAGAACTCAAAGCAAATGTATTTGGTCATGTGTTCCCTCCTGAGTGTTTGTCTGTTTGTCTGTTTGTCTGTTTGTCTGTTTGTCTGTGGGAAGGATAACGGAAGAACTACAGGAAGGATTTGGATGAAATCTCGCCAAGAGACTGTTTTCTCCCAGAGGAGATTAACTCTAGATGACGTTACGTGTTTCTCAGCATTTAAAATAGAATCAAATAAGGGAAATAACCGTTTTGAAGTAGCGACGTCACCGTGTGGCTATTATTCCTTTCCTTCCTCTGATGTTTCTTTAACTTTCCCTTGGGGGTGGAGCTGGTGGGTCAGTGGGCTGAACAGAGACGCTGAAGTGGAAGGTGCAGGTAGAGCGGCTGCTGGGTATCCGAGAGATGCTCAGAGGGTTTGTTGGAGTCGTCGGTAGATTTAGAGGCTGGCAGTAACTCAGACATTAAAGGAGGAATGTGAAGGAATTTAGCGTAAGCGTGGGTTCTGTTGTTCTTCGGCGGAGGAGTGCTTCCTCTAGTTAACAGAATTGTTTTGCCCTCTTGTGCAATGAATGCGTGTAAAACTTATTCTTGGAACAGTAATTGGACAGAAGAGCCCGATACGGCTCGTCTCCACGAATCGTTAGATTCCACAGCGGCTGAGCTCCTCTCAGGTAAAATGTGCTAAATAATTGATGAAGAGGGAAATCTAGGACGGGGCCTCGTCTTCACAGTCAGGATTCTCCTCATCGCTGCTCGTAGAAGTGAAACCCCCGTCAGCGGGCGGTACCCCACCCTGACTGTTTGATACCTGATCCGTCATACGGGCCATGCATCCGGCTAGAATATCAAAACACCTTTGTTTGGGTCGGCCGACATTAACGTAGCCTGGATCTTCTGCTGCGACGTGGAGAAGTCTGCGTGAGGAAAGAGACGTTAGAGAGTCACGGCTGGAGTCTCTGTCATCGTGTCATCAGCATGTTTGCAGACTCTCTGACTCGCCGCTCCGAGAGGGGAACAGGAAGTGAAGCTTTGGGCAGAATCTTCTGAGGGCGATTTCACGCCACGGCTCTAACGTGTGTGTGTGTGTGTGTGTGTGTGTGTGTGTGTGTGTGTGTGTGTGTGTGTGTGTGTGTGTGTGTGTGTGTGTGTGTGTGTGTGTGTGTGTGTGTGTGTGTGTGTGGTGTATTTTTTTCTTCTTAGAATGTATAAAGACGTGACGTTTTGAAAAAGGAGATCTCGAAATTAGCTTGGAGATCTCACTGCGACCTTTGAACTCTCAGAATAAGCCGGTAAAGTTGTTTTTTGTCGTGACACTTGTGGACCGTCTTCTCTTCACCGCTCTACATTTAAGAGCGTCACACACCTGGACTGAGATATTTAAGCATTTTCATATATATGTTGTCTTTACGTTAGCTGGGAATACCAAAACATCAAAAAAATGTAAAAACGCTGATTGTTTCCTGCGTGTTTTTTCTCATACAGTGATTTTTGTAGTGCAGGTGATATTTTGGTTATTCCTCGCTTTAGTTTTGAAACCGATTTCTATGAAAACAAAGTAGGTCATATTATCCACGTACATCCAGAGTGGCTGCTGCGTAAGAGGAGCTATAAATCAGATAGAATCCTCCAGAGAAACATTTAGTCCTTACACAGACGCTTAGATTTAAATCTACTGAATGTATTCACTAAAGCAAACTGTCAGGTGATTTTCTTCTTCTTCTTCTTCTTCTTCTTCTTCTTCTTCAAACCCTCCTGCCGCTCCATGCAGACTGTGCCCCAACCTGTGACCTAGATCCAAGAATTACCCCCCCCCCACCTGATTGGTTGTTGGATGGAGGAGAAGTCTGGGCAGCAGGGGTAGCCTAAACCCCCCCCCCCCCCCCCCATCGTGATATAATCACAAGAGATTTTTGGAGAAGCTTAAATTACTTTTGTCGCTGGAAAACGTGGAAGTAACGGCACCATGTGATGATGTACTTCCTGTTTCGGACCCCTGTTGAATTAAATGCTTGTGTTGTCCAAGAGTTGTCACCACGGCGATGACGTCGCCCGCTGATGTTCCTCAAAGGTCATGAATATGATGCCGCTTCGGTTTACAGTGTACAACCTGACGGATGATGATGATGAGGGTGAATAGGCAGATACTATCTCTGAAAGAGACAGTGCAGAAGTGGGAGTGGAGATGAGGGCCTTTAAGATACTGTATGCTGGTAGAATGATGAAGGTGCAGCAGGAACAGACCAACAGAACCTTCAGGGAGGTCAGTCATCCTCAGACTGGGCCCAGGAGAGCCCCTCAATCTGGACCACAAGGCCCGGCTGGGTTCTCGGTGGGGTCAGGAAAAGACCCATGGCCTCAGGTGACACCACCGACGGCGTGTCTCGGCGTTGGTCCAGAGCGGCCGGTGAAGACGAGAGAGTCATGACGGTGTTTCAGTGACGTCTGCATCGTGACGAGGAAGAGGAGAGCCAGAGAGTAAGAACCGTTCAGAGGTGACTTCCTGGCAGAAAGGATCCAGATTACTTTCTTTTCTTGTCCTTTCCCTACGTCTTTGAGGTAGACCTCGTCACCTTCTTCATCGTCAGATCGGCGCCAACTTGTGAGTCAAATTGAAATCGTAGAAATCCAGAATGTCCTCAGAGAGTGACGAGTCGTTCATCTTCATCTCCACAGACCAGGAAGGATTGGTGTGTGTGTGTGTGTGTTTAGTGTGTGTGTGTGTTTGTGTGTGTGATTGTATGTGTGTGTGTGTGTGTGATTGTATGTATCTGTGTGTGATTGTGTGTGTGTGTTTGTTTGTATGTATGTGTGTGTGATTGTATGTATGTGTGTGTGATTGTATGTATGTGAGTGTGTGTGTGTGATTGTATGTGTGTGTGTGATTGTGTGTGTGATTGTGTTTGTGTGATTGTCTGTGTGTGTGTGTGATTGTATGTATGTGTGTGTGTGATTGTGTGTATGTGTGTGTGATTGTATGTGTGTGTGTGTGTGATTGTATGTATGTGTGTGTGTGATTGTGTGTATGTGTGTGTGATTGTATGTGTGTGTGTGTGTGATTGTATGTGTGTGTGTGTGATTGTATGTGTGTGTGTGTGATTGTATGTGTGTGTGTGTGTTTGTATGTATGTGTGTGTGATTGTATGTGTGTGTGTGATTGTATGTATGTGTGTGTGATTGTATGTATGTGTGTGTGTGTGTGATTGTATGTGTGTGTGATTGTATGTGTGTGTGATTGTATGTATGTGTGTGATTGTATGTATGTGTGTGTGATTGTATGTATGTGTGTGTGATTGTATGTGTGTGTGTGATTGTATGTATGTGTGTGTGATTGTATGTGTGTGTGATTGTATGTATGTGTGTGTGTGATTGTGTGTGTGTGTGTTTGTGTTTGTGTGTGTGTGATTGTATGTGTGTGTGTGTGTGTGTGTGATTGTTTGTGTGTGTGTGATTGTATGTGTGTGTGTGTGTGTGTGTGATTGTATGTGTGTGTGAGGGAGCTTCAGCTCTTTGTGGTCAGTTAGCAGAGATCTGGAGGCGGTCCATACGCCGGACCGCCGGTTCTCTTCCTGCTGTTCCAGGAAGAGAACCAGAACTTTCCCCTCCGTGTTTCTTCTTCTTCTTCTTCTACTGGATGTTTCTCCAGTAATTATTGACCCTGACTGTGATGAGAGTTTACAGCAGAGATTCCGTCGAAGAAACACGACCCTGAACGTGTGAAACTGGAATAGATATTCAGGAAACCTGGTGAGAAAACATTGAAATGTTTCTCTATCGCTCCCGCCGTGATGTCGTCTTTCCTCTCCTCTGTGTTTGTGTGTGTGTTCGGATATCTGCCCGAGAAGAATAACAGGAAAAACCACAGGACGGATTTGCATGAGATTTTACCCAGAGGAGGGTTCTAGCGTATCCTAGAGGTGATAAAATATAAAGTGTTAATTATTTTTCCTAGCATTTAAAATGAAACAAAATAAAATAATGAGCCGTTTGGAGCAGCGACGTCAAAATAAGATTATTGCTGCCTTCGATCCTTTGATTCCTTTAATTTTCCCTTGCGGGTGGAGCTGGGAGCTCCGTGGGCTGAACAGAGACACCGAAGTGGAAGGTGAGACGAGCGGCTGGACAGTGTCTGAGAGGAGCTCAGAGAGTTTGTTGGAGTTGTCAGTAGATGTAGATGCTGGCAGTATCTCAGATATTAGACCTAAGGATCTGTCGGGCCTTGATGGAGGTTTGCGCTCTCTGAGTACTTTTTCTAGTTTAATACTATTTCTATGTGTTATCTTTTTATGGAATGTCTAATCTCGTCTCACGCATGCCGGCCTACTCAGGCTTCAGATAGCACCAACGCATTTCTGACTATATTTCCTGGCAAAACTTGTGCTAGCAGGATGACTAGCACGTTTTTATTTATTATTATTATTAAGTGCAGGAACAAGGAAGCAGCAGTAATATTTTTCTTGAAGCCTCTATTTCTCTGATGGGGGAAATCTTCTTAGGCATTGGATTGTTTGGATGAAGATCTAGCCCTGCTGTTGAGAAACATTACAGATGTAATGTTACCCATTCTTATCAATTCTGATATATTTTTTATTTTTTAATCCATCAAAGTTTTAAAATCGTAATTAATAATGCATTTTAAGTGCTCTTATTTTGAAGGATTACAGTGGGATTGACGGGGCCGGTCGGCATTGTGTATGTATTCTGACCTGTTGAAATCATTGACCCTCCGTCCTTCAACCAACTGTAGGAGATTTCAAAGTGCAAATAAAACTTTGTACGCCTTGTTCAGTCTCTTACATGTTCTATGTTGGCTTTGTTCAAACGTCAGGGCTTGGATGGCTCTGAGCTCACGCTAACTTCTGCTAAAAACGCTTATGCTAATGGTGGAATGTTTGACCCTTGTTGACCTTTCTGGTTTAGCTCCAGCTTCAGTCGTGTTTGTCCTCGTCACGTCAGATTCTGTTTGCTGTCTTCCCGTTTTGATTAATACGGTTGATTAAAGCCTGAGTTTCTACACTTAAAGGAGCAGTGTGTGAAATATGGCGGGATCTCCCTGAATAAAGGGAATGTAATATTCAAAAGTAGGGTATAATCATGCATTACAAACGTCACATGACCCCAAAACATGTAGGAAGTGCATCATTTACTTATTTGGAATGTTTTTATGATGCTTTATGGTTCGTTTGTCCAAAATAACAACATTGTTGAGCTCTCTGCTTTACTGCAATGAAAACTACTAACAAAAAGACAAATGAATGAACAGCAGGTTCTGATTCTACTTTATTTGAACATGTTTAGGGTCTGATATTTATTTACTTACATCATTGACCACAGATTTGAGGCTTACCATAACTTCTGCACTGGTTTCATCCTACAAACGTTCCTGTTGTTACTGCAGGGAACTGTTTCCTGTTTGTCGGGTTCTGTGTCTGTGGAGAGTTTGATTAATGTGTTGGAGGAGGAGAATGATGAAGATCATTCCTCTTCGTTGTTGTACCCTCTCTGACTAACTCTTCAGGGGGGCCTTCTGTGAGTCCAGCCCAAACTGCCCATGTACTCAGGACTGGACCGGTGAAGACCCGGTGCGTCTTCTATGTTCTGACTGATAAGAGCGGCTGTAAAAGCTGACACGGGTGAAAAAACAAGCGGTTTTTCTGGTCCTGTGAGTCCTCAAGCAGTTTCATGTCAAACCGTTCTTGTTGCCCGTTTGTGGGTGGATCATTGTTGCGGCGCCGAGTTGCTGCGGCGACATTCCATCTCAGACTCCGTTGTATTGGGTCTTCTTGAAGCTGCCTTCCTTCTGTCGTCCCTTGAGACGCTTCTGCTTTAGGACCGTCCAGTGAAAAGACAGGGGCTTTATGAACGTCAGCAGGGTCGGACTGGAGGTCCGGGAACTCTTCAACCGTAAATCTGACCGTCAGGACCAGAGAGCGTAGCACGAGGTCATCATTAGCTCTTAAAACGACGTAGCTAGTTCACGTTATAACAGCAGGGTCTCATTATGGACCTGTCTGAAACCTGTCCACGGGCTTTCCTGAGTCACGCCAGTTTAACCTCCTCGAAACCTGCTGAATGTCAGTTTCACCCGCAACATGGGGGCCCTGTTTGAAGAGCAAGCAGAGAATAATGCAGGAGATGATAGATGGGCCAGCTGAAGCACCAGCAGGCCCCCTTCACACCTCCTGCCAGCGTCTCCTCGCCTCTCAGAACAAAGCTCCTCCACTTCCCTCAGTCTGTAGACACAGCCTGATATCAGCCTGGAGCTCCTGTCAGACAGTTCTTGAAGCTCCGCCCACGCCCACACCTGACCAACATGACCAAGATCCACCTGTGCATCCTGAGATTGTTCTGTTGTTATTACTCGTTGGAACTTCTATGTTTCAAATTCTGTGTCCTGAAACATAGACTATGTTTCACAGACATTCTGACCTCAGCTCACCCCTCCCTGTCCAAGGATCTACAGTGGTCTTCAAATGTCAAAGATGATCCATTTACAAAGGATCCATCAGTTTTATTTACTCTGACTCTGGGTTTTCACTGCGGTATCTTGGAAGCATCCCGTTAAATTGGATAACCTGACAGAAACGGCCTCTAGCCATCCCTGACGTGAAACCTAACAGAATCTGTAAATATTTATCTGAAAACCGGTCCAAGTCAGAGAGACTAGTGATCCAGCCCGGCTGAACCTTCAGCTCTGTTCTATGTCAAAAACCCAGCTTGGCCTGTCGGACCTCAGCTGAGGTCCGACACGTCCCCCATGCAGATACCAGAACTGATTAGTAGTCCTCCTGAAACAACGGGGAATTAAACGGGTAGAAATAAAAAAAGATTAGAAGCTGACGAAAAGATGCCATTCCTGTTTCTGCTCGTGCTACGTGATGTTAGCTCTCTTGTCTACTCAGTAGTAAGTGCTGAGCCTAAGTTAGCTCTTTGCTTATGCAAGCTAAAGCTAAGTTAGCACTTAGCATTTCCCATTCTCCCCCACGGCACAAATGAACAATACCCAGGTAGACGCTACCACGCTGTTAAATGACCTCGGCCCTCGTAACATGAGCTTCAGCTAAGCTAACCAGATTTGCTGCAGCTCACGTTACCAATTAAAATGCTGCAGAAATTAGACGGTCTACACGTCTGACTCCAGATCCCCATCACAACCCTAGAATGATACCGGATCTAATTATAATTTCGTGATTATAACATCTGTGATGTTGGGCTTGAGGAATGACCCGAGGAAAAGGTTCTGGAACCGTGGCTGCTGTAGATTATGACAGCTGTGAAGACGGTAAAGGAACCTTCTCCCCTCTCTTTACCTGAACACAATGTTCTCATTGTTGGCCTTCTTTCAAACCTTGGAGCTGGGGGAGGTGAAGGACATTCCTGTGAAATGTCTGATGGTTTTCTACTGAGCGCTAACACTAGCTGAGACTTATTTAGCTCCCTGTCAGTACACTGTCTCCCGCCTGTTGGTTCTTCTAGGCCGAACTGGGTCTCCAGCCTCCTGAGGTCACGCACAACATCCAATAATCCTGTAGAGTTACACACAAACGTCTTAGGAGTTAATTGTTAGAAGTAAATGACTCAGACATTGAAATATTTCCCATGAATATTAGAGAGATTTTCACCGGTACCGATGATGAATCCTGTAGTCAGACTTCCAAACCCAAATCCCTCGTGTAAAACTTCTGCTAGACCAAACTTTGGATTAAAAATGACACGACTGAAAATCGATTCATGAAGAAATTAGATTATCTCTCTGCCAAATGTATCTGTACCACACACCGGTCAGGCCCAATTGAACTTTGGGGGTGGAGCTGGGGGCTCAGGGAGCTGAACAGAGACGCTGAAGTGGAAGGCACAGGATTTGAAGCGCGTACAGAGTATTTTAGATCGTTTGTTGTAGTTGTCGGTAGATTTAGAGGCCGGTAGTAACTCAGACATTAATGGTGGAATGTGCAGGAATCTTTCCTTAAAGGCTATTTTTAGTTATTTTATTTCATTTTATTTTGAATGCTGTGAAACACAGAATGTCACCAAAGTTAAATCACCTGTATGATATCCCAAAATCTACAAATGTATAATATTTCAAGAAAATCTGTCCTGTACTTTTCCCTTAATCCTGCTCACAAACAAACAAACAAACATACAAACAAACAAACGGACAGGAGTGGAAACATCGTAATAATGATGACATTAATGATGCATCTTATTCATCGAGGACTTTTCAGAATCCTCAAATACTTTGAAGGCACTGAAAGAACACAACATTGATTAAACAATATTTCTGGTATTATGCAGAGACTGGAAGCAGAGGTTGGAGTAAGAAAAGAAAGGAAATTCCGTTCCTTCAGGATGTCAATGATACTATGGTTATTTCAGCCCGTATAAAGTGAGTGTGTATTTCATGCTGACCTTTGACCTTGCTGGCGTTTGTCTTTGAGAGTGGTCTGTCCATTGCTAAAGGACCCCTGCCTTTTAATAGTGTGCAAATATACGGTTGGTCAACCAGGAGCCGAGGTCTCCAAGGATAGAACACACGCAGTTTAGCCAAGCAGAAACTGCTAGCGTCTGTTGCCATGGCGTTATCAGAATTATTAACTGGAGTTGGGTCTGGGTTCCATCAGGACATCCTGTGAACATCCACCCTGACACACAGGATTATCTACCGGACTCTTCCTTCCTCCAACCAGCTCTGGTTCCCTCCGCTCAGACCCTGAAGCCTGTTGCCGTGGTTACCCTTCCCCTGTACACAATGCCACGGCGGCGGTTGCATAATGTTGTTCTGCTGGTACAGTTTGTTGCCCACACTCCAGCTGAGTGGGCAGGCGGCGCTCGGAGCCGGCCTCCCACATTCTGCTCCACGCTGATAAAAAAAAAAAACTCTGACACTCCGAGCCTGGTGGTTGTCTCCTGCTGCTACGACAGCGTCCTTCTGACTGTGATGGGGGGGGGGGGATAGACGCATTAAAGGTCTGACTGAAGTAAATCTAACAAACTGTACAACTTATACACACACACACACACATATACACACACACACGAACACACACACACAGAATGTGAGATGTTTGATTACCGGTGATTAATACTTTCTACATCTTGTCAGCAGTATCTGGTCTCAGTTCTGGTTTTGTTCCTGTGTGTCTTACACTCATCATTTCTTCAGCACTGACTCAGTCAGGTTTGATGGAAGTGAAAGTGATGAGGAAGATTCTGGCGCTGAAGAGGATATGCAGTTCCCTCTTTCTTTATTCCTCCCCCATGAGAACCGGAGGAGCAGAACTGTGATCGCAGCGATCCAGAACCTCACACATAACTGTGGACTCTTGGTTCCTCCTCATGTCCAGATAGGGATGGGAAATGACCCAAACTCCTCCTGCTGTGATGAAATGTTGGAAAATGTCTTGTGAAATTTAAATAAAAAGAAGAACGGGACCAGAATATGCACGTTAAAAACCGCCGTCAGGATTTTCCCTGTGTGAGGGCAGATATCTATATCTACATCTGAGGTCCGTTTCACCCGCATGAAACATCATCCATGATTCTTTAAAAGCCAAACACATCAATGCACAGGACCGGGTTTGGCTTTCTTTGGATAGAAGCGGGTCGGGACCGGGCCGCACTACAAAACAGCAACATCAAAAAGCCCAACGTTGAATCCGCTCAGGTGTCAAAAATGTTTCATAATACACTTTATTCAGAAACGAGTTACTCCAGCAAACTTTATCGTTTTTAAATGAGTCTAATTATCTTTTAAATTGACAAACAGAACATTTATTAGTTGAAAGAAGCTGAATAACAGACGGGTTCAAATGTGTGACAGGACCGGTTATTAAAGCCTTAGAATCCTTACATGGATTGAAACACAAAAAACAAGCTTTAAACACTGCAGGTTCTGATCCATTTAAGAATCACATCAGGCCCGCAGATGTTGTCACATGACTCTTTAGGTCCGTAAAGTAGATCAGTTAAAAATCCAGAGTATACGGAACCTTTCGTCACATTTAGAGGAGTTGTGAGGGTCCGTGTCCCCGTGGGCCCTCATGGGTTAAGAAGGTGGTTATAATGTTATGGCTGATCCTCCATAAGATTTCTGTGTTTTCTGCAAATTGAAAAGACAACAAACTAATAACCAAACAGCAGTTTTTCTTTATATTCAGTTCTTTGAGTTGAATGGAAGACCACTATTAATACAGGTCCTGTCTCTAGACCAGCTCTGGTCTGGAGAACGTGGACTACTGGTCTATACAAGGTCTGTAGACCAGCTCTGGTCTGTAGAACGTGGACTACCGGTCTATACAAGGTCTGTAGACCAGCTCTGGTCTGTAGAACGTGGACTACTGGTCTATACAAGGTCTGTAGACCAGATATAGTCTGGAGAACGTGGACTACTGAACTGTTACAGGTCTGTAGACCAGCTCTGATCCGGAGAACGAGGAATGAGGTTTTTGTTAAACCAAAAACCTCAAATCCATATTTCCAATTCATGTCATAAATGTTGCTTTACTTATGATGCTGTGCTGAAGGTCATTAGTTTGAATCCTCAGAATGAGAAATGACAGATGAATTAGGAACAATAGTTTAATCCTACCTGAACCCTTGAGTGGAATAAGTAATATTCCTTACTTATGTTTTCTCTCAGGTGTCTCTTGTCTCCATTCTGTGTTTTGTGTGCTTGTCATTCTGGTGTGCTGCTGTAAAACATCATTTCTATTGGGATTAATGGTCTTATCTTATCTCATCTTATCTCGTCTTATCTCTTAATGTTTAATCTAATCTTATCTCGTCTCATCTCGTCTTATATTATCTCTTCTTATATGATCTTATCCCGTCTTTTTTTTATCTAGCATCGTCTTATCTTGTCCTATTTCATTACACTCATCTTTACTCATCTTTACTCATCTTTACTCATCTTTACTCACCTTTACTCATCTTTACTCATCTTTACTCATCTTTACTCACCTTTACTCATCTTATCCTGTCTTATCTTTTCTGGTCTTATCTCATTTAGTCTATGTCTGGTCTGGTCTCATCTCGTCTCACCTCATCCTGTCTTATATTATCTAATCCCGTCTTATCTCGTCTAGGTTGGTCTTACCCTGTCTTATCTCGTATAGTCCTATCTCGTCTGGTCTGGTCTTATCTCGTATTATCCTTCTGGGTCGACGTTGTTCCTCTGAAGCTCGTTTGTTTCTTTCTTTGCTGTCAGCAGATCCTCAGAAGCCTCTTGGTCTTATTTCCTTGTTTGGAGCGTCATTTTACTACAGAAGCTCTTCAAAGAAAGTTTGAGGCAGGCTTTTCTTCAGGAGGGATGAGAGGAGGTTCCCTCTGAGGCCCATCTGATGTTCAGGTGATGTTCAGGTGAACATCGCTGTTCTCTTTGTCCTTGTTTACAGACTGCGGCACAAACTGAGGGATGGAGATGAGCTGCATGCTGATGCAGTCACGTCAGCATGGCTGGTCGGTAATTGCTTTAGAATAGCAGCTGCGTTAACTTTGGGGGGCTGTGGGGGCTACTCAAAGAGCAGATGTTGTGTTTGTGAGCAGGATGCTGCAGGAAAATGCTTCCTGTGTTTTCTGAGGCCTCGTCCGACAGAGTGGATGTACGCTACAGCGTTTGTACGGCAGTGGTGGTCTCAAAGTGTCGGAGTAGTCACACCCACTCCTTTGTGATGTATGGTGGATTATGTCAGGATGAAAAGGATGACGATGATGGAACAGGAAGTACCGTCAACACGGCCGCAGGGTTCCGTCCCTGCAGAAGATCTTAAAGCCATCTGGAACACAAACACTCCAGCAGGGAAACACGTTTACTGAGCAGGGACTGTGTGTGTGTGTGTGTGTGTGTGTGTGTGTGTGTGTGCGTCTGTGTGTGTGTGCGCGTCTGTGTGTCTGTGTGTGTGTGTGTGTGCGTCTTTGTGTGTGTGTGTGTCTATGCTGTCAGCCCAAGCTGTGCCAGACACCCTGGGTCGATGACTTGAGCTTCGGACTGAGCTTTCATCACCTCCTTCTCTCTGAAGCAGCTTCCTGTGGGTCTGGGTCTGTGGTTCTACTGGTACCGCCTTGCTGTGGCCCTGAAACTAAATGAATCTCTTCATCACTGATAGATAGGGGAAGCACATTCCCTGAAACATGTTTAGTCAGAGATAATGCACTCCTGTGCATCTGTTTGTTTGTCTGCTTAATGATTAAATAAAATCTACTGGATGAATTTGTATGAAATCTCACCCAGAAGAATGTTTGACTCGTACTAGAGGTCATTATTATCATTAAATGTCTTTCGCAAGATATTTTTGAGTAGTGACGTCACAATGTGGCTATTGCTGCCTTTGATCCCATGATTTCTTTGATGTTTCTTTGGGGTTCAGTGGGCTGAACAGAGACGCTGAAGTGGAAGGCGCAGGAGACGAGCGGCTACAGAGTCTCTGAGATACTCAGAGTATTTACGGTATTTTGCCGTCTGACACTTTGGGCCTTCTGTCTCTGGTGTTCCCAGGTGAAGATCTAACAACACCTTGCCCACTGCCTATGGTTTCTCCTCCGACCCGATTAAGGTGATGTTGGGCCTTTCTGAGCGCTGATGTTCGATCTGCTGGATTGGGGAGACGTTGTTTGAATCCAACTCATCCTGTCTCATCAGCCCCGAATTATATTAACAATTTTCATTAAAGATTTGTTTGTAATGAAGAGATTTAGTCATCGTCTCAAACACAACAGAAAGCAAACGCCCCCCTAGCACATGTGGCGTACTCTGCTTTTGCATCGTTTAAGCAAGCATGAAGAAAATTGTACACCCCCTCATAGGACCCGAATCACATCCAAAAGAAGCTCCGGGTTATTTTTTGTCCGTACATTCTGCATTCTGGATAAGAATTGGAACAACGTCTTCCTGGGGGGTTTAACTGTTAGTCTTCATTTCCAGCTGGTTGACGGTGAAACTGTGACGGTATTCACAAGAACGCCATCAGCTTCTAGTTCGGTGTTTCATCCACAGCAATTCTCTGTTTTGTAGTGTTTCGTGCCCGTTCCTCACCCTGCCCACTCCCACTTCACCGCTTTTTGTTTACAAGGCCTCTCTGCTCGTCTTCATCGCTGCACATTTATGGCGCTAGCGCTGCTTCATCTTGACAGCAGCCTCCAACTAACGTCAGCCAGCCGTCCAGACCAGCCGGCATCTATCTGACAGCTCGCTCTCCTTCAGTGGTCAGTCTTCTCGCCCATGGACACAATGGTTACGTGAGGGGAAATGAGTCTCTTGGCTGACGGTCCAAACCCCAAACATGACTGAAGTTTACCGTCACATCAGAGAAAGAATAACGAAATGTGTTAGCTAATTAACCCGCCAACAGCGGCCTGAACAATTAACCTTACCGATCAGAAGGTTTGCCAATGTTCTAGTAATTGTATAATAGATTATTGGACATCGTGTTTCAGCTCGACTGGTTCCATAGCTGCTATTGTTAAAAGTAGAACGCGTCTCTGTAGGCTCTAGAGCCAAAGCTCTGAGGCAACATTGAAAAAGGTTTTGACCTGTAAATCAGATGTTCCATGTTTGCTGTGCTGCATTGAGGTTTGATTTTGAGCGTGTGTGTTTTAAGAAGCAGCATCAGGTATTTTGTATATAAGTACACAGACTGTTTGTAGCCACCCTCGCCGCCACTAAGCTTCAGACCTTGCTATGGTTAATGAGATTGTTATTAGGGCTGCTACGGCGTTTGTACGGTGTCAGAGCCTGGGTAACATCACTGAGTCAAAAATGCTAAACAACCGTTTGAATGAATTAACAAGCTAACATTGATTTCATCCACTGAATGACTGAATGTTCTTAAATAAAGGTTAAATACATGTTACAACGAACCACCCTTATATATTATATTGGTGTTTTCTTTGTGACTAAACACTAAACTGGTGTAGCCCGCTAACATTAACCTATGAATATCAGCCGACTGTTTGTTTACTGTCTACACACACACACGCACACACACACACACACACACACACACACACACACACACACTCTGACATAATTGGAGCAGCTACTGGAGAGAAGTGAGAGGGAGAGGAGGTGATGAAGAGAAAGAGCAGCTACTTCTCATGGTGCCCGTGAAACAAGCCTTTCAAATAAGCCAGGCTTATTGGGGTTAGTCTGACTTACATTATTTGGTTCCACAGAGCGGGTTCTACTTAGTCCAAGCTCAGTCACTGTGGTTACTCTGAATAAAGTCTGATCCAGTTCCTGGATCCTGATCCCCTGTCTATGGCCACATCAGCGCGGCTCTCATTGAACTGAGCTGTAATCCCTGAGCTGAACTTTCTCCGCCATCTTTCAGGCATGTTGCATGGAGGGTAAAAAGAACGGTAGAGCAGCATCTCTGTTGACTGGCTGTGCGATCTGTCTTCAGAGGCAGCTCTGATCGACACAAACACACCTCTCCCCGCCGTTCACCCTCGCAGAAACACGTAGGGCCAAAGAATCCCTGTTTGTGGTTGAAGCACAACAATGAGAGCTGAGCAATTTGATCCTGAAGACTATCTGGACGCTCTGGAATCCTCCTCGCCAGCCTCCGTAGGATCCCTCCTCTCCGCCAGCTCTTTATTCTTCTGCCCCAGTCTTTGCGCTTATTCAGCAGCATTCACGCGAGTTTTCCCTCCGCGTCCCGGGAGGACGAGCGGGGTTTCCTCACGTAGTCTAACGCCACTCCATAAAGAGTCTCCCGTGATCTAATGGAGGAATCAGCCACAGGTACCTGCCGCTGACTCGGCTCAGAGATGGGCTAGTGAGATTTAAGAGATGAGTCATTGGGGTTTTGGTTTCCCCTCACTATCCTCACCGAGGGACCACAAGTATGTTGAACCGCTGCCATTTCCTATTCTTTGTATGTCTGTGCAGCCGGTGTTAACAAAGGTCTCTCTCTCTCTCTCTCTCTCTCTCGCTCTCGCTCTCTCGCTCTCGCTCGCTCTCTCTCTCTCTCTCGCTCTCTCTCCCCCCCCCCCCCTCTCATGTGCACACAGTGGTGATAATACTGTGGAAATAACAGAGCCACAGAGTTTGATTCCCTGGGGCAACATGCCATCACTACGCAGCTGTTTCCCTGATACGCCCGTCTTACTAACGGCTGAACCATCATTTGTTGTCCGTGTTTGTTCACTGTCATTCTGACGGTACACTCCAAAACATCAGCAGTAGCACATTTTCATGCGTTCATTATGTTTTGACTTATCACACCATAACAAGTTCTTATTACCTCCTGTTATGTTTTCCCTCCTGAGCTTCCGTCTGTGTTTTGTTTGTATGTTTGGTTGTGAGCGAGATTACAGAAAAACTACAGGCCTGATTTTTACCCAGATGTAGGTTTGGGCATATCCTGGAAGGGATTCAGTTTCAGTGACGTTGTGTTCTGTAGCATATAAAATAAAATTTTGGAGTAGTGACATCACAATGTGGCCATGCTGCCTGTGATCCTTTGATTCCTTTGATATTCCTTGGGTGTTGTAGCTGCGGGCTCCATGGGCAGAACAGAGACCCTGAAGTGGAAGGCACAGGAGAGGAGGGGCTACAGAGTCTCTGGGAGATGCTCAGAGGGTTTGTTGGAGTCGTTGGTAGATGCAGAGGCTGGCAGTAAATCATAAATTCATAGACGTAGAGCCAGATTTAAGAACCAGACTACTTGGCTAACTTGAGGCTTGAAGGTTATGCCAGCTCTGGTTCTTTGAGAGATTGTCGCTCCAGTCACTTACAGTACTTGTGATCTGGAGACAAGGTGTCCTGTGGCTTTTGTCACTATCTTCGGTAATATCTTAATTTAGTACACTGATGATCAAAGGCATGGTTTTGGGCACGAGTCTGTTAGCTTACACCGGAGTAGTGTCGATAAAGTTAACTCATTCAAACATGTGTCAATGTCAGATTTAACTAATAGCTACAGCGCTTTTAAACCAGCGTTTGTTTTTTTAAACGTCTCCTCACATGAACTCCTCACTCCTTTTCTAAGTTGGCTGCTTTAACAAGAACAAAGAGAATGAATTACTTGTTGTATAAATGGTAAATTATGCAGCGTTTTTCTGAGCAGTGGTGCTTCTCTGGTACAAAGTTGAATAGTCGTACATGTTTGGACTCTCAGTCCAGCAAACAAGAAGAACCCTTCAGTACAATATCGTCTCGGTTGTTGAGGGTATTTGTTCCTCGAACGAAGGAAGGACGTAGCAGAGGGTGGTGCTGGTAGACGCTTTGTGTTTCCCAACCATAGAGATGTGACCTCCTCCATGATGAAGCAATCCCCCCCCCCCCCCCCCCCCCGGGTCTCTCTCACACCCCTCTGCAGTCTCTGGCAGAACATTCGGCCTAAATGATGACTTCACTCGTAAGAAGTCTCGCAGTGACGTCATTTGTTTTTCTGCTTCAGTTAAAGCCGTTTGAGTCGCTGCCTCCTTCGTTTGTTGGAGAACCTGGACGTCCACAGAGTCTCAGACCCGTCTGTCTGGCCCACAAAAGGCTGAGACCCCACTGAATGTGTGTGGAAGTATCATTAGCATGAGAAAGGCCTCGTCCTCGGCGCCCTCTCCCTCCTCATATCGTCTGCTTCATGGCCGTGGCTCAGCCTCGCCACGAGTCACTTCCTCAAAGAGACGGATCCGTCCTCTCAGTTAGTCTTTCATTCAGCTCTGAGAATCAGACTCTCTGCAGAACATACGCTTGATTGAATACGTTTTCCCACTGACTGCATGTAAACACCGGTATGACCTTTCACGCCAGATGCACAGGGAAACCACACAACAACGCTTCACAGTGTTCACGTGATGTTTGTCCCGTGAGGCTAACTTCCTGCTGCTAGCAGGTGACGCCATTACTGTAAGTGAATATTGTCACAGGGACGTCTTCAGGGCGGGGCTTTTATCCAACATGTGAAGGTCACGGCGAGGGATCGGGAGTCGCCTTGTAGCCTCGGCCACTGAATTTAAGTTCTAGAAGAACCTCTGATAACTTTTCATTTTCAGTGTGTCAAAACGTTTCATGTTGATCGGGTCAAATCTCTGTTACGCGCTGGGCCTCCCTCAGGTTTCAACAGATTCATCTTTAGGTCCGAGACCACCCGACTGAAAAGGAAACGCTGACGGGAGTGAGCGCTGACTTAATGGAAGGAAACGGTTGATGATGAAAATTGAGGCAGAAACAAGTGTGGGATCAAGGTTCCATCAGATCGGACCTCACAAACTCCTGACTAGTATTGAACTCTGAGGAGCCGCTGGGGGGCCGTGTCCTCCCCCCAGCTTTCTCCTCATAGAGTCTCCTTTGCTGTGTCTTCATTCCTGTATGTGTGTGTTTGTGTGAGTGTGTGTGTTTGTGAGTGTGTGTGTTTGTGTTTGTGTGTGTGAGGTTGTGTGTTTCATTCGTGTGTGTGCGTGTGTGGTTGTGTGTTTCATTCGTGTGTGTGCGTGTGTGATTGTGTTATTCATTTGTGACAGTGTTTTGGTGGAGTCCGCTTCAGCCAATCTAACAAACATTCTATCAATCATCCACTTTTGGTTTTCCTTCCATGAAACTGTCCGTGTCTCCTGCAGCATCTTAAAGGAGGAGTCTGTAAAATGTGGTGGTATCTATTGAATAAATGGATGGTAATATTTAAAATTATGCTTTTAATAGTGAATAATCTGATGAAAATAAGAATCACTTTTTTAACGCGAGCTTAGGATGACTCTTTTATATCTCTAGAGGGGGCGGAGCTTAGAGAGAAAAAAAGAAATGAAATGCTAGAGCGGGTTAAATGAATGTGTGTGACCTCTCCTTCTCCTGCCCTCTCCAGCGGTCAGTTCGCCGTGGTCAGAAGATGTCGGCACAGGGCCGCGGGTGTGGAGTACGCCGCCAAATTCATCAAGAAGCGGCGCAGCAAGTCGAGTCGGCGCGGGGTGACGAGGGAGGACATCGAACGCGAGGTGAACATCTTGAGGGAGATCCAGCACCCGAACATCATCACCCTCCATGAGGTGTTTGAGAACAAGGCGGAGATCATCCTCATTCTGGAGCTGTGAGTCTTTCTTTTGCTTTTATTGTTGGTTTATAAAATATTAGCTCTTTGATTAAAGACACAGTAAGAGTTTTTATCAGACCAGGCGTGACACTATCTTCAGCGTTTTACCCAAGTACTTATTTTTAACATAATCTATTTTTCTGTATTGAGACATCAGCCATAAAATAACAACCACTGACAGGCGAAGTCAGTATGACGCTGACATTCTGGTTACCATGGTTACCTGTCGGTGGCTGTATTAGACAGGAAGTGAACATTTCGTCATGAAGTTGATATATATGTATATATATGTATATGTAAACGAGGGGTATAACCTATCTTTGAGTGCAAACAGATGCTCACTCTACCTCAAGTTTGGGGAGTTTAAAAAGTCAGACAAAGACTGACAGACAGATAGTGACTCTCGGGTCAGTGAACAAGTGTTTTATCGGTGATTCCTTGGATTCTGTACTGATTAAACTGACATATTATGTGGGTTTACATGGCCTCTCCTTATTCTGAATAAAATCAGAAGAAACACCCCTTTTCTGAAAGAGAGGAACCTTTAGAACTGAGATCTAGACCACAGCAGAGAGTTTGCTTTTTAATAGAAACTCTCAAAAAAATAAGTGTGAAAGTAAGAAATAATGAACTCTGGAAACACGTCCAAGAAAAACCACCAGGAGTGACAGACTGATGTTGTGAACAAATTAAAAAGCGCTGGGAAACATTACAGATTCTAAGGATAAATCCAACAACAAGAAATGTCCTTTGTTATTATAGCTGCTGACAGTTTTTAATGCAATTCAAGGTAAAAACATGTTGTTTTTAAGAAAGGGGGAATACTCGTTTGTTCATTCTATAGACCTTTTGTATTTTCTGTTTCGTGTATCATTGTACTGAACAAAACAAAAGGGATTTCATTTTTGTAGAGTACGCAATATTTCTTACTCGATTACTCGATTTATCGCTAGAATAATCGCTAGAATACTCGATTACTAAAAGAATCGACTACTTCAGCCCTAGTGTGTGTGTGTATATATATATATATATATACATATGTATGTGTGTCTATATAAAACTCTCAGACATGATGTGTTACTCACGGCCACCTCTCTCAATACCCAGCAGTTAGACCAGTTTAACCAGCTCTCACAAAACATCAAACACTCGTCAACCAAGATTCTGTGTTTACACTACAGGCGCCCAACCAACGCTCTTAATCCTCCACATTCTATTACAGAAACACACTTCACCTATGCTCGTAAGATAATGTACACTTTACAGCTCTGTCTCCTCCAGAACCAAACTCTGCTGCTATTGGACAAATCCTGTCCATTACTCAAACATGCTGCTTCACTTTCTTTATGTTTTGTCTGTTGATGGTTGAAAAATTCTACCTGAAAATACCGTCTTAAGGTCAACCTGTATGAAAATTGTATAAATGCTCAACAGACTCATGTTGGGCTTTTATTAAAAAAACAAAACTAAAAAAAAAAAAAAAAAATTAGATTTTATTCTCAGTTTGCTATAATATAGAAAGAAACATATATAAGTATTCTTCTATATTCCCTTTTATATAGAAGTATATGTATAAGTAAATATATACTGTAAGTATATATAAGTATGGGCAGTTTCCTGCATGTTGAAGCTGACTGAATGTGGTGAAGTGAGAGTTTGTTAGATTAGTGCGCTCAGCAGTTTTAATCTTTACCTTTTACTGCAAATACGACTAATTGCCTCCTTGGAGATATCAGGGTCCCCGCGATCATTTGGCCTGAAACCAGAACATGCTCCCAGCAACATGCTGTTGGCCTGAATGATGTTTACATCGATCGATGCTCTTGAACAGGGAAACAGTCTGAGGCGGGTGTAAAGAGATGATGTCATTAACGAGCGCCGGTCAGACGTTAAAGAGTGGAAGAAGACGAGCAGAATCAAATCAAGTTTCCGCCTTTGTTTCGTAGAGATGAATGCAGGCACTTGCATAGTGGCAAAATAAAAGCAATTGTCTGAAATAATTGCTAGAATCGCTGCATCATCAGTGCTCCAGGCGTGGAGATGGATTCCTCTCCGTCTAACTGGCTGAACGCTCCCTTTATCACGGGCTCACCTTGAATGGACACAACAAATGAGGAAAGCCACAATGTGTGGTGTGTGTGTTCATTACGATCTTTGAAAAATGACCTCTTTCATTTCCTCCCCGATACAAATGTAAATGCAGAGCGAGGGTTCAGCAGTCGGAGCAGGTCTGGTGACGTGATGCTGTTTGTTTCTCACTTTTTCCAGCTCTGGGCAGGAAAAACAAAACAAAAGCCAAAAATATAAAGCTTCATGCAGTGTCCTTTTGTCCTCTACATCCTCTCCTCTTCCTGCTGCACTCTGGGTAAATACGGCCGTGACTGCGACCGGGCTTTGACATAAAACCTCCTGAAGGAGGAGAGGAGAGTTTGTTTTCTGCTCCGTTTGTTATGTAGAAAGTTGGAAATATCCAACTTGAAACTGACTTCATCGCAGTGGGACAGACATGAGGGGATCAATCAATTAATCACTCAATCAATCAATAAATGCAGCAGGAGCTGGATGCCTTTAACAGGTTTAAAAATAATGTGATTTAAACAGGTAGTTGCTGTAAGTTAGCTAGCGTAACTAGCATTAATGCTACCATTAGTGCATAGCCAGCTTCATGATAGCTTAGCATCAGTTGGTGAAGTAGTGAATGAGACTTCAATGAACAACATTGCTCATTAGTGAAGATGACATATTTGTAGGAACGTAATCTGTTGTGTGAGACGTCTGGGCCGCCGTACCTGATCCTGTTAATAACATCTTACTGTCCTCCTCCAGATCTCGTTTATGTCATTCTGACACTGTGTCACAAACTTAGCTAAAACAGGGTTTATGCTTTTCTCCACGTTCTCCCATTCCTAGTTCTTGATAGATAGTCTCCCTTATTGGACCAAAGCCGGTTAAAATGCTCTCTGGGTGTGTAAATTGGTGGCGATCTAATGCACCAGGATGATTAGATTACATCAGCTCAGCTCTGGTAAGCCGGGATTTGTAGCTGGCTTCAATCCAACAGATCCCACATTTTAAATCTCTCTGTCTCTCCTTCTCCTCCAGCGTGGCCGGTGGAGAGCTTTTTGACTTCCTGGCAGAGAAGGAGTCGCTGAGCGAGGAGGAAGCCACCCAGTTCCTCAAGCAGATCCTAGACGGAGTCTTCTACCTGCACTCCAAACAGATCGCTCACTTTGACCTGAAGGTAGAGCATCTTCTAAAGATGGAACACGCCATCCCTCTCTGGGTCACGTCTGCTTCTACTGTGTTTATGATGTATCTCAAGCAGGAAGGAGTACCGCGGTTTTACAGAAAACCTCCATCTCATCAACCGTTACGTATCCCGACAAGTCTGATGTAACAGAATCATCACCGCCAACAAGGATCCATTGTGTTAACAGAAACAATTGTATGCATCATTTTCACAGTTTATGCCCCAGCAGACCTCAGTACGAGGAAGACCAGGCTTGATTTTGGGAAAGGTTGGTTTGTATTTTGGACACCAGGGGGAGCTTTTTTTGCACTCACTTTTTTTGGCCATAATTTCTTAACTGTCGGTCCAAATTAGTCCAAATGTGATGCAGCGAAGGGATTTGAGGGGATCTTCTTCTCTATATCCTACTTTACTCTTATAGTTAATATTTTACTCACTAAGAAAAAACACTTTACATTTAATTTGAGGAGTTCAATCAGGGGGATCACTTGTACAATGCAGGGGATTAGGGTCTTTTCGGGGCTAGACCCGTGCTGTCGGGGACGACATTGTGGGCGTAGTGGGAACCACATCTGTTGCATTGAGTTATTGTCCGCTACATTCTGTATCCTGGGGTTCTGTCTGAAGATGGGACACAGCCGTCTGACAGTAGACTCTCGTCTTCCTCTACTATCAGATAGTTCCTAAAACTTCACAGTGTGACTAATCTGAGCAAAAGCCTCCTATTGAGGGCTAAATGTGATTTTAGAGTAAATAGATGTCTCTTCAGATGGTTTTGGGACAGAGGATAAGGCTTTGTGTAGACAACAGCGTCTCCCTGGAGGCTGTCTTGAATCGGTGCAGGATGGACGAGGAGTCGAATGTTTTCCTCCTCATCAAAGGTCAGACTAACATATTTAGTCTTCTGGAGAAGTTCACATCCATTATCCTAAAGGCCAGCTCACAGTAGAATTGGATTTGCAGCCTTACATGAATGGCTGTGTTCTGCATCAGCTGGCCTCCTTTAAGCCTCTCCTTTCTATTGGCGTCTCTTTGTGTTTGTGCCAACAAGTCCAACTCTGATGCGTCGGAAGATAGCTTCCGCAACTAATCTGTTTTTCCTTACTTTTGGATTCTGTCCTTTTTTCTTTTTTTTTTAATGTAGCTCGTTTTTGATTTTTCTCCTTTTTTCAATTTGAAAAGGCGGAGAATGTGAAAACCCAAAAATACTCATACAAGGTAGTAGGTGTGCGTATGTGGCCACAAAAAGGACTGAGTCATGTTTCCATTTTTAAAGGTTGAGAAACTAACACAACTACTGTATAAACAAACCAGAGAGAAGCAAAGAAGAAGCATTTAAAAGAAAAAAGTCCAACCTTCAGTTTAAAGAGAAAGTAACCTTTCCTACTGTCCAGATATCATCTTGTCTCTCCAGTCATTCATGGAGAGGATCTCAAGACTTTGATTTGGGGGAGCTTAGAATTGCATCTCGGCTTTTTACAGATGATGGGGTTCTGTTGACCTCATCAGTTTGTGATCTTCAGCAGCAGCTGAGTGTCAAGCAGCTGGTATGAGAGTCAGAACCTCCAAATCAGAGGTTATGGTTCTCTGCCAGGAAACTGTGGACTGTCCCCTGTAGGTTGGGTTGGGATTTCTGCATGGAGTGAAGGAGTTCAAGTATCTTGGTGTCTTGTTCTGGAGTGCCAGAAGAATGTCTCAATCTACCAGTCCAACTGTGTTGCAGCTCTCACCAATGGTCATGAGCTCTGGGTCTAAAGAATGTGGTCAGCGGCTGAATAGAGCTTCCTTCGTCGGGGGGCTGGACTCCTCAGCCATATAGATAAGGGGCGGATTTTGGCCTTCAGGTGGGAGATTGGTGTGGAGCTGCTGATCCTTAACGTCTAAAGGAGCCTGTTGAAATGGTTCATCATCAGGTTTTTGTGATTGAGAGGAAGACCCCAAGGTAGATCCAGAACTCTCCCCAGGGACTATATTTGTCATCTGGGCTGGGAACACCTTGGGATCTCACAGGATGAGCTTGAGAGTGTTTTTGGGGAGATGGACATCTGGAATACCGTTTTTAGCCTGAACCGCCACTCAAGCCTGGATCAGCGGAAGAAAATGGATGGATGGATGTTCTGTGTGTTTTGAAAGACAAGATGGTTCTGACTTCTTCTGGTGTGTTAGAACGTTGACTGATGGTTCTTTACTTAAGTCTCAGCACCACTGAGCGGCTGTCCACTTCCTCAAAACAGACCCTAAACACCGCCTCCTTCAGTCGTATAAGAGATTTCAGGACATTCAGCCTCCAGGTTTGTAGAATATAATAACCTGACCTCATCTAATCGACCTGGGAGCTTTTATCGTGCGCTGCAGCCTTCGCTCGCTGCATTAGCTGCTCCGATTCACCGTCTGTAGCAGAGGCTCATATTAAGAAGTAATGGCTTTGTGTCATACTGCTCTCCAGAGATTTAAGTTCAGCGTCTTTATTCGATGATGTTATTATCATAATCATAATTATATTCTGATGACTCCTGTCGTCTTTTCTGTTTGACATGATTTATTTTTATTTATATGAATAGTATGCAACCGTACTTTTATACACATCCAGGATCAGCAATCAAGTGTTCTCTCTGACATCTTTAAACTTTAGAAAACAATTATAATCTCCTCGTTAGTCTCCAATCGATTCCACAGAGACAGTCAGGTCTGATTTATGTAGTTATTATGCCCAGGACCAGACAGTCAGCTGATGTTTGACTCCTCACTCTTCACTTTAGATTCACTTTACGTCCGCAGCTGATAGACTATAATTGTTTAAAGGTCGTTATTTAATGGATAACTCCGGAAAGAGTGTATTTATACTCCCTTGTTTCATTGTCTACTTATCTTTACCTTATTAACGTTCTAATCCTTGTAATTTTGATGATGCCATAGAGGATTCTGTGGGGACTGTCCTTTTATAGCTGGTTGGAAAATGTATTTCCTAGAAAGTTGGACATGAAGCGACTGGAATTCCCTCATCCAAGAGGCATTCTCAGTTCTAACTGACTGTCGGGGGCTCGGGGGTTTAACCTCCAGTAGGTGTTTGGTACTTAAGACAGTTGTTAAGTATACAGCAGACCTCGTATCACTAATGTGGGTCGTTAGGAGTCAACAGGGACACTGTGGCCGTGATTATCTACCGAGTCATCATGTGAGTCATCAGCATAAGGTGATTCCAGGTGAGAATGATGATGTAACTGTGTGGAGGGAGATGATCAGATGTGGGCGATAGGTGGTGGCATAGACTCCCACCCCTGTTTAGATTATTGCGCTGAACCGAAAATCTTAAACATAGTCTTCCTTCACTCCTCTCTCAAACCGTCTGTCCTCTCCATCCCAAATGTGAATGTTGTTGTCTTCATGAGTGTCTCTGGTCCTAGAGATGCAGATGGACTACTGAGTCCTGATGAGCAGGTTCTCCTGTGTTGGTCCATGTTGTAGTGGAGTGATGTGGAGTGTTTGGTGTGGCCAGTAGATCGAGCAGTATTCCATCTGGACTTTCATCAGGTCTGCTAAGAAACCCCAGATGAACAACTTCACCAAGGAAAGATAGAAGAACAGGAGCAAACATTATTACATGGACCACCTTATTCCAGATTAAAAATCGGACTAAAGGCCTAATCAGATGGAAAATGCTCCACGTAAACACCCCATTCCAAACGAGAACGCCCTTGCCGATTTTTATTTCAGTGAAGAGGAAGAAGACAATTGATAGAGGTCTCTGACCATCAAGGGAACTGTGTTTTCAGGGTGAAACATTTGAAGAGGACGATATTTTGGATAATGTTGATATTAAAGTTACATTTCTGATGAGATTACCAAACAACACGGCCTCACTGATAATCTCTTGTTTGCTAACGTCGTAATGATGTAATGTTAGTCAGAGTAAAGCCAATCTGAGGTACCGGCAAGGCTTTGTTGACGCCTTCTCCCTCCCTGCCTCCCTTCCTCCCTCCGTCCCTCCCTCCCTCGTGCTTACAGTGGGGGTGGTTCTGAGTTATTATCAAACTGTTTCTTCATTAAAGCAGAACAATAACAGATAAAACTAGTCTGGTCAGCTAGTAGAAATGGTTTGAGTGTTTACATCCCATCATTGAAGTGAAGGTATTCAGAATGTAACGATGGAGAACAAAACAGAAACCCATAACCAACATTGGATTACATCCCCCTTCAGTCTTTGACTGGTCACATAGCAAAGAACCAAACCAGTCAACTGAGCTGGTGATCCTTAGACTCGACTTAGACTCGGCCGTCTGAAGGGATGTGGTCGCCCTTAGGAATGTCCGGCTTCTGTTCTTTTAGCCTGCTTTAAACACATCTTTGTCGTCCTTTCCCTTCAGAACACTCCATTCAAAGGTCTTTAACTCGTGTTTTGCATGAGAATTTCATTTCTGATGAGTCACCTCACTTTCAGCCTATTCCTGGCTTGGGTTTCTGACTCCTCTCCCAGCTCTACACAAGTTCTTTACCACTGACTAGTTAGAACACATTTTTTTTGCATTCGTCCTTTAATTTGTCTTTGCTCAACATATTCGCACTTCATTTAAATTACAATCCAAAGTTAGCTGGATGCTAACAACGGCTATACAAAAGGTCAATAGTTCTTGTGAAAATGTCCTAATTGCCTCCTCTGTCTGTCTGCCCAGTCTGTGTCTCAACTTTGTAACTCTCACTCTCTCTCTCTCGCTTTCTCTGCAGCCAGAGAACATCATGCTGCTGAACCGCTCAGTGCCTCACCCGCGCATCAAGATCATCGACTTTGGCCTCGCCCACAAGATCGATTTTGGCAATGATTTCAAAAACATTTTTGGAACTCCAGAATTTGTAGGTCAGTGTGGGCCTTCATGTGGATCTTCATACTTCTTTGTCTTATTGTTCTTCACCGAGTGTGATGGTCCCTTGAACAGATTCTCCTACAAATAGCGAGCACAAATGTACTATCCTGCACACACACACACACACACACACACACACACACACACACACACACACACACACACACACACAGCTAAGTTTTGGTCCGTCCCTGAAGCAAGTCCCCAAGGGTTGGTGGACATACAGGTTTTAGTCCTCACTAGGATATAAAGACAAGAACATACACACAACTCAGTCTTTGTCCCTTCCGTGAAACGAGTCCCCATGGGTTGGTGGACATACAGGTTTTAGTCCTCACTAAGATATAAAGACAAGAACACACACACTCAGGGACACCAACCTGTGTTCCTGGCTTGCTCCCAGGGGCTGCTTATTGTGAGAGCAGGTGCCAACTGTGACATCATAACTCAATCGGAGAGATTAGACAATGAACTGGAGATCATCAGAGGTGCTTGTTCTTGCCAACATAAACACACACACACACACACACACCTGTGTCAGTGCACACATCGGCTGCTGAATACTCTGCAGAATACCAGCATGACCTAGGTCGGAACCAGAGGCAGTTAGCAGTTCAGCAGTGTAGGAAAAAACAAACCACTGACCCAATAAAGTGGTTATAATGAACTGTATTATCTCAGCACGGATATAGATACATGATTTATGTTGAGATTAAAGTTTATTTGCCCAGTTCCTAACGCAACATGATGTGAGTCCTTGAGCCCTGAAGACCATGAAACCTCAACTCCCCGTGCTTCACAGGGGGCTGCCCACCGCTCCCTCGGGGATGGGTTAAATGCAGTGATTAATTTCAAGAGGTTATACTTTGTGTGTAACATGTGATAAATAAAGCATTTATTATTATTATTAGATATCTAGTGCTTATTTGATCGAACATTCTGATATGATAATGATGTAATTATCTCCATCACATTCCACATAAGATGCAATATAATCCATCAAAATAAAGGAATTAATTGGAATTAATCTCTTTTGAAAGTAAGGCCAAAATCAAACCGTTAGTATGAACATAAAACTTAATTTGAAGGTCAGACCACGCTCCATTTAAAATGCTCCTGTTTAATATATATTTGAATAGAGAGGTAATCATTCATTCATTAATTATTCACACAGCAGTGGAGAAAGCTGCTGACGGGTCTCACAGACGGGAGGTTAGAAATAGAGAAGTGGCTTATGAAAGAATAAAAGTCTGTGACAAAATGTAGAAACACTCTTAAACTGAACTTCTCCAGAAAGAATCGCAAGAAAAGAAGATTCATTATTGAGTTGGTGTGAAATAGTGTGTGTGTGTCGGTGTGTATAAGAAGACATGCCTGGGTGTGTGTGTGTGTGCGTGTGTATAAGAAGACATGCCTGTGTATGTGTGTGTGTGTGTAAGTAAGATTATGTTTATGTGTGTCTGTTTGAGTGTGTGTCTGTGTGTTTATTTGTGTGTATGTGTGTGTGTGTGTGTGTGTGTAAAAAGACCTGATAATAATCTAGTATTCTGCGTTTTTGCCTCTCAGCTCCAGAAGTAGTCAACTATGAGCCTTTGGGCCTGGAGGCAGACATGTGGTGAGTAAATTACACCCATCATGTCTGATTGTACAGTTGCTGTTTGTTCTCATTTCTGAGTAGCGTCTGCCGTTCGATAGATTGATGTTTGTGTAGCGCAGTGCTGGAAGAAAGAAGAAAATAATTGTTTGCAATCTCCCTTTTTCCCTGCTGTCCCTCCCCAGGAGTGTTGGTGTGATCACCTACATACTGTGAGTACTTCCTATTCCAGCGTCATGAAATGTTCAATCAGATCTGTACGTGGAAAGAGGCTGTGTCTCCTTCACCTCCGTGTTCACCTCCGTGTTCACCTCCGTGTTCACCTCCGTGTTCACCTCCGTGTTCACCTCCGTGTTCACCTCCGTGTTCACCTCCGTGTTCACCTCCATGTTCACCACCATGTTCACCACCATGTTCACCGTTCTGCTGTTCGGCGTCAAACTCTGAGAGTCTCTCACAGACGTCCTGCGGTCCCTTAAACCCTGTCCTCAACATGAAACAGGAAACCTGTAGTTTGTGCAGAACCTATCATTAAAGGGGGAACATCACGGCACGGGAACTGTAAGGTGATGATGACAGCAAAGTAGAAGGGCGGTACCGGTTTCTCTTCCCTCCTCAGATGAGACACACTAAACGTCTTCACGCACAACTGCCCTCCACTATCTGGTTATCTGAGTTCATCTGGACAGTTACTGTTGTCTCTGTATGAATGACTGCTGGAGGGATTTTCCATCAGTTTCAATCCAGTCCTGTTATCTGCTGAAGTGAAGCCCTGCTCTAAGACCTTTATCAAACATCCCAACATCGTGTTATAGAGGATCATTCCTGTCGGGGTTGAGGGGAAATGGTCCATCCACAGTACTTTTACCAGCCAAAAACGTGTATTACTGGCCTTAACAGCCAAGTTATTTACATAACCCAGGTTCTCTGAGTGGCATGAGTCAGAGTCTCACTAAACAGTGCTGTGGTACGCAGAGCAACCCACTGATATGTAGCACTGATATCAGTACCGGTATAAACTCGCTCCTCTGCAGATATGTCCTGAAACGAAGAGACCCTCCATGGGCCGTACGATTCTACTTTATTGTTGTTTTGAGACTAACATTCATTTACCATCCTGTCGGTTCCGTTAAAGAGAATTCCCTCCGGGCTGAACAGACAGTAAAGCAGCGCTTTGTTCTGGGTTCGTCCAGGTATTTGGAGAGAAGCTGCACGAGTGTGACAACTGTTGAATCGTCCGCGCTGCAACCTCGCTTGTATGCAAATTGAAACGGGTCATGCGTGTTACCTGTTGCTTTCTGGACCCTTGGGCATGTTGTGTGGACGTCCTCATTGATGCTAATGTGGCCTTTGTGCCTTTTATGCACAGCCTCAGGCTGAGTGACAGGACAAAAGGCTGAAACAAGATTTTCTGTAACACTGTTAAAGGCAAATTAGAGTCATTTTTGTGTGTGTGTGTGCGTGTGTGTGTGTGTGTGTAATATGGGTTTTTAAATAGAGAACAGCCTGAGGTTTGAAATAGCGTGGATGTTTCTCTCCTTCTCTCCTGGATGAGAAAACTTCTCTCATAAAATCCCTCCTGGCTCTGTGGAGTAAAACTTACCTTTACTGAACGTTCCTGCGTCTAAACTCTGAATCTGACACTACGATGATGTACCTGTGAAGACGAGCTGGGCTCTAGAGAGTCTGTTCTAGTTCTATCCGTTTGTTTTCCACAGGTTCAAACTGGCTCCTCCGGCAGACAGACGGACCACCAACTCATTAAAAGTCTGTCAGCACATAAAAGTTGCTGCTCCTCACAAACTCAACTGTTTGTCTTACCTTCTTGCCCTACTTCCCTGAAAGTAGACATGTTTAGACTACTGGACTGTTCCAGGTCTGTAGACCAGCTCTAGTCTGGAGAAAAGGTACTACTGGACTATCACAGGTCTGTAGACCAGCTCTAGACTGGATAAAAGGTACTACTGGACTATCACAGGTCTGTAGACCAGCTCTAGACTGGATAAAAGGTACTACTGGACTATCACAGGTCTGTAGACCAGCTCTAGTCTGGATAAAAGGTACTACTGGACTATCACAGGTCTGTAGACCAGCTCTAGTCTGGATAAAAGGTACTACTGGACTATTCTAGGTCTGTAGACCAGCTCTAGTCTGGATAAAAGGTACTACTGGACTATCACAGGTCTGTAGACCAGCTCTAGTCTGGATAAAAGGTACTACTGGACTATCACAGGTCTGTAGACCAGCTCTAGTCTGGATAAAGGGTACTACTGGACTATCACAGGTCTGTAGACCAGCTCTAGTCTGGATAAAAGGTACTACTGGACTATCACAGGTCTGTAGACCAGCTCTAGACTGGATAAAAGGTACTACTGGACTATCACAGGTCTGTAGACCAGCTCTAGTCTGGATAAAAGGTACTACTGGACTATCACAGGTCTGTAGACCAGCTCTAGTCTGGATAAAAGGTACTACTGGACTATCACAGGTCTGTAGACCAGCTCTAGTCTGGATAAAAGGTACTACTGGACTATTCCAGGTCTGTAGACCAGCTCTAGTCTGGATAAAAGGTACTACTGGACTATTCCAGGTCTGTAGACCAGCTCTAGTCTGGATAAAAGGTACTACTGATCATCAGAACCAGACAAGTATTCAGCCACGACTTTGAGAATAACCTTCATTCCATGAGTTTCTCTCTCAAACTCTGACTCAAGTCTTTTACTTTCTACTACTAGCTTCTTTATAGAGCAGCTGATTGTAGCTCTGTCATCACGCTTTCATTCCACCATGAAGAAAGTTCACGCCCTCTTTGACCTACAGATCAACCACTCATGAACTTTAGACAGCGCTGTCCTCCTTCATCCGACAAACTCAGGGAACCGCTCACGCTCCCGTAGGCAGATCCACCGTCTCTCAGGCTGAGACGGATCCAGAGTTTCAGTCGGGTCAGTTTATTTGTAGAGCACATTTAAATACAGAGCTTCAGAGCGAAGAAGAAATAAAACCGAGAAACGGGAACCGATCATTTAGGACAGGATGTAGTAATCAGTGGAAAATGTCCCGTAACATGTTCTGAAGAATTCTTCAGATCTTGTAGGATCTGAGGTCCAGATGATGAAATGTGTTAAAACACATTACGACACATCGTGTTGTTTGAACACATGACCTGCTCCACTAGACCCAAAAACCGTTCAGTGGCTCTTTTTCAGATGTTATACTCGGACGGACCTTCGTGTGAGGAAGAACCGGATTGATTTTGGGAAAGGTTGGTTGCATATTTCTGCCACCAGGGGGAGCTCTCTCTCCAAAATCAAAGATTTCCATCCATAATTTCTCAAGCGAGTGAAATTTGGAGCAAAAGATTCACATTTGACATTTTTCATATTTGACTCATCAGAAGGTTTAATACTTCAGACACACTTTCACATTTAACTCGAAGAGTTAAATCGTCGGTGTAAGTCTAGTTTTGGTTGTTTCTATTTTGTTCTTGTGTTCCGTTTTGGGTCCAGAGGGTCGGTGTAAGTCAGATTTGAGATGTTGGAGTTGCAGTTGAGCCAATGAAACCGTTAAATTGTCCTCTGTCTCTCCCTCAGGCTCAGCGGTGCGTCCCCCTTCCTGGGTGACAACAAGCAGGAGACCCTGGCCAACGTGTCGGCGGTGGACTACACCTTTGACGAGGAGTTCTTCAGCAACACCAGCGGACTCGCCAAAGACTTCATCGCCAGACTGCTCGTCAAAGATCCCAAGTATGACCATGGAAACTGGACTGCTGCCGACTGTGTCTCCTTCTTACATGCTGGTATCACGGCCAGAGACTGTGGTGTCCCCCAGGGCTCCGTCCTTGGACCTTATTCTGCCCCTGGGTCGTAGTTCAAACAGTTGTTATCATCTAAAGTCTGAATAAGTTTGTAGAGGCTGGATCCATGTCCACAGCAGATATGATGATAGAAGTCCTTCATCACCAGAGATGATGAGTTTCGTTGAACAGAACTTCTCTGGGTCCTGTTCTGATTCTTAAGAGCATTCACTGCAGAGACACTTTCAGTGAGACTGGAGGAGAGGGACTTAACAAACCTGATCGAACCGGGCTTTCAGCAAACCCCGGCTGGGAGCACCAGAATAGATGGGCTTTTAATTGATGTGCATGCTGAGTAATGTGTCCTCCTCCAGCGGAGTGGGTCCATAACAGCTGTCTCACTAGACTCACTGTCCACTGTGATGACATCAGCACCAGCTCTCCACGTCACTACCTACTGAACCTGGGTTTAACAATCATCTGTCTGTCTGTCCCTCTGTCCTTCTCTCTGTCTGGCTGTCTTTTTCTGTCTGTCTCTCTGCCCTTCTCTGTCTGTCTCTCTGCCCTTCTCTGTCTGTCTCTATGTCCTTTTCTTTCTCTCTCTATCTGTCGGTCCCTCTCTCTGTCCTTCTGTCTGTCTCTCTGTCTGTCCCTCTGTCTGTCCTTCTGTATGTCTCTCTGTCCTTCTCTCTTTCTGTTTGTCTGTCCCTCTGTCTGTCTCTCTGACCTTCTCTCTGTCTGTCCGTCTTTTTCTCTGTCTGTCTCTCTGCCCTTCTCTGTCTGTCTCTATGTCCTTTTCTTTGTCTCTCTATCTGTCTGTCCCTCTCTCTTTCCTTCTGTCTGTCTCTCTGTCTGTCCCTCTGTCTGTCTCTCTGTCCTTCTCTCTTTCTGTTTGTCTGTCTCTCTGTCTGTCTGTACCTCTGTCTCTCAGTCTGTCTCTGTGTATGCATCTGTCTGCCTGTCTCTATAGGTCTGTCCGTCTCTCTGTCCTTCTCTCTGTCTGTCTCTCTATCTGTCTGTCTCTCTATCTGTCTGTCTGTCTCTCTATCTGTCGCTCTCTGTCAGTCTGCCTGTCCGTCCGTCCCTGTCCCTATTTATCGGCTTGTCTCACAGGAAGTGACATCATTGCTCAGACTCCCTGCTCCCGGTCACGGCGCTAGACTGAATGGCGTTTCTTGCGTCCATCAGTGTCTCAGCTGTCCTCTCTGCAGCCGCTGCCTTCTTTCTCCTCCTCCTCCTCCTCTTCCTCACATTCATCTCTTCTCCCTCTGCAGAAGGAGGATGACGATTCAGGACAGCCTCCAGCACCCCTGGATCAAGGTTGATGCATTTCTCATTCTCCAAATGTGATATTGTATTTTGTGGTACCAGCTGATGTCTGGGCGGGTTTGGGTTTTTAAGCAGAACCGTTTGGTTCTGTCCGCCTGTGTTTATTAATGCGTCTCTTTATGAATCAGCCCAAAGACACACAACAAGCGCTGAGCAGGAAGGAGTCTGCCGTCAACATGGAGAAGTTCAAGAAGTTTGCAGCTCGAAGAAAGTGGAAAGTGAGTTCTTTTCTTTTCTACATCCAAAACTTCTCCTCGGACCTCAGACCGGTTCTGGTTTGTGAAACACTTGACCTAACTGACCCTTTTATCAGAGAACCAGTGAAACGCTCCCAGTAGGACCAGAACACACTCCACCAGCTTCTACTTGTTCCCAGTCTTCACCTCCATTCTCTTCTTCTTCCAGCAATCCGTCCGACTCATCTCCTTATGCAACCGCCTCTCCCGCTCCTTCCTCTCCAGGAGCAACATCAGTGTCGCCCGGAGCGACGACACGCTGGTGAGTCCCTCAGACCGCCACCAGACCTCAGCACCATCAAGACCTGGGTCCTGCTCCAGCACACGGACCCAGGTTCACCTGGAGAACAGTCCAGGTTCACACAGTGAAGCAGTCCAGGTTCACACAATCAAACAGTCCAGGTTCATACAGTGAAACAGTCCAGGTTCACACAATCAAACAGTCCAGGTTCACACAGTGAAACAGTCCAGGTTCACACAGTGAAACAGTCCAGGTTCACACAGTGAAACAGTCCAGGTTCACTCAGTGAAACAGTCCAGGTTCATTCAGTCAAACAGTCCAGGTTCACACAGTGAAATAGTCCAGGTTCACACAGTGAAACAGTCCAGGTTCACACAGTGAAACAGTCCAGGTTCACTCAGTGAAACAGTCCAGGTTCATTCAGTCAAACAGTCCAGGTTCACACAGTGAAATAGTCCAGGTTCACACAGTGAAACAGTCCAGGTTCACACAGTGAAACAGTCCAGGTTCACTCAGTGAAACAGTCCAGGTTCACACAGTGAAACAGTCCAGGTTCATTCAGTCAAACAGTCCAGGTTCATTCAGTCAAACAGTCCAGGTTCATTCAGTCAAACAGTCCAGGTTCACACAGTGAAACAGTCCAGGTTCACACAGTGAAACCGTCCAGGTTCACACAGGTAATAATGTGTGTATTAATTACATACACTGTAGTTTAAGTCTCCGTCGGGGTTGATCTGTATCTCAGCATTGATTGTTTACGTCTTCAACTCAATCAAGAACAATAAAGATGATTGACAGGAGGCTGGTTTTTTATGAGCTTCATACTGCTTTCACGTGTCAGAGGGCGGAGCTCCGAGAATCTCTGAGTGTACAGTATCACTGATTACCCTCAGCTCAGCCGGTGTCGGCGCTGACCCGCCGTCTGTTAGCACCAGACAAACGCCAGAAAGCGTTTTTGTTATTTCTGCGTCCGTTGGTCACGACTCTGTGAAATGTAAACAGTGTGTGGTTGAGAGGGTTTAATCATTTACCAGCTGTTCCCTCAGCAGAGCTTCACGCAGAGACCTCCTCCTGTCCCAGGTGAGCTGGTAGGTAGGAGTAGACGTGGTGAGGAGGCTCCGCCCCCTGCAGGCCACAGCCTGAAGTGCATCACGCGGTTAGCCGGCAGAAGAACTCTGCGTTTATGAAGTCCAGGTCCTTTGATGAAGACGGAGGATTAATTCTGACATCTACTGTTTCTAGTTCATTCAGCATTGGTGGGTTTTTTATATCTGCCTGCTCGTCTGTGTTTCCTGCCGCTGAGGATGTAATAATAAAGGTTAAAAACAAAAAGAAAAACCCAGAAGAATATTCTGAGGGAGTGTCTCATCCGGCGCCGTCCCTAATCTTCCTCCTCAGTCTGAGGGTTGAAGCTGCTGAACTTCCGAGGCTTCGTCTTCATTTTCTGTTAATGTGGAGATGGTTATGGAGGGCCGCGCCTCACACTGATGTCTGATGGTCTTTTCCCAGAAGCCCTTTCTGCATACAATAAGCATCAGATAGATCATATCGTCTGTAGCGGCGCTCCATCAGATCCGTGAGGCGGTTCCCTCAGCAGGAGGTTCAGTGGAGGAATTTAGCTGGAAGATCACGCTGGGCCCAACAAACGGCGCATCAGCCCCCCTCCTCCTCATCTTCACCCCCCCGCCTCCCTCCTCCTCGTCTCTTTGTGCAGCAGAGCGTCACGGCTGAGTTCTGAGCCGCCCGCCTGAAGGTTACTGGTCATGTGGCGTCACCTTGAGACGTTGTGAGCCTGAGGTGAAGATTCTGAGGTAGAGTGGGTTTTCCTCAGCGGCGTTCATGCGAGAGGAAGAGATGAAAGAGTCTCAGAGGTTCATGTGAGGGAAGGAATTCATAGGATTAACGTTCACAGGGTCCAAACTGTCTGTCTCTCCCACCCCTCCAGGATGAGGAGGACTCCTTCGTGATGAAGGCCATCATCCACGCCATAAACGATGACAACGTTCCCGGACTGCAGCACCTGCTGGACTCGCTGAACAGCTACGACGTCAACCAGCCCAACAAGGTGAACCACGCAGAACAGTCCAGGTCCACACAGTGAAACAGTCCAGGTCCACACAGTGAAACAGTCCAGGTCCACACAGTGAAACAGTCCAGGTCCACACAGTGAAACAGTCCAGGTCCACACATTGAAACAGTCCAGGTCCACACAGTGAAACAGTCCAGGTCCACACAGTGAAACAGTCCAGGTCCACACAGTGAAACAGTCCAGGTTCATACAGTCAAACAGTCCAGGTTCATACAGTGAAACAGTCCAGGTTCATACAGTGAAACAGTCCAGGTTCACACAAAGAAACAGTCCATGTTCATACAGTGAAACAGTCCAGGTTCAAACAGTGAAACAGTCCAGGTTCACACAGTGAAACAGTCCAGGTTCACACAGTGAAACAGTCCAGGTTCACACAGTGAAACAGTCCAGGTTCATACAGTGAAACAGTCCAGGTTCATACAGTCAAACAGTCCAGGTTCATACAGTGAAACAGTCCATGTTCACACAAAGAAACAGTCCATGTTCATACAGTGAAACAGTCCAGGTTCACACAGTGAAACAGTCCAGGTTCATACAGTCAAACAGTCCGGTCACCTCAGCACGTATTATAAATTAAATGTATTATTATTATTATTATTATTATCCTCGGCGTACGTTAATGAACGCGCGGCGAAGATCTGACCCGCTTTCATCAAGTCTCTTTTTATTCACGTTTTTAATTGAGATTAAATATAAATCAAAAAAACCAAAGACTTCTCTCTGAGACAGAACTCCTCAGAAACATTCACCTCTAGAAGGATTAAAAGAAAAAGACTGAAAGAAGGAAAGAGAAACATGAAAGAAAAGGAAGAAAGACGTTTGATGTTTTTCTTTCGTAGAAAGGATCTTTGATCTACGGTTTGTCACATATTTAAGCCACTCCCCCCACAATGACAGGAAAGATTCCAGTTCACGCTCATTATTACATCATCATAGTCATTTAAAACGTCCCACATGACTTCCTGTGTCCCTCTGCCACTGTCCCTGAGAGTGTCTATCTATTATTATGGGATGACTTTTATTTCTTGATGACTGCCGTCGCCTGTCCACCGCCGTGTCTTCAGACTGAGATCGGCGGCTTCAGGATGGAACCCCAAACCCTCACGGTTCATTAAAACTGTGTTATTACACCTGCAGCATGGGACTCCGCCCCTCCTGATCGCCGCCGGTTGCGGAAACATCCAGATCATCGAGGTGCTGATGAGGAAGGGCGCGGAGATCAAAGCCAACGACAAGGTAAGCACACGCTCGCTGTCGGGAAACGATGGCGTGGGTCGGGTTTAGAATCAGAACCGGTGGCGACTGACAACAAGTCAGCGGGCGTTAAACTCCCTGACCTTTAACCTGGAGCCCGCTGCACAGCAGGAATCATCAGAGGTGTTATAAAACCATCACAGAGCGTCACAACAACAACAACAACCACAACAATAATACATTTTGTTTACAGAGTGTTTTTCATAGACACTCAAACAACACTAACAACTACAAGTAGTCACACCATAAGAAAAACTGCTGACTCATCATGATGACTCATCATCGCTCTGAACCGTCCAGGATTCCTGCTCAGGTTCTGAGACAGAGACGCACGGGTCGGTACCATCTGGCTGCTCATGCAGCTCCACACAGAGAGGTGCTAGGTTAAAGGTCAGGGGTGAAACGTGACATTTTCTTCTCTAACTCCAGAGCGGCGCCAACGCCGTCTACTACGCTGCGAGACACGCCCACGTGGACACGCTGAAGTTCCTACATGGGAAGAAATGTCCTCTGGACGTCCAGGATAAGGTGAGTCACACACTCCTTCTCTCCCGATCCAAAACACACACCCTTATCCCCTCAGCAATTACCCATCAGCCCTCTGGAGGGTCCTGGCTCCGACGCTCCAGGCTCACCTGTGGAGAAAACCACTTACTGCCGGCTTTTCCTCAGCTTCTCTGCTGCTGTTACCATGGAAACAGGGGCTGCTGAGAAAAGTGTGTGTGTGTGTATGCATGCATGTGTGAAACAGTGTCTGTGTGTGAAGGAGAGTCTGTCTGGGTGTGTGTGTGTTGTTTGTGTGTGTGTTTGTCTGCGTTTGTGACAAAGAGTGTGTGTGTGTGATTGTGTCTGTCCATGAGTGTACGTGGTGAGAGTGTGTGTTATCTGTGTGTGTATAGTTGAGTATGTGTGTGAGTGTGTATGTATGTGTGTGAGTGTGTGTTATCTGTGTGTGTGTGTGTATCTGTGTGTGTATAGTTGAGTATGTGTGTGAGTGAGAATGTGTATGTGTGTGAGTGTGTTAATGTGTGTGAGTGTGTGTGTGTGTATGTATCTGTCTATGTGTAGTTCAGTATGTGTGTGTGAGTATGTGTGTGTGTGTGTGTGTGTGAGTATGTGTGTGTGTGTGTGTGCGCCTCGATAACAGACTAATTCCCAGAACCATCTTCGTAGTCTTCCGTTCTCCTGCATCATATCTACTTCCTGTCGGAGGATGGTCTAAGTTTCCTGTCTGTCAGGAGTTCAACACTGAGGGACTGAAGAACTGAACCATGAGAAGGAGGAATCCTTCCTGCAGGTCCTCGTGTGAACCACAACTCCCAACAATGTGATGCATCATTTCCAAACGTCACACCCACATAGACCTCAGTGCCAGGAAGAACTGGAATGGTTTAATGAAAGTTCAGTCGTACATATCCGACACCAGGGCGAGCTTCATCCAAAAGCGTTCAGGCCAATTTCTCACCCGTTGGTCCGCTTTAGTCCAAACTCGGTGGCGCTGAATGGACCGGTTGAGATCCATCCTTTACTCACTGAGCAGACTTTGTTTTTACTGCGAACAAACATCACATTTGATTGGTTAATTACTGTGTAAGGACTTATCTGTGCGTTCTGTTAATGTTGTCTCTATTCCCTGACTCCTCCAGTCCGGAGAGACCGCCCTCCACGTCGCAGCTCGCTACGGTAACGTGGACGTGGTGAGCTTCCTGTGTGCCGTCCAGGCCGACCCGGACCTGTTGGACAGGGTGAGGACGGGACACGCCGGCATCAGGGCGCTTTCTGAAGGAAGCAACCAGTTTTTAAATTCTGCCGCACTCCGCTCTCCCTCCTCCAGGAGCAGGAGACGCCGCTGCACTGCGCCGCCTGGCACGGATACTCGGCGGTGGCGCGAGCGCTCTGTCGGGCGGGCTGTCGCGTAGACGCAAAGAACCGCGAGGGAGAGAGCCCGCTGCTGACGGCGTCCGCGCGAGGCTTCGTGGACATCGTGGAGTGTCTGGTGGAGCACAGGGCTGATCTGGAAGCAGCCGACAAGGTCAGTTCAGAACCGAGACTCCCTCCCCCCACCGGTCCGATTATGATGATGCACGAACGGTTCTGACAATTACAGGATCTCTTTTAATCCTCGCAACAAACCTGTAACACACCTGAGAATATACAGATCCAAATATGTGAGAAACGTACTTACATATGTACTCACTTAAATACTTACATATGTACTCACTTAAATACTTACATATGTACTCACTTAAATACTTACATATGTACTCACTTAAATACTTACATATGTACTCACTTAAATACTTACATATGTACTCACTTAAATACTTACATATGTACTCACTTACATACTTACATATGTACTCACTTACATACTTACATATGTACTCACTTAAATACTTACATATGTACTCACTTAAATACTTACATATGTACTCACTTAAATACTTACATATGTACTCACTTAAATACTTACATATGTACTCACTTAAATACTTACATATGTACTCACTTACATACTTACATATGTACTCACTTACATACTTACATATGTACTCACTTAAATACTTACATATGTACTCACTTAAATACTTACATATGTACTCACTTAAATACTTACATATGTACTCACTTAAATACTTACATATGTACTCACTTACATACTTACATATGTACTCACTTACATACTTACATATGTACTCACTTAAATACTTACATATGTACTCACTTAAATACTTACATATGTACTCACTTAAATACTTACATATGTACTCACTTAAATACTTACATATGTACTCACTTAAATACTTACATATGTACTCACTTAAATACTTACATATGTACTCACTTAAATACTTACATATGTACTCACTTAAATACTTACATATGTACTCACTTAAATACTTACATATGTACTCACTTAAATACTTACATATGTACTCACTTAAATACTTACATATGTACTTACTTATGTACTTACTAACGTACTTGTGTGTGTGTGTGTGCGTGTGTGCGTGCGTGTGTGTGTGTGTGTGTGTGTCCAGGACGGACACACTGCTCTCCACCTGGCCGTACGCAGGAGTCAGGTGGAGGTGGTCCGCTGCCTCCTCAGACACCACTGCCACCAGGACCAACAGGATCGCCACGGCAACACGCCGCTGCACATCGCCTGTAAGGATGGAAACCTGGCCGTCGTCATGGCGATCTGTAGCGCCAAGGCCAACATGGACCTTCCCAACAAGGTGAGGATAACCCCTCCCCTGCTCCTCCCACCATCTCCTCCTGAAACCTACCTGTAAATTAAAGGCGAGATGTTGCGATCTCTGGAAATCTTCCTGGCTGATTATTGATTTTTAAAGAATCTGACCGGCCAATTCAGTCTGCTCTATGTTCTACGTCGGTTTTGTTCGGGGCTCATAGTGCTAGCCTTAGCCGCTCTGCTAACGTTAGCTTAACTTGCTATGTTCCTCGGGGTGATCTAACTTTTAAGTGTGTGATTAAATTTGTTGTGCTGAACGTTTTCAGGGTTGAAGAGTTTCTTATTTTGTCCTTACTGGTGTTACAACAAACTGCGATCTTTGTGTTTTCTGGTTTACTTGAGATGTTTGGAGCTGTGGTCCATCAAAGAAGTTCTCCCGGCGGTGCCCCTTTATTGAAAATGTTGCGTGTCACGCACACAGCAGCATTACAGCACAAACATCTCAGTGCACTTATCCTGTGGTGGGGGTCCGTTGATTATTTGAAACCCCTGAAGACGATCCGGTGCGTGACCTCACCCCCACTGACCGTAGAACGACGAAACCTTATCTTAGTGTTCTACGAGATAGTTTGTACACTTCTAAAAGGATGGGGATCCACGCCTGTGCTTGTGTGGTCACATGGTTCCTCCCGCCGTTGACTCCTCCTCCTCTCTCTGTCCAGCATGGAAGAACTCCTCTCCACCTGGCCGCCAGCAACGGGAGCCTGGAGGTCGTCCGTCACCTCTGCCTGTCTGGAGCGAACATCGACGCCGTCGCCAACGTAAGTCAGCGGAACGATGAACGAGATGAATGTTGACCCTGATTTAACCTCTTGACCTCTGAAGTTCTCCGCCTCATTCCATCACTGCTGGACTGGCAGAGGTCTTTCTGCAGCTCCACTAGGATCCTGCTTTGAGGCGTCTCTCCACACATTTCTGTGAGACTCCACTCAGAGCTTTTCTTTCTGATGGCTTTGACAGAAATGACCGGACAGATGTTTTAAACCAGCAGCACAATAAACATTTATGATTCCAAGGACAGACGCCCCTTTGTAATTACTCTTTTACATTTCTAAACATTCAATCTTACTCCTCATTTTTTATTTCACCTCTTGATTTTATTTCCCCAATTTATGCAGTAATGATGTCATTTGCATCACTTTTGTAGAGGTTGTGTATTTTGGGTGGGTGGGGGCATCAGAGGAGCAAACTTTCATTCCATTGTTTGGCTTCAACATGCTTATTAATATTATTTATACACACACACACACACTCACACTCTCTCACACACACTCACACACACACACACACACACACACACACACACACACACACAAACAGGTTTATCCTCTGTTCTCTGTTTCTCTCAGGACGGAAAGACGGCTGAGGATCTGGCCTACGCCGACCAACACCAGCTCATCGTTTCTCTGCTGGGGAAACTGAAAAAGGTACAAAACACAGAGAAACACACACATACATATACACAGACACACACACACACACAGGGAAACACACGCACACACACACACACACACACACACACACACACAGAGGGAAACACACCCATACACATACATATACACAGACACACACACACACACACACACACAGGGAAACACACACACACACACACACACACACACACACACACAGGGAAACACACACACACACACACACACACACACATAAACAGGGAAACACACACATACACACACACACACACACACACAGAGGGAAACACACCCATACACATACATATACACACACGCACACAAACACACACAGGGAAACACACACACACACACACACACACACACACACACAGAGGGATACACACCCATACACATACATATACACAGACACACACACACACACACACACACACACACACACAGGGAAACACACACACACACACACACATAAACAGGGAAACACACACACACACACACACACACACACATAAACAGGGAAACACACACATACACACACACACACACACACACACACAGGGAAACACACCCATACACATACATATACACACACGCACACAAACACACACAGGGAAACACAGATGAACACATACACAATGAAACACACACACACGTATACACAGACACACTTAAGGCCATCAGGAAAATGAGTCATTTCTCCGTGGAAAAAACAGACGTTTGTGTGTGTGTTTCTTTGTGTAGGGGTGTGTGTGTTTCTTTGTGTAGGGGTGTGTGTGTGTGTTTCTTTGTGTGTGTGTGTGTGTGTGTGTGTGTGTGTGTGTGTGTGTGTGTGTGTGTGTGTGTGTGTGTAATAAGTCAAAAAGTCTTCTTAGAGAATAGATGAAGGAGACCTTGAAGCAGGGAAACATTACTGATTAATATTTTACTGTTTACAGAGTTTATCCCTCAGAAGAACCTTTTGAAGTTTGCCTCCATGTAAACATCTTCACTTCGTTTG
>JBBDHG010000315.1:677500-715000 GCA_037951165.1 Lophius americanus
CACCTTCACATCCAGAAGATGTCCAACTCCTTCTTCTGGACCGGCCCGTAATCAGGTTCTACCTGGTTTTTGCATTTAAAAAAAAAAAAAAAAGAATAAATAAACATTGATTTATGTCACAGCCAAAGGTTGTAGTGTGAGCCTGTGGCGCCCTCTAGTGGACAGAGGTGGTTTTGTGCCGTCAAAATCCTATTTTTTTGTCCAATTATGGGTCCATTGTCTCTCCAGCAGGTCCAAACAGAGAGTCCTCCTGGTTCTGTCTCACAGAAACTGTAGGATAACAAGAACTTTGTGGCATTTCTATCAAATGTGATGCAGAAGTTATCAGAGGTTCTGAGCGCCGAAGAACCTTCAGCTGGACTCGGCACCGGAAAATGAAGTCTTGCTGCAGAACCTCTGATTTAAGAGTCCATTGTTCCTCATTCAGACGTTGACACGGGAAGAGTTCTGCGTCTCATCGAAGGACCCGGATCCTTCAGTTTCACACAAGGCAGCTGAGGTTAAAGGTCAGACAGGGTGGAGCTCGCTCAGCCGAGCTTCGGGGTCCAACAGATCCAAAAGACTGTGCACTCAGCACCGGTTCTAGGGATTTAATATGAACCACAGCCAAAAATGATTCAACTGAATTTTTAAAAATCTAGACATTTTTCTACCAGCTAAACTCAAGTTTAATGATGAAACCGGCGCCGTCGCCTTCAGGAGACGCCTGAAGCTCCTCCTCTTTGATGCTTCCTCCATACCATCCACAGCGTCCCGTTACTCACAGATCTTCTTCCACTTCATGCCCTTTTATAATGACGATGACGATGCAGATGGAGGTGGGGGGCGTACACGGAGTTTGTTCAGTATGGGGGTCGGATGAAAAAGGCAGCTGGCGAGAGAGAGGCGGAGTCTTGGTCACCTCTGAGAATCAGCAGCAGATTGAAGCTGTGATGCTTTTGTATTGACTGGTAGAATGTGTGGCTCCAGAGGAAGAGGAGGAGGAAGAGGAGGAGCTGTGGCAGAGGGCAGTCTCACCATCTGTCCACAGACTAAAGGACTATTCCAAACATCTGACTTCCTTCTAGTTGGGTCTCAGAACTGGCCAAAGGACGCGGCCGCCTCCTGTCTGCCGTGTAAATATTCTCCCTTCTCCTGTCCGACCTTCGTCCACACGACGCCCAATTCTTCTTCTTCTTCTTCTTCTTCTTCTTCTTCTTCTTCTTCTTCTTCTTCTCTTTCCTACAAAAGATGGCGGATCCCAACCAATCAGAGTGAATGTACTGCACACCTCTCCTGAGAACATGGTCCTCAGAGACCCGCTGGTGAAACCGGACAAAACCAACCAAACTGTTCACAAGCATCGTCTTCTCCTTCTTCTGAGGAAGGTTTTCTCGTTAAAGCTTGTGTATTATTATTAATATTGTATTATTATCGCCAATCGTGTGTGCCTGACAACACACTCCTCCATCAGGAGTCCCTGAATATTATAATTATCATCATCATCATCATCCTCGTCTGTTTGTTTGCTGTCTTTGTTTCTTTTCCTCTTCTCCTCTGTTTGGTTCTGACGGCGACCGGAACCCGTGGATCTAAAGGATGTATTTCCTGTTTGAGGAGGAGAGTTTTCCCGCTGGTCCTCGTCGCACATCTTCTTCGCACTATTTATGTCACGTGGCTTCAGCATGTCCCGGAATGTTCTGAGTATTACCGACACTTTCTAGTGTGAAACATTTTATAATAAACTCTTTGCCTAACGTCGTCCTTTTTTTTTTCTGTCCTCACTGATGATGTCATCAGACAGTCAAGATTTACCTGAACTATGCTGCAAAATGAGAACTTTTTATTTCCTTCAGCTGGTCACACTCGATTCATCTGAACCAAACACTTAGAGTAATAAAACTTTATTAGGTTTCAAGTTTAAGTACATTTTCTTAAGGTCATCAATTTTCTCTTCAAAGTGACGGATTAGACCCCAAAACCATAAAAGGTGAAATTCCTGCTTTGAAGTCTGTTTAGAAAAACATTCATTCGTGGTTTTAACTGATTTGCATGTAATTTGACCCTGAGGTAGATTTTAGCGCCTCCTAGAGGCGACTCAAGTTTGGCGGCGTAATGTGTTACGCAGCATTTAAAATACGAAAGGATAATAATCTGTTAGGAGAAGTGAAGTCACAATGTAGCGATTGCTGCCTTTGATCCTTCGGGAATGGAGCTTGGGGCTAAGTTTCAAAAGTTCCTTTGATGTTCCTCTGATGTTGGAGCTGGGAGCTCAGTCCGGTATTGATGTTCCTTAAGGGGGTGGAGCTGGGGGATCAGTGGGCTGAATAGAGACGCTGAAGTGGAAGGCGCAGGAGAAGAGCGGCTGCAGAGTATCAGAGATGGTCGGAGTTTGTTGGAGTCGTCGGTAGATTTAGAGGATGGCAGTAATAATACATTTATAACACAAATCACCTTTACCTGAAATAAAACATCAACAATTTGATTCACTTTGGTCAACATGTGCTCGTTATGAATTTTACGCCAGCAGCATATCTCTGAATATCCTGCGTGACAGCGTCAGGATTTAAACGCGGCCCTCCTCCGAGGATCATCATCCTCAGCAGAGACGAGGAGACCTTCTCCACTCTTTGACAGGCAGGTGGAGAAAGTTTGCGGGGTTGAGGAGAGTTGGAGGGTTTGGCCGACTGTAAACAATTCAGTCGTCAACAGATTCAAAGAATCCGCAGAGTTTGATGCGTAGAAGGTGCGATAACTCACTGTAACGTTTGGATGCCGTGACCTTTGACCCCTCAGTTGACTCTCCATTAAAAACCGACTTGATCCTATAAAGTGTTTTTTATACGTGGTGTAAAAAAAAGAATAACAGCTTTAGTCCGTGAAAGAAGATCAAAAACAAAGAAGTTTGTTCAATCAACCAGTCGAGGTGTTTTTATTTGTGTAAACTACACACAAACAAAAGTCATCAATCACCCTCCCCCAGCAACACACACACACACACATTCACATCAAACAAACACACACACACACACATCAAACACACACACACACACATCAAACACACACACACACACATCAAACACACACACACAGCAAGCACTTAGTGATTGAGGAAAGCATTATAATTAAGAGTTATATTCTCATTAAAGCAGGAAGTTAGAAACAGGAAGTGAGGAAACGCTGTCATAAAGGGTCGACCAAACCAGGAACTACAACCAAAGCCGTGACTACAAAAACCCCGCCGTAAGAGCCACCCCAGCCCCAGCGAACGGAGGAACCTAGGCCACGACTCCTCCACCCACCCGAGCCAGAGTGGACCCCAGAAGGGCATCTCGTGGCCCCCCGGCCCCTCAGTGAGGAAAACACCAGAGGCAGGATAAAAACGACAAATAGAAAGATAAGGTAAATACATTAAAGTCAATCAAAATAAAAACAAAAAAAACAAACAAATAAAAACTCGGAACGGTTTTGTTATAACATCACGATTTACCAACTAGTAAAATTAACTAAAAGTCATAAATAAGTAAAATTCAGTTAACAATGTTCAAAAATAAATATCACAGCATGGTGAAACCAAGATTTTATTCAAATTAGGCTTGAAAGTGGCTTTAAAAAGCCTTTTTTTGTCAAATCAAACACTCACCTCCAGCATCACTTCATATATTAACAATTAATGTTTATCATTAATAATTCAAAGATATTTAGAATAAATGTTTATTATACTGTTGATTACAGAAACGATTTGCTGTCAGGCCAGAAAATAAAATATACAAGTTTCACGTTAAAATCTGATAGTTTTCCCGTTATAACATGAAAATTACTTAACACGTTTTTTTTTCAATCTTTATTAATACAGAATGACATTAACATTTAAAAAAAAGGTGCAAAGGAGCTTTTTAGATCAAGGAAAGGAAATAACAACATGTAATAGATAAGGAAAACAAGTAAAACACGAAATATAAATTAAATTAAAATATAAAAAACAAGTAAATAAATAAAAGAAGATTATTGAATAAGTCAAAACTATTTGACGTTCCTCATAAGATCTGAGGAGAAACCTCGTTCGTCTGGAGTTATCTCAGGGTGATGAGGTTTCTGATTGTGAGGTCCCTTTGGAAGACTGAGAATAAAGGTTTCATCTTCCTCCTCTCTCACGAGTGCATGAAAAAGTGGGCGAGGAAGAGTAAGGGTGATTATTGTCACGTCTATTTTTCTGTCCTTCATGTTGAAGCCGACTAAAATATATCCTCTCCTCTAAAAGTAGGTAGTTGTATTTTAGACAACCAGTCGTGAAAATCTTTCCAAAAAGCTCCTGTGGAGAAACGGATGATCCGTAGTTTCATGTTCGGTGAGAATAGAAATAGTCGAAGAAGAGGAGGTGGCGCTACTTCATGACCCGGAAGTAGTCACACTGGGCGGGATCACCGGAGCGCCAAGATGGCGGAGAAGGAAGAGGTAAGGGGAAAGAAAACATCATTATTCTGACTGATTTCTATCATTATTCGAACATTGAACGATATTTTGTCAGGGGAAAAATCAATCATTTAGACTCGTACAAGTAATGAGATGAAATAATAAGCTGCTGCTCGCTACAAGGACGTATATTTAAGTCAGATAGTTCGTGTTTCGGTGGTTAGCTTTGATGCTAATGTTTGTTTAGCCAATAAAAGCTCCTTTATTTTGTTTTTTTAATCTGAAAAAGACATTTAGTAAAGACTTTTGCCTCGCGTTCCAACCTGTTAATTCTTATCAAACTCAAATCTGTGAATTTTTGATTTTATTTATTTGTTGCTAACCAACTCAATGTTTACCTTCCTGAATTTACATTGGGGGAAAGTAACTAAGTACATTTAATCAGTTACTTTAACTTATAAAATCAACTTCATGCTTTAAAATAATTATGGTCCATTATCCTGTTGCTATAGTTACAAGCTACTTTACAGATTACATTTTTATACCCTTCATGTCCTCTGGTAACATCTTATCTCCGAATTTGTTGATTTTCAATGTTTGTGATAAACTGTAAGATTAAGTCTTTATTTGTCTTTAACTTCCTAAAATAAGTAATCATTTTAAACCTGTGGATTGACTTTTCAGAGATACACAGTTCCCACAGGACAGTGTTGTTATAAACAAGTTATGATCTATTAATATGATAATGATATAGTAATAAACTGTGTTACCAATATACTGGTAATATTGACATAAAGACATAACCGTGAAACGCTGAGAGGAGCCATTCTGCTGCAGGATGATTATCTTTACTCTGAGACGTTGAGTATATTTTGGAGATATTACTTACAAAACTTTTACCCCAGTGAGGTTTTGAATGCAGAACTTGGAATGGAGTAGTTTCACTTTCAGTGAGTAAAAGTACTCCTTTTAGTGAGTACTTTTACTCACTAAAAGGATCTAAAAACTTCATCCACCACTGATTTATCAATTTTTTATTTTTATGTAAACAGCATGACAAACAAAAACCCAATAATGCTGAGTTTTTTTTATCATTTAGTATTTTAGCAGACGCAGAAACCACATTTTCAATTTTGATGAGGTACAAAAAAAAGATATAATTCTTTATTAATCCTAGCAAAGCAAAATTACTCAACCGACCTCTAAATTTGTCTGACAACTTCAGTTATTAGTTACTTATCAAATTAAAATATCTCATACTCTTCCTCTCCGGTACAAAACGCACGATTTTGTGTGTGTGTCGAAACGTTTGTACATTATTCTAGAAATGTCAAAAAGCTGAAAGCAGACCTGGTCTTATGAAAAGTGAAGACAGTCTCAGCTGTCTGATGTGGCAGCGATGTAGGGACTCGTTATGTCTTTTATGTTTTTATCCTGGTAATTCTGCTGGTTGAGGTTCCCCAGCCCTGAAGCTTTTCATATTCTGACCCAGTGTTTGGTGGTTCTGGCTAAACTGAGAATCGCGGCATTTTCTGCTCTGAATGGAAATCAGGATACTCTCCGTCTCTGTTTTCAGTTTTGTTGCACTCAACTACTTGATAGTGGTTCATCAAAACAAAGAGTCTCTCTAGAGTAATCTACGAATGTGGAAAATATAGTCAGTAAGAAGTAGAAAGCACAGAGAGAGACGGACAGATGGAGAGAGAGATGAGTAGCCTTCACGTAGCGATAAAGTGGTAGAAAGTTTAAAAGACATTGGTGACCTGAAGGAGTTCAGGAGTTATGAGAAGCCCCCGCGCCTGTTTGACCTGTGCTGCATGAGTTGGAATGCTTCGTCTGTGAGCACAGTTTAGTAAACGAGTGACTGGATTGTCTCGTTGTGACGCTGAAAGTCAATTTATACACCTGCGCTGCTGCTCCAGTGGCAGACCATTGCATGATTGTCTTCTCTTTTTGTATTTGTCTTTCTCTCACATTGGCATAAAGATTTTTTCCTCTGGTCTCTCTCGCTCTCTCTCGCTCTCTTGCTCTCTCGCTCTCTCATTCTGCAGTTTTAGTTTCTGCACCTCAGCGTCACGTGATCTAACGCCGCGCTGTCATTAGCAGAGCGAGAAAAGTACAGGCGCGTCTTTGCTGCAAATTAAAATGCTGAAGAATTGTTGTACTTCAGGAATTAGGTAACACAAAGGTCTGAATCCAGATCCAGAATCCAGATGTTTACGATATTTTCCGGGTAAAGTCAGAGTCTTATGGCGTTTTTGTTCCTCGTTCCTGAACGCATATACGTTCTAATTTTAAAACAAAGCATAAATGGACTGTTTTGGAAAGCAAACTGTGCTTTTTAAAGACATTTCTGTGTTTGCTGGTGTGGACAAAAACTTAATTAATCCCCAAAGGGGAAATGTAGTCATTACAGCAGCAGGCCACCACGTCAGACAGAAGGTCCCTCAGCCTGAGGTTTTGTGGTCCGTCAGAGGCAGTGGGCATCACCTGCCTCTTCCAGCTTCCCTCTCAGCAGTGGAGACGGGGTTGGTGTTGGGAGAACTGAAGAAGTCAAAGAACCAGACCCTCGCAGTGTTTTTCAGCAGGTAGTTGACCGCGTCATCCACTCCAATGCCTGGCTGATAGTTGAACTGGAGTAGATCCTGGTGGGAGCTCACCAGGGGTCGGAGGTGCTTGAGAAGATCCCTCTCCATGGTCTTCATCAGGGCGGAGGTCAAATCTACAGGTCTGAGGCGGTTGGGCTGCCTGGGGCACGCAGTCTTTAGTACAGATACCACACAGGGAATCTTCCACAGACCAGCTATCTATGGATGCACAGCTTCCATAGATAGCTGGTCTGAACAATCTCTGAGCGGTCTGGACCTGATACTGTCTGGACTTGAGACCTTTCATGGACTAATCCTCCTGAATTCGCTCCATCATCTGATCTGTTGTTATGGAGAGAGTGAGGTTAGCAGTTGGGGGTGGCTCCAGTTGAGTGACTCCCTCCCTCCACAGGCGGGGAGGGAGGCTGAAGGAGGGGGGTTGTAAGGTTGCAGCTGAGGTGTTAGGTCGTAGGAGAAGGCCCGACTGGGACAAACGGCTGGTCAGCATTTTGTGAGAGGGGGAGGGGTTTACATCAAAGCGATTAAAGAATACATGTAATGTATTCGCCCAGTCCCGATCGCAAGAATCAAGATCTCGTTATTTTTCTGCAAACGCTCCTCCATCCTCCTGTATGCCTCCTTCCCCTCCCTGATCGTCTACTTGAGGTCTTTTTTGGATCCTCTTCTGCATCACCTTGTCCCCAGATCTAAAAGTCCTCCTCTTCTCATTCAGAAGGGCCTTTATCTCCGGGGTGACCCACAGCTTATTGTTTGGAAACGCCGGACGGTTCTGGTTGGTTCAGTGTTTTCCACACAAACGTTGTTGTAGTCAGTGAAGCAGTTAGTCGGACCATCGATGTCGTCCCAGGGTGGAGAACTCTCTCTCTCCTCCTCTGTGGACAGCCTCACGGTTTCCTTCGTCGGTGGATGTCTCTGTCACCATGGGCTTGTAGACACGGTGGAGGTGGACCAGGTTGTGGTCTGAGCGACCGAGCGGATGGTCGGCTACAGATGGTCCATTGTCTCATGGTTCCTTCTGAGGCATGTGATGTACTGAGAGTAAGTGGGGAGAGTGGAGATGATGAGGAGGAGGGTCTGACGAGATGATGAGCGCTGGACTCCTCCTCAGCTCCACGGGGATGTCGGGTCGCTCTGTGTGGTGTATCGGTGTTCCTCAGCGCCAACAGCCGAAACAAACAGAGGCGTCTCAGAGGAGGGTCTTCATCAGGGGGCTGTTTGACAGTCTGTGTGTGAAGTTTCCCCTCAGGATCAACCCAGCATTGTTTCATAAGGTTCTGCTGACTACAGCCGACCGGAGGACAAGGGGGGGGATTACGTCGCGGCGCCGGTGTGACATAGATCCGTGATTTCAGACCCGTTTAAAGAACCTGAAGCCAAAGCCCTTAGAAACCCAGTTTGATGGCGTTAATCACATCCAGGTGTTCAGACGGCTCATATCTAATGTGTTCCGAAAACAAAACCAGATTTGCCTTTTTTCGGCCTTAAATCCCACCGCCTCAAACTTCTCTGTCTCAGCAGGATCTGGTCCGGTAACGGAGACTTTGGAGCCTGTTTACTGATGAAGCAGCCGAGTGGCACGACCCAGAGACCAGCATGAATCTTCAGCAGCCGGGGCCCCTCATCCCCCCCGTCCACCCCGATGTCCAGATGAAGCCCCTGCCCTTCTATGACGTACTGGACGTCCTCATCAAGCCTTCAAGTCTCGGTCTGTGGGCTTTCTTCTCTTTTGGCACAAAAACAATCTGAATTCTTCAACGTACAAGCAAACCATTATAAATGAAATGTATTATTATTATTATTATTATTATTATTATTAACCCCCCTCAGTGAACACCTAAAATAAGTTACGTCCGACTCACAAGACCCCCATGTGGGTAAAATATGAAGGATTAGAGTAAAATATGAGTCGATTCATCTGCACCAAATTTAGACTAAACAGACCAACTGTTGAGAAATGGTGGCCTGTAAAGGTTTGAAGATGAAGCGCCCCCTAGTGGTGAATATGAAACTGACCTTTCCAAAAATCTCTCCAGTTCTTCCTCACACTCAGGTCTATGTGGGAACACAATTTGAGAATGATCAATGAAATGAAATCATGTAGAGGAGGCGTCCCCCCCCCCCCTGAGGTTTTTTTTTGTGATTTGAACTTCCTGCTGGATCGTGACGCATCTCCATTTTTGTTCCGTAGCAGAAACGATCCTTTGATTCCAGAACTAACCTGATTCCAGGTCCTCAGGGTTTTTGCTGAACATGGAACAAATATTAACAGCTGTTATCTTACATGTAAGACTCGACAAATATTTAACCACACATAAATAATTCCTGTCTCGTGTACTTTCAGGGGCGAGTACTGCTCAGAGGTACCACCAAGAAAAATACTTCATATTTGCCTTGACCCCACAGCAAGTTCGAGAAGTTTGCATTTCCAGGTAAGACCCAGTTGATGTTCAGTGACGTCGATGTAAACGTTCAGCACAGAACGTTCAGACCGAAGGGATCAAAGAGAAGCCTTTATGTGTCACACACAGTTATAGAAAGTACAATGTGGTGAAATGATTTTTCTGCCGTTGACCCTGAGGATCAAATGATCGCAGCCAAGGAGGCTACGTCTCCGAGGGTCCGTGACCCCGAAGACGCCACGGCTGCTTCACAGGGACGGGTCATATGCAGAGAATCCATTTAGTTACGTTGTGCTGTGAATAACTACTGGATAAAAAAGTGTATACGGTAATATTTGTCGTATTGCTATCGTGAGACGCTAAGGTTGAAGCTGGTGTTTGCAGGGACTTCCTACCAGGAGGCAGGAGGGACTACATGGTGCAGATACAGCTACGGTAAGAATGTCCAGTTTATTCCTTCAAAGTAACGGAGCCGGAGATTCTAAACAGGTTGTAAAGGCAGAAAGTGTTCAGATGTTCCTTCACTCCTCTGGGAGTGAGGAGGAAGGACAGGATTAGAAGGAGACATCAGAGGGACAGTCCAGGTGAGACGTCCTGGAGACAAAGTCAGAGAGGACAGACTGAGATGGTTCTGACCCGTGAAGAAGAGGAGGGATAGTAAATCTGCTGGTAGAAGGATGCTGGAGATGGAGCTGCTGGCAGGGGAAGAAGGGGAGGAGCAAAGAGGTGGTTTCTGGACATGGAGAGAGAGGACATGCAGTTGGTTGCGGTGACAGAGGAAGATGCAGAGGACAGGGGGAGAAGGAAACCGATGATCCCTTTAAGGGAGACCCTTAAACAGAACGGCAGGGAGCAGAAGAAGATCTTGAATTGTTGTTGTGGGAAAATAGTATTTTTCAGACTTTTGAATATTTGTTTGTGTTTTGCAGATTTTGCCTGTCAGAGACGAGTTGTCCTCAAGAGGACAATTACCCTAACAGTTTATGTATAAAGGTCAACGGCAAACTTTTCCCTTTACCAGTAAGTGTTCTTCTCTTACTGTCACAAACCCGCTGCAACTGAATTATTCCATTTGAAAGTTGCTGACAAAGCGTTAAATCCCTGCAGGGATACGCACCGCCTCCAAAAAACGGCGTGGAACAAAAGAGACCAGGAAGACCTCTGAACATCACCTCCCTCGTACGACTCTCCTCCGCGGTGCCCAATCAGATCTCAGTGACGTGGGCTCCTGAAATTGGCAAAGTGAGAACATGAACTTCAGCTTTTTTCTTCTTATTCTTCCTGTCTTATCCCGCTGTCGCTGGACGTCCTGTTTGACGGTCTCTCTGTTGAGTCAAGACGTCTCGCTCTTGTTTTTTCAGACCTATTCCATGTCGGTGTACTTGGTGAGGCAGCTGACATCATCGCTGCTCCTGCAGAGGCTGAGGATGAAGGGCATCAGGAACCCAGACCACTCCAGAGCACTGAGTAACTACACACTGAAAGCTGTGTGTGTGTGTGTGTGTGTGTGTGTGTGTGTGTGTGTGTGTGTGTGTGTGTGTGTGTGTGTGTGTGTGTGTGTGTGTGTGTGTGTGTGTGTGTGTGTGTGTGTGTGTGTGTGTGTGTGTGTGTGTGTGTGTGTGATGTCACCTTTTTCACTAGAAGCAGAAACTGTTTGGAGAAGATTACACTCTGGAACGGGTTTTCAAAGTTCTGTTGTCCTTTAAAGGAAAGGCGTAACCATTTAAACTCTTCAATGTTCTTGAAGAAAACAAATTGGAAAAATTGTTTATTTGCAAATGTTGCATTTATGACCTTCGGTGACCCCCAGGGCTCCATCTTCGGCCCCTTACTGTTTAGAACCCACATGCTGAATCTGAGTCACAGGTTCAGTTTTCCTTTTTTCTTAAGACATAGTGACTCAAAATGAGCTCAACCAAACTTCTGGACAGGACATTAAGGACATATGTAATGTGAAAACTTACCTGAATTCTGTTTCGAGTCGGCGCCGCAGAAATCAGTCACTCAAAAAAACAAAACAACGTACGTTTTAGAAAACTTACCAAGAAGACGTTCAGTCTGGCAGCAGGAAGGATGGTTTTGGTTCCGTCCTATTATTTACTGCTGAATGAATCCTTTTCCGTTTTTTCAGTTAAAGAGAAGCTGACAGCCGACCCAGACAGCGAGATCGCCACAACCAGCCTTCGAGTCTCACTCATGTGTCCGGTAAATCCAACTTTTCTGACTTAGTCACGCTCCACCTCTTTAAAACGTGAGGAGCAGAAACCGCCAGGATCAAACTGTCATTCGTTTAGTTTTTTAGGTTTATTTTTGTGCGGTTGGTTCTTTCTCCAGCTGGGAAAGATGCGCCTGATGGCCCCGTGTCGGGCCGTCACCTGCTCCCACCTGCAGTGTTTCGATGCCGCCCTCTACCTGGCCATGAACGAGAAGAAACCCACCTGGATCTGTCCTGTGTGCGACAAGAAGGCGGCGTACGAGAGCCTCATCATTGACGGGTCAGTCCAGCTGTTTCTACCGCTCCACCGGAGGACCGGTTCTGATGTTGGACTTAAAACTTTCCTTTTTAGCAGAACCTATAACTTTAATGAACATTGCTGCTTTTTGGTCATGTTTTTATATAATTATTATTATATTTTTTATTGATGCTTTTATCTGCTTTTGCTTTGTAGCACTTTGAGATTTGATCCAAATGTAAAGTTTGTTATAAATTAAATGTATTATTATTATTATTATTGGTAGATGGTTCACACATAGCCCTTTTCCACCAAAGAGAACCTGGTGCTAGTTCGCTAGTTTTGCTTAGTTGGTTCAACTGGTGCACCTCCTAAGAACCTGTTTGCTTTTCCATTGGCAAGGAGTCAAGTCAGAACCCCACTGTTACCTCACCGTATAACGTAATCGGTTCTGGGCTCTAGACCAGCAGAGAGTTGGTGCTTGTCTGGCACCAGTGTTGAGAGCCATGAGCTGGTGTTTAGGCTCTCCAAAAGCAAAGAACTGGTGCTAAGTCAGACTCTGGGTCCGAACCAACCCTGTAACCAACTCGGTGGAAAAGGGGTAAGAGTCGGGCTTGACGTTGCGGAGCCCATTTATATTCAGACGTACTAACAGAACTTTCTAAAGGCTTTATCTCCTTGGAGCCCCTCGGCTGTCGCCGCTCAGCCGTTTCATTCTGGGGATTTGAGTACTTTCTTCTTTTGTTCAGTTTATTCTTGGAGATCCTGAACGCCTGCTCAGACGTGGATGAGATCAAGTTCCAGGAGGACGGGTCGTGGTGTCCCATGAGACCAAAGAAGGAGTCGGTCAAGGTCCACTCGCAGTCCATTCCAAAGTCTGACAGTAAGTACTTTGTCCTCCGACCCGGTCCGAATCAGCTCACAGCCCAGTAATGAAGACAGGCGTCGCTCAGGACTGTTTTAAATATCAGGTTTTCGATAAGTAATACTAGAGAATCACATTTTAGAGGAGTGACCTGTGGTGTTCCACAGGGTTCAGTATTGGGACTTATCGATACCTTATCTGGAATGCCGGTTCTGCTCACGGGGCTGAGGGCCTCCTGAAGTAGAAGAGAAGAACTGAGGGACAACAGGAAGTTGGTTCTCATGAGAAGACTAATGATTGAGTCCTCTGGTGTCTTTCAGCCTTAACCCCCGTGCGCCAATCACCAGTGGTCCCGCCTCCTACTGAGCCCAGCTCCATCAAGAAGGCTGACGTGATCGATCTGACGTTAGAAAGCTCTTCCTCCTCCTCCTCCTCTGATGACGACAACGAAGACGACTCGGTTCATCCACTCAAGAAGCGCTGTGTTTACATTACCAAGAACGATGAGATGCATGCGAAGGGGTGAGTCGGCGTTCTGAAAACTCCGGCCGTCTTTGGTTCTGAACATTGGCCGTGTTCCGGAGGCCCGTAACTTCAGCACCACCTCCTTTCTGTGTCGTCCTCTCAGAGTGTTGACCTACCAGCCCACTGTTCGTGTGCCAAACGTCCAGGCTCTGGACCCGTCCTATCTGGCCTCCACACTGGCCGACTACGCGGCGCCCTTCCATCCCTCCCCTCTGGCCACCATCCCAGCAGAGATGCAGAGTGAGTGTGAAGATCAGAAGGGCTGGAGCCAATCACAACCACCTCGTGTCATTTTATTCATACGCTCTCTTCCCGTCTCGTCCCTGCAGGTCTGGATCTGTTCTCCTTAATCCAAGCAGATCCTCAGGTGAGTCCGTCCCAGGTTTTCCCTCATACGTGAGCGTCCTCAGAGACGGACACCATTATACAGTGAGAGTACGAGAAGAAAACTAATTCTTAATAACCAGAATAACTTTATTTGTATCGGCTCAAAGTGCTTCCCAATACAACAAACAATGAAAGCAGAGAAAGTAACTTTAAATCATTAAAAACAGGATAAAAAACGAGTTCTATTAAACAATGGGATCCCTCCGTTCAAACTGTTGAAGGCTTAGAGTCTTAAGAAGAGATGAAAGGAAGAAACTGAGTAAATATGAAAACCAGAAAGGAAGTAGAATCCTCACTGAGAAAGGATTCAGGAGACAAACAAACAAACAAACAAACAAACAAACAAACAAATCACACTCAGGTTTCCACTACTACTGTAGAACACAACCCCTCCAGTGTGTTCAGACACACACACAACCACACACTCATGTACATGTACACACACACTACCACACACTCATGTACATGTACACACAAACAACCACACACTCATGTACACACACACAACCACACACTCATGTACAAACACACAACCACACACTCATGTACACACACACAACCACACACTCATGTACACACACAACCACACACTCATGTACACACACAAAACCACACACTCATGTACACACACACAAACACACAACTACACACTCATGTACACACACACGACCACACACTCATGTACACACACACAACCACACACTCATGTACACACACACAACCACACACTCATGTACACACACACAACCACACACTCACGTACACACATACAACCACACACTCATGTACAAACACACAACCACACACTCCTGTACACACACACAACCACACACTCATGTACAAACACACAACCACACACTCATGTACAAACACACAACCACACACTCATGTACACACACACAACCACACACTCATGTACACACACACAACCACACACTCATGTACAAACACACGACCACACACTCATGTACACACACACAACCACACACTCATGTACACACACACAACCACACACTCATGTACAAACACACAACCACACACTCATGTACAAACACACACTCATGTACACACACACAACCACACACTCATGTACAAACACACAACCACACACTCATGTACAAACACACAACCACACACTCATGTACACACACACAAACACACAACTACACACTCATGTACACACACACGACCACACACTCATGTACACACACACAACCACACACTCATGTACACACACACAACCACACACTCATGTACACACACACAACCACACACTCACGTACACACATACAACCACACACTCATGTACAAACACACAACAACACACTCATGTACAAACACACAACCACACACTCATGTACACACACACGACCACACACTCATGTACACACACACGACCACACACTCATGTACACACACAAAACCACACACTCATGCACACACACACAAACACACACTCACGTACACACACAAAGACACACTCATGCACACACACACAAACACACAACTACACACTCATGCACACACACTCATCCACACACACACACACTCACACACTCATGCACCGGTCTGGGATCAGTCTGGGATTTCAATGGTAATCGCAGAGAGAATCTACTTGAATGCACCGACGCGTCTGTAAGACGTAAAGAGTTCTGAAGAGTTCTGAAGAGTTCTGAAGAGTTCTGAAGACTTAGTACGCTGTAAAAAGGAGAGGTTGATGAAGTAAAAAAAAAACACTTCTGCTGGTAACAATCACTGAAGGAAGTATTTACAACTTAAATGAAGAAGTGTGAATATAAAATATTTGATTTATTTCATGTTACACATTTGAAGTCTTTTCTCTGGATTCATCAGTCATTTACTTTTTACAGTGCATAATTAAACCCCAACTTTCTTTTCACAGTTTTGTCTTTAAAAAAATATAAAACAAATTTCTTTTTATTATTGGTGTATAATTCCGAAATTATTTTACTTCCACCGTCAACAGAATTAAAAGAAGTTTTTACAACTTCAATGAATAAGTCAGACTCCAAAATACTTCATTTGATTCATGTTACATCACCAATGAACTTTTTACAGTGTAGATTAGACCCCAAAAGCATAAAATAAATGAAATCCTATTTCTCTAAATTCTTCAAATCTCTTTGAAAATGAAAACCTTCCAGCACAAAGTTCAGACTGAGTCAGACTTAAACTTAACCCTGAGTTACCAGTGAGAAACATTCCTTTTTCTTTTACAGTGCAGGAGAGGGACTAAATGAGTCGTACGTCCGTCCCAGTCAAATGATGAAGAAGGTAGTTGATGAGGGTCCAGACAGATGCAGCTATCGACCCCCCCCCCCCTCCATGTTACTCCCAGCAGGGGCGACTGGTCTGGTCGTAGAGGCGAGGCACAGATCAAAGCTCAGAGGAGATAAAAGTGGAGCCGTTAGATGAATGAATGAATAAAGGGATAAATGATGTGGAGGACTCTGTCTGTGTCCGTCACCCTCCGCTGCTGTCGGACCCACAGCTGGTTCGATGTTTGTATTTGGATGTGATCCCGGTCCCGGTTCTGGTTCTGATCCTCCTGTGTTTCTGCTCAGCATTACCGGCCACAGATGTTCCTTGACAACCTGACGAGCAGCATGCAGACCGCGGCGGCAGCCAGCACCAGCTCGGCGCTGGTGTCCTCCTCGAGCGGCCATTACGACGCCCACGCCGCCGGCTCCATCCACGAGACCCGGGTCATCACGGGAGGAGGCGGCGCCGGAGGAGGAACTGACGGCGGCATATCGGATATCATTTCACTAGACTGAGCCTCGTCTTCGGGCCCGCTCTCTGAGGCCTCCTTTTTTAGAGCCTGTCACACGTGTTGTGTTTTACCCAGAAGCCTCAGGCGGGGGCACGCCGGCGCCTTGATGGCCTCAACATTTTCACAATGTGAAAAACTTTATCAAGGCAGGAGTGCGTCTGTGTGCCACCTGGGTTTTTTCAAACATAAATGTTTTTGTTTTTTTTAATCTTCCCTTTGTTTCCTGTGCTGACAGGAAGTGGCGATGTGTGATTTCTCTTAAAGTCCTCTTCTTGAATATTCTCCTTCTGATGAAGCAGGGAGTGAGTCCAGGAGGTTCCTCAGCCCTCCCTGGTCTCCATAGGGGCATCTGTAGGCTGTTTGACACGTCCTGTCCGTGGTGCTTATGGAGGTTCTGCTCCACCTCTTCAGCTTTAAAGGTGCAGTCTGTAAAAATCAGGGGTATCTCTTATGATGAATAGAATTTAATATTCATGTCTGCTTTTATTAGTGTTTAATTAGATCCATTTAAGTCCTTTATATCTCCAGAGGGGGCGGGTCCTCTTCCATGGAGGCCATCTTGCTGCACTGCCATGTTTGTCCTAGTAGGGACAAACTGAACTCTGGCTCTTGAGAGAACTTCCCGCTACTTTAGACTGAATTGGCAGAAAGACGATGAAGAAACGCCTCGATTTGAGAAAAAAAACCCGTCACTTTCTTTCAGGTGGCTCTGAAAGGTTGGGAGGTGAAGATGGCTGTACGGCGCCCCCTGCCCAGACCTCGCCACTTCCCTCGACCCCCAGCGCCTAAGACAAGGCCATTCTGACCCTTGAAGGCCACTGTAGCGGCTTGGATAGGAAGGAGCGCGCTGAGGTTGTAGTGTTTAACTTCACCACTAGATGTCACTGAATCTTGCAGACTGCACCTTTAAACAGAGGTAGTAGCGGAGCTGAATCGACACGTGTGGGAGGAGTTAACACATGCAGTGACTTCATGTCTGCCGGCATGTTCCCTCAAATCACTAAAGTCTTGGTTCAAAGAAGGACAAATGTTAAGGAAAGACGGATCGTCTCTGCAGCAGGATCTCTGAGGAGGTTCTTTAGTCCTAGATGGTCACATGATGTCAGGTCTGGCAGTGGAGTCAGAGGAGCTGGCAACCCGTAAACATGCTCCTTTATTCCTGGGTTCACTGCAAAAACACAGTTTGGGTTTGTTTTTGTGTCTTTGTTTTATCGTTCAGCTGGTTTTGGCCCTCGATGTTTACCGTAGGAAGAGAGGTGTGGCTAAAACCCAGACGCCTCGCCCTGGAAATGTTTGATATTTACATCAAAGTCCTTGTTTGTATCGGTTTACTTTCTACGCAAATATCTGGTGCTGACAGCTGTCGATCAGTAATCATTACAATGTAAGTAGTTTACGTCCGGGATCAATTTTATCGCATCAATAAAAGAGCTCAACCCTGCCATGTCAATCAACAACTTCTACTATGGCAACGCTGTGGCTCCGCCCACTCTGACTCATTAAAAAACCTTGACCGTATGTATCAAGCTGAGCCAATCAGAGGCAGACTAGGGCGGGACATGAGCCACTTGCTAACTCCACACATTTCCATTGACATTTTTTAAATGCTTGAGGGATCACATGACCTCCAGCCCTCGCCGTCAGCAGCGAAGGTCGCGTTCAGGGACTGAATCTGAAGGCAGGTTTCTGTGGCCACACCTTTCAACCTTCAATCGGGTTCAATCAAATGATCCAGGGGGCGCTGTGACGGCATTATGCCCCACCCACTTTTAGTGAGGTTCTTAGTAACCCTGGAAAAACTGACTTCCTGTTTTGTGATGGGAGAGGGAAATCCGATCACGCACTCAGGAGTTGTGACTATTTTTTCATGCGAAAAGCACCTTTTCCTGGTTGCCCGACCCGCAACCGGACCAGAACCGCCCACTGGAGCCACAGCCGAAGGTGTTTTTCTCTTTCTGACCATATTTGGTGGAATCAGATCAACTTCCTGCCGCATGGCGAGTCACCAAGTGGCAGGAAGCCAAGATGACGAGCATCAAATTGAGTTCTGGTCCAAACGGTTTGGGTTTTAATCAATCTCATAATCGGACGGCCGCGATCACATGACCCCAGCAGAGGGAATAAATGAACTCCTGGGTATCCGGCGGCGGGTCAAATGCCCCGTTAGCTTTTATGACTAAAGGTTCGGACAGGAAGTGGGGGGAAGCAACACTTCTGACCCGGTTCTGCTGACCGCTGTGAAACTCATCCCTCTGTTTCTGATTTGTTTTTGTTTTTTTAACATGAATATGTAAGAACCATTTTTTTCTACTTTTTAAATGGAGCCATGTTCTGCAATTTAAAGTCCACCTTGTGATTCTTGTGACCTCTGACCTCTGTGGGTTCTGTTTGATGTCGCACGTCTCTCTCAGAGCACACCAAGCAGTGAGGTGATAAACCCGGCCAGCTACGGTTCTGCATTCTGTCTGGACTCCCAGATCCACCAGGAGCTCCATCTCAGGGAGCGACTCCTCCTCCGGGCCTCACTGTCCCACAGAATTAAAAGTACTGAGAGAAAATCTGACTTGATCATCAGTGACTGATCCGACAACGGTTCTGTAAGAGCTGGGCTAGTATCAGAACCTTTTGATGCTTTAATTAAATATCGAGCTGCGTAGGTCAGGATTAGGATCAAGTCCGGATCACAGACTAAACTCAGCAGCTCTGATTAAATCTACAAAGTATTCAGATTTACTCCAGTAAAAGTACGAATACCACGCTGTGAAAGTATTCAACCACACGTAGTTGTACGTCAGAACCTCCTTTAAGTAAAAGCATGTGGAGTAACAGAACTCAGCTGCCTTCATGTGTGGGTTCATCTTACTGCTGAAGGCGTTAGAGGCTCAGGTAATCTGATTACTACAGCGGGTTTAAACCTGAAATAATCTCACCGAGGTTTTTTTTATAATTCTTTATTTAACTCAATGGTTGACATTGATCACATGTCAATGACATCATCAGGTTTTCTCAAACGTGCAGCGCTAGATTTTAATAAAACATTTATGTCAGTCACACATTCAGACAGGCTCAAACCACAGCGCCCTCTAGTGGACACATGTGGAATGTTAAAGCCCAAAGAACAGTTCTGTCCAATGTTGGGTCCATTGTCTGTCCAGCTGGTCCAAACAGAGAGTCCTCCTGGTTCTGACCCACAGAAACTGTAGAAGAACCAGAACTTTGTGGTATTTCTCTCAGATGTGATGCAGAAGTTATCAAAGAGGTTCTGAACAAATTCACTGATTGTTTACTTTCATGTTTCTGTGATATGATGATGTCAGAGCCTTTGATCTAAAAACATCAGAGGAGAAAAATATTACTCACACACAATAACAGATTACTCACACGTAGTAACAGATTACTCTCACATAGAAACAGATTACTCACACATAGAAAAATATTACTCACACATAGTAACAGATTACTCTCACATAGTAACAGATTACTCTCACATAGTAACAGATTACTCACACATAGTAACAGATTACTCACACATAGTAACAGATTACTCTCACATAGTAACAGATTACTCACACATAGTAACAGATTACTCTCACATAGTAACAGATTACTCACACATAGTAACAGATTACTCACACACAGTAACAGATTACTCACACATAGTAACAGATTACTCACATAGTAACATAAAGGTAGCAGTAAAAATAAATGATTTGCGGTCTTACCTGTCCACAGACACCAAGGTGAAGCAGATACACCTGAGAGTGGTGGAGGTGTTATAACTTTATTTTGGGGGTGTCAATCAGGGGAGACCTCCAAGGTCATCAGTATCTTCTTCTTCTGTCGGTCCTCACATATGTCATTTATTATTTTTAGAACTATAAACATGATCCCTTTTATGAAGAATACATCCAAAAGTAAGAAGTCATTTATGAAGATGGTGATGGTGATGAAGATCACTGCTTTAACCAGCAGAGGTCAGTGAAACAGACTGAAGATGGCTGCAGGTGAACCCGCAGAAGGTGAGATGCTGAGAGGAAGCAGAACGCCTCCATGTGTGAAATAAAAAGCAGGAGAGAGATAAGAGGAAAAAGAAAGGATAAAAGATGGGGATCAAAGCATGTGATGAAATCTGTACTTTCATCAGGTAAAACAATGAGCGATGGCGTCTCAATGAATCGAACAGGATTAAATGATAAATTGACATGAGAGGAAAAAAGGTTTGATCCCATTTTATGAGAATCACGTTAGTTTTTTTGTCGACCTGCTGCGACAATTTTCTTTTAATACAGATATTTTTTAGGCTGAAGCAGCGGGTTTATTAAAATAAATCTTAATGTTCTCTCTAGCTTATGTAACTAAGAGAGTTTAACAGCTGAGATCCTCTCCGTCGTACGACCTGTCACTCTGATGAAGTCACAGAGACAAATTCTGTTTGATGTTGCCGCTGGCAGATTTTGCTGAATTTCTATCTTCCTCTTACTTTCATCCTCCTCTTTATATATTCCATCAAAACCAATAAAACCTTGAACTGATGGAGGAAAAGACTGCTTGGACAAGCAGGAGCACCCCCGTGCACCACCACCCACGACACCCCTCCCCACTCACTCAGGGGGGAGGGGTTCATCTCTTTAAAATCACCACATCTGGAGAAACAGCCTTCACAGGAAGGACCTGAACTATTGAGACGTGACGAGTAAGTAGTAACTAGTCCCAGGCTGACGGCAAGGGTCTATCCCTGAAAAGCCCCCAATCCCCTGCGTTGTACCAGCAATCCCCCCATGATTGAACTACACTGATTAAATGTGACTCATTAATCTCAAACAGCCCATAGTGACTCTAACTGTTTCTATGACGTCATCAGTCTGTTCTAGGTTCAGATCCCAGAGTGACGCGGCGGACGCAGCGACGATTCCTCAATATTCCAGTAAAAAGTTCAGAAGTTTAAAGCAACAGGAAATGGAAACAACGAATGAAAGAACCTCAAAGTTGGAGGCGTGAGGTCCGATTCCCCTCCGTCGTGTAAATGGAGTTCTGCGGTCCCTCGGCGCCGCTTCCCGCCCATCCAGTCCCACAGAGCTCATTAACTATGCCTGTGTTTCTCTCTTTCTGCGACAGCTTCCAGCAGATTGATGCCTCCTCTGATTTTATAGAAGCCTTATTGATCGGCGCGGCGCTCGTCAGCGGTGCATAAAATTAACACGGTGTTATTGGGGCATGGATTTCTCCCAGCGCTGACGAGGTAAAGCCATTATTGCACCACTTGTGCTAATTTGTTTCTGTTTATTCAGACGTATAAAGAAGCCCCCATAATAAGTCCATTACCTGCAGATCCTCACCTCCACTAATCTTTGCTGCTGCTAATTACATCAGGAGTGTCAGCTTTAATGAAGTCATCTTCAGCCCGGCAGAACTTCCCTCGCCCTCCTCAAACCACACTGTACATAAATACACAAGTACAAGTACTGGCAGAAGTACTCATGGTACGGCAGGGTCCCTCGTATTTTTGAGTCATTCATTCATCCAAAGAGGGAGGAGAATATTTACCAAGCAGTGAAGATCCACAAGTAATCTGAGTAGTAACTAGTAACCAGTAACTAGTAACTAGTTAACTAGGAACTAGTTCCTAGTTAACTAGTTAACTAGGAACTAGTAAGTGCAGACAAATGTGGCGCTCAGTAGATCCGTACTTCTCCAACTGTTCATTTGGGGACACAGCTTCTAAAAATGACAAACCAACGTGTCTGATGTCACCAAAGGCCTTAAAATGGAGCGAAAAGCATGAATGAATGAATGAATGATTGAATGAATGAATGATTGACTGAATGATTGAATGAATGAATGAATGAATGATTGAATGAATGAATGATTGACTGAATGAATGAATGATTGACTGAATGAATGATTGAATGAATGAATGAATGATTGAATGATTGAATGATTGATTGATTGAATGAATGAATGAATGATTGACTGAATGAATGAATGAATGATTGACTGAATGAATGATTGAATGAATGAATGATTGAATGAATGAATGAATGAATGATTGATTGATTGACTGAATGAATGAATGATTGATTGAATGAATGAATGAGGGACTGAATGTATGAATGATTGAATGATTGAATGATTGAATGAATGAATGAATGAATGATTGAATGAATGAATGATTGACTGAATGAATGATTGATTGAATGATTGAATGATTGATTGAATGAATGATTGAATGATTGATTGAATGAATGAATGAATGATTGAATGAATGAATGAATGAATGATTGACTGAATGAATGAAGCCGGCCGGTTTACAAATTAAGAACTTAATTAACAGGTTTATGAAACGCCCCTAAAGTTAAATAAATGTGTTGTTAGTTTGTTTACTTTGTTTATGATTAAATGTCAACATGAAGTATTGTGTAACAGGGTTATTTATGTATTGTGTATTTCTACACGCGTTTACTCCTTGTTTCCAGTTTTGGTCATAAGGTGGCAGCACTGAGTGAAGCAGTGGTTCTGCCAAATGCATTGTGGTCTATGAGTCTCGCTCTTATGGGCGGAGCCATGACGCACAAATGACGCAGGTGTGCGACTGTTGCATAAGCTAGTAAGTATTTCTGCGTTTTACTTGTTAAATGTGTTTTTGTAAAGAGCTTAAAATGGAAAAACGTTGATATTTGAATAAGTCGGTGTATTTTTTTAGGCTAAGCTGCCGGCGAGACATCCAGACCGGGTGGCGCCGGCCGGAGGCCGCCATGTTGTTGACGGGAGAGCGTCATGTGATCTCTACATCCGTTCATTCATTCATCCTCTCCAGCGAAGGTTTGTGGGCTTTTCGTCAAAACGCGAGTTCTTCCGTTTCCTCGTTTCGTACGCCGTCGAAGTTCTTCGTCTGAAAAAATCATTTTTATTTTCTTTGTTTAGTCCCAAACTAACTCTAGATTAATAAGTTGGTGGCAACAATATTTCACAAATCATCTTCATTGTATCCCATAAAAGTTGGCGATGAAAAATATCTTTAAACTTTATATCATATTTTATTCACTGGGGGAGTTTGTTTGTTTGTTTGTTTGTGTGTTTGTTTGTTTGTTTTCTACATAAAAACACTGTTTTTCACATTTACTTTGAGAAGTTCAACCAGGGGGGGATTGCATGTACAACGCTGGGGATTGGGGGCTTTTTCAGGGGACCACCCTTCCTGTGAGGGACGCCGGCGGAGGATTTGTTTTTTGATTTTGTTTGTGAAAGCAGACAACCGCTGGAGGTCAAATCACATGTTGCTTTATTCACGTCTGTTTTTCGGCGTCGACACACGGAGAGAAAACATGATGGAGGTTCTGCTGACACGGCAATGTCAGCAGAACCGGTCCGATCAGCAGATCATGAGGTAGATGATGAGTCAGCAATAAGTATGACCTTCTTTGGTATCACCGTACAAAACATGACACAAATCAATCATCAATCAAAAATGGATCCAATACAGGAAGTACAGCTCGTACTTTACTTTACTACCAGCGTTTACAGCCGGAGGGTTGGGGGTCTCTGCATTCAGAACTATTCATCGTAAAACGGACCGCTTCTTTGAAGAAGAGTAAATAAAATCAAACACTCAACTTCCAATCAAGTTGTTTCCTTGAAAAAAACACATTTCAGGTCTTGGATGTGAGCGAAAACGAGAAAAAACACATTTATTCAAAGTTTACAGGGAAACTCAGGGAAGCGTCTGAAGATCTCAGTTCTCTCCAGAACTCCATCGACCGGTCCGATCCGTTGTTTCTTTCTCCTGCGGGAAGAAGAGAATCATCTGGTTTGGGTCCGATGTTGGGAATTTATCAGCGGCGATCAGATGTTGTAAACATCAGAACCCGAACGTTCTTCTTCTTCAGATCATCCTCCGCTAGGAAAACTAAGAACGCTGTCCAGAACCTTCTCTCTTCGGTCCCATAGGGTTTGTAGTAGAAGCCCCTGGTCTCGGGTTCTGCCGACGTGACACTCTGCTCTATGTTCTCCCGACCAGAACCAACGAGGAACGAGGAGAGAAATATAATAACCACCAAAGAAGAACAGAAACCAATCACACCCTCAGTGGTCGTCCTCACTGGGGGCTTCTGAGTGATGTCATACTACTTCCTGTGGCCATATTGGTTCTAAAGGGGCCCGTTTGTGGTCCGTTCTTGTGACACGACTGATAACTTTATCACCCTTAAGTCTGTTCAGCTGATAACTCGCGTCTTAGCTATGGAGAGTTTTCTTTTACGTGAATATGAATGTGGGCCGTTTGTAAAAGTAGAACATGCCGATTTTATCAGCAACGTTTTCCCCAAATTTATCCTCAAATGTTTAACCTAGATCTAAATGTTGAATCTAAATCTCAATCTTGACTCACTTAAATGTTAAATCTAAATTCACTGAGTGACGTCAGTTCAAGTACCAAAATAAAAGCTTCATAAATAGAAACTCGTACAAAAACTCTGTGAATATGGTCCCTTTTCCACCAAGGCAGTTCCTGGGCTGGTTCTGGGCCAGTGCCCCGGAGAAGAAGGGTTTTCGTAGCAAACCAAATCTTTTTACCCGCCATGTTTGAAAACCCAAATGGTGCAAAAGGGGCGGAGTTTACCGTGGATAGAAGTGTTTTTTTTTTCTTTGAGCTCTTATTTTGGTACTTCCGCTGACGTCAGTGTAGATTTTCTAAACATTTATATTTAATATTTGGAATTAAATGTGGCAGGAAGTAGAGCAGAAAGCAGAACTGTACGTGATTAGTAAAGATATACGTTATATTATTTACAGAATAAATAACCAAACGAAGTTTCTATGTTTACATCTATGGAAGAACGATGTGACGCCTGAAGGACACCGTAGATTCTTGGGTGGGGGAGGGGTGAGCTGAGGTGGATTCTATCTGATGGGATCCACCCATCAGCTGACAGAGCTGAGAGGATCCGTCCAGATTGTTGAGGTCGGTTTCCTCCTTGTTTGATTGAAGCGTTGCACAAGAAGAAGAGTTGTCTGATGAAGTGATGATGTGATGAAGGATGTCTTCAACACAAACGTCCTCAGGGAGCGAGCAGGAGGAGCCGGGATCTCTGGATCTCTTTTTATTGTGATCTACAGCTAAACGAACCTCCTCTTCCTCATCGAGTAGAGGGAGGAGCCTCAGGGGGAAGAGTTTGTGCGTCCATGGCGGGAGGAGGAAGAGGATGAGGAGGAGGCAGACGACAGGGAGCAGGAGGGCTGGAGCTTCTTCCCCTGACCCTGACAGTTAGCGTGTCGTCCTCGGTGTCCCGTCATGGCCGCCAAAGTCAGCTGCTTCGCAAAAAGGACGCCTGAGGATGAAAGAAAAGGTTTTATTTATGTAGATTGTATTTTATTCATGTTTTTTTATATAGTGCAGAATATCAGGTTTTAAATGTTTTTTGTCATTCATTGTATGGCTAAAGGTTGTAGTGTGAGCATGTAGCTCCCTCTGGTGGTCGTATGTGGTATTAACCAGCCAAAATCCCATGTTTCCCCATTTATGGGTCAAATGTGTCTCCAGCTGATCCAAACAGAGAGTCCTCCTGGTTCTGACCCACAGAAACTGTAGAAGAACAAGAACTTTGTGGTTTTTCTATCAAATGTGATGCAGAAGTTATCAAAGAGTTTCTGAACAAATTCACTGATTGTTTACTTTCATGTTTCTGTTACATAATATTGTCTATCTTAACTAAAGTTCTACGACTTTATCAATAATAAAGACTCATTTTTAGCTGTAAGTGTTATATTCCACACACAGACCCTCGCCATAGTAGGGTTAAAGTTTGAGTTTGGTTCCGGATGATCTGGATCGAGCCGGTAAGTCGCCGTATTGAACCGAGGCTCTCAGAGAGAGTACTCGGATACAATGTGACGGCCGTCGGGCTTATGCCTCTACTTTAAAGCAGAGGGGCAGTAATTACTTCCAGACACACACACACACACACACACACACACACACACACACACACATAAGACAATAAGCCCCATCGACCTCAAATCCACAGGCCCAATTTTGAGATATTTAACTTTTTTAACTCTATTGGACGGCCACTTCATTACGATGGATTTTATAGCAAAGACATCAAATTGCGTGGAGGACTAAGCACCAGGGTGCTGCTATAACTTATTGAATTTCCTGCCTGCAATTACATCAGCAAACGCCTCCTCTATTTACCTGTGTAGACAACTCCATTTATTTCTATTGACATGTTGATGCTGCTAATGCCGCTGGTAGACAGGTTCAATGCCGTTTCTTGTCCATCATCTGTCAGGAGGGGAGGCAGAGAACAAGAGACAGAAAAACTCAATATGAGCATTTAGAGAGAGGACAGAAGGAGCAGGAGGAGTATTGGTGATAATTCAGTGAGTGACAGGATTAGCAGAGATTCATTAAAGAGTTGTGGGGAGGAAGAGCTGTCAGAAGATGTTCCAGCCATTTGTACACGTCCGTTATGGATGAGTCCCACGGCAGCACCCAGCGGGAGAGCCTGAGTGTTATTGGTCATGAAATAAAAGTCTGCAAACACACATGGATTCATGTTATCCATCTTACTGGAGACAATAATAGTGTTCGGATGAAACGATGGTGTGTGTGTGTGTGTGAGTTCTTGTTCTCCTGCTCCAACGGGTACCTGAACCTGAAAGCATACCAACCCGTGGGGACTGGAGTCACAGTGGGGACAAAAAAAAGTCCCCACTGGCAGAGTCCCACTCTTTGCCTTAAAACGTCATTAAGGATGGCCGACACCGTTTTCTCAATTTTATGGAACTTATTTTCATCGGAACCTATTATTCTCGTCAAAACAAATAAAGTTTTATCATTGAACTATCCTAAATTCTCAAGCAGTGAATATTTCATTATCAGTCCGCTTACAGACAAATTTTATATCCTCAAAATTAGTTTTCTTCATTTTACTCTGTTTTCAAACAAACTGATGTTGAAATGTATCATTTAATATAGTTAAGCCCTATTCATAAAAAAATTACCAAAACATTTGAACTATGCAATACTTCATATTTTTTCATTTGCTCATTGCACATGGCGATATGTCCAAAATGTCTGTCACTTAATTCACTGTTATTTGTGACATTCCATTGCAGACAATGGTACAATTTGATATCACCAAGATTGTACAAAAAAATGAAATGAATGAATGATTGAATGAATCTCGGCGTCTAAAACAAAAATTTTCAAAGAATAAAAAAAATTCATAAAGCACTGTTGAAAAGATATATCAGAAAACGGTGTCTCTATGTTCCACCTCTTGGTCATGAGCTATCTGGGGTCCCCACATGGCATAAAAACACGCGTGTTTGTTTGTGTGCGCGGGGAGATTAACCCGCGAAGGATTCTTACTGTTTATCCATCAGCATCAGCCGCACAGCCTGCTATTACGGCTACTATGAAGGAGGCAGTGATGCAGGCAAAGATGATATCACACTCCAGTAGAGAGGCCTCTCATTATCCCTCTGACCTCTATCATTAAGTCAACGCTGATGGCGTGTCAGCGGCGGCGGCTGCAGAACCCGTGAAAATCCACCAGATAACCTGCAGATCCCTGTGTGGCGTTAACATCCAACCTGTTCTGCAGAGGCTCCTCCCACATCTGGACAACATGCAGTATACATGAACGGGTGACTACTTAGCCCGGTGTTATACTGTAAAAAAACTACATATGATTTACGGTAAAATACAGGCAGCAATAGTTGCCAGAATTTTCACCGTTAAAGAATATGTTGTCCTTTCACACGACATTACGGTAAATTTAATTTTCTTTTTTTTTTTTTTTTTTTTACAGTGTATGAATGTGATCCTCTCCTCCTCTCAGCCAGGACGGGTTCTAATGACCCTGGACAGGATGGGCGTTTAGAGCATTAGTTATCGGGTTTGTGTTTTGGCTGATTTCTTTCATTCGCGTTTCTGAATGTTCGGATTTCTTCATGTTTATTCAATTCATTCATGAATTGTTGAATGTTTATTTCTGCATGTGAATGTTGGTCATGATTTGAATTCATCGTCAATTATTTATTTATTATAGTTACATTTGTAAGTTATGGTTCGTCACATTTTTCCAGCTCTACGGTGTTTGTTGGAGACGGTGCCAGAATTCTAACTAATTAACTAATCTAATTCTAACTTAATATCTTTTAACTGTTTCTTTTAGCATCAGCTCATATAATTACTGTCAAATATTATTTTACTTTAGGATTTAGGACGGCGTACTATCTCAGCCAACTCTGGAGCTGCCGAGAGCCTCACCTCTGTTGTTGAGCTTGATGCTGAGGGGAAGCTGGGTGGCCATGGCCAGGAGGTTCTGCTGCAGGGCCTGCTGCATGATCCTCTGATGCTCCTCTGCCACCATCATCTTCCTCTTCTCCAGAGGTTCACCGCTCTGCAGCTTCTCTCTCAGCTGCTCCAGAGCTGCTGCCTGGATGGCTGCAGATGTCGGACCTGTCATGGGTGCTGCAAAGTGACCACTGGGTGACACTGGGAGGGTCATTTGATGAGGCCCGCCGCCCGCCGTCAGGGATTCTTCTGGAGGGAAAAAGATGACGTTTGTCTCTGCGCTCCAATATACTGTAATTGTTATTTTACTGTTATCATACTATTATTACCCTGTTATTACCCTGTTATAATACTGTTATTATACTTAATAATACTTAATATAGTACTTAATACTCACACTGTTATTATACTGATATAATACTGTTATAATACTTTTATTATACTGTTATAATACTTAATAATACTTAATATAGTAATTAATACTCACACTGTTATTATTCTGTTATTACCCCGTTATAATACTGTTATAATATTTTATTATACTGTTATTATACTGTTATAATACTGTTATTATACTGTTATTATGCTGTTATATCTATTTTATTATACTGTTATTATACTGTTATTACACTAATATAACACTAATTATACTTTTATTATACTGTTATTATACTGTTATTACACTAATATAACACTAATTATACTTTTATTATACTGTTATTACACTAATATAACACTAATTATACTTTTATTATACTTTTATTATACTGTTATTATACTGTTATTACACTAATATAACACTAATTATACTTTTATTATACTGTTATTATACTGTTATTACACTAATATAACACTAATTATACTTTTATTATACTGTTATTATACTCACTTAACCATAATTAATTTGGTTTTTATAAGAAGTGGTTGGCGCACACAGAGTCTCTAATGTCCCCCAACATGCCGTAACATTGTAACCCCTAACAGATGAAGGAATTGATTGAACATTGATTATCTGGTTGCCATGGTAACCTGTCTGTGGGTGAGATATATTATCTGGTTGCCATGGTGTTCCTGGTCCGCATTGGTTAGAACTTCATAGGGAGTGAAAGGTAGTCCGTGTTGAGATTGGTGAAAAGGTTCATGCTGGTTCTGATAGAAAGGCTTCAGAACACGCAGTGAAATCAGAGTTCTTTTGTTGGAATGCAATAATAGCATATCAAAGGTGGTTTTATTGTTATGGCTCTGAAGTGTAAAAAAAAAAAATGGTAAGAGATTTATGTAAATATCATGGATCCCAAGGATGATGGAAGATTTAAATAATTAATTTTATAAACTGAAAATGGCCACATTAAAAAAACAATAATAATAATTTTATGAAAATAAAATTATAATTTTACAAGATTATAGTCATAATTTAATTATGACTATAATTAATAATAATTTTGATTATTAGTCATAATTTATACGGTGTAATTTAAGAAAAAAACGCCGAGACTTTCTTCTTCTTCCAACTGAATTCTCTGAATGTCAGATTTTTGACAGTAGCCTTTCAGAACCACGGCGGCGTCTGAATGTGGAGGAAACGTTGAGTTTGGGCCAACAACCGATCAGAATCCCGTCAGAACAACGAGACGCCTCTGGAGCTAAATGGTTAGAGAAAAATATTTCAGACGGCGTTGTCGGTTACCTTTCTTGATGACATGCAGCTGGGAGAGGTGGGCGTTGTTGTGGGCGGGCACAGGGAAGTGGGACATGTGTATCTTGGGTGGGCTCAGGAGGGTGGGTGTCCCCGCAGGAGAGTAGTTGAAGATGGAGGAGGCGTAGCTCTGCCGCCGGCCCTCCCGCCGGTTGCTGTCGATGGCGGCCTGAAGCTCACCGGGGGAACTCAGCCCCCGCTTCTCACACTCGTACGGGTAGAGATACTTCATGTACCTGCAGGCAGGAAACCGCCATTGTGTCAGTCTGCCCGCTGTCACAAGCTGTCAATCAATCGTCAATACATCACTTTTTGTATGATGGAAAAAGTGATGGAAAAAACCCGTCCCATTTAAAGGAGACAATATCGATTCGTTTAATCTCATCAATCAGAACATTGTCCTGCTGGAAGGTCCAACCACGACCCACTTTAAGGTTCCTGACAGGCTTTTAGGTCTTCATCCAGTATCTGCTGGTGTTTGATGGAGTCCATGGAACCATGTCTTTAACAAGATGTCCAGAACCTTTGGAAGAATAACAGCCCCCAGCATCAGAGATCCACCACCAGACTTCACAGTGGGTATGATGGGCTTTTCTTTCTGGCTTTCTTTCTTGCTAGGCCACACCCATCTTAAATGTTTGTAGCCAAAAAACTCTACTTTGGTCTGATCTGACCTCTGACCTTAGTGGTGTTTGTCAAACTGTAGCAGCGTTAGCTTGTACCGGCGTTAGCTTGTAGCAGTGTTAGCTTGTGTGTGGACGACAGTAGAGACTTTTTCTTTTTACCCTCCCAAACAGCTGGTGTTGGTGTTGGCGCCATCTGATGGTGGTTGGGGAGACTTTCTGACCCCAAGATTCTACTGACCTCTGACCTCTGTAGCTGTGATCCTTGGAGAGTCTTTATCCAGTCCAACCCTCCTCCTCACAGTGTGTGGGGTCAGTTTGCAGACACGTCCTCTTCCAGGATGATGTCTAACATCTCCAGTCTCTTTAAACTTCTTCATTATTCATCTAACTGTTCAAACTGACCTTTGAACTGCTGAGAGATGTTCTTGTCTCCATTATCAGATTTGTGCAGCTCTACAACTTTTCTTTGCTCCTCATTGCTGTGTTCTCTGGTCTTCATCATGATGAAGACCCTCAGAGAGAATCAGGCCTGTGTCACCTCATATTTATACCCCAGTCAAACAGGAAGTACCTGTTCACCACCTCAGAGTTCCTGCTCACACGGGTGAAGATATAAGTATAAAACATGCTTCAGTGACCTTTAACCTCAGGATTTACTAGAGGTGTCAATAATTGTTTGACACCTTTTTAGGGAAATAAAATATTTGTTTTACGTTAGGAATGTGATGTTTATTTTTCAATGTTTTAAAAAAAAATAGTTTTTTTGTAAAAGGGGTGCCAATAATTCTGGAGGCCGGTGCGTCTCCTCTGGTTCTGATCCGCTGGTACTCACTGTGTCCGCAGGGTAAACGCCGCACTGGTGATGGAGGTAGGGAGGTTCAGGCCTTTGGTAATCTCACGCCATATTTTCTTATTAATGACTTCCACTAAGCCGCCCTTCTCTGTGACGAGCTTGTAGAGCATGTGGAGATCCAGCACCTGCTTGGCCATGATAGGAATCCGATTCACCGGAGTCCCTGCAGAAAGCAAACACAGTATCCGCAATCAATCCCATTAACTTGGGTTCCTGGCGTCGATAGGCTCCCGCACCTTCTTATAAGGTCAATTTATCTCCAGCGAATCAGACGTCTGACGTCTCCGTTAACCGCGGGTAGGAAATAGAAACTCCGACGAAAGAAGTTTTCACATGTCTGAGGAGAAAAGTCCGCCAGAAAACCGTTTGACTCCCAGCTCCTTCTCTCCTCGCTGGACCCCTGCTAAATTTTGCCGCCTCGTTTTCCCGCCGTCAGGCAGTCGCTTCAAACAATACAGGGAAAGAAAAACTCGTCTCATTAATGAACCACCGCCGGATTTACAAAAATAATGGCGCTGGGGTGATAATTTGCGTTTGGGATTGACGGCGGTGGAGGAGAGGAGGCGGCCCCCGGTGGAGCCTCAGAGGTGCTTGACCCTGAGATAATTAACCCGCATTTTGCTGAAAGAGTTCCATTGTGTCCATTGGATTTACAATAATAGCGATCGATGGCGGCAGAAATATAGTGCAAACAGCAGCAGTGGGAGCGGCGGCGCCCGGGGACCGCCGGGCCCTGAAGAATCGCCTGAGCCGCTAAAACCACATCAATTAAGGTCCGTAATTACGGCTTCATTTTGCAGCGCTGGCACCAGAACAAATGAGACGCTATTAAGATAAAAAAAACATTGACGTTCGGCCGACAGCTGAACGTCTGGAGCCGCAGAGAAGCTTCAGGAAAGTTCCGTCAGGCAGGAGATTCATCATCGGGTCCGAAAGGAACACAAAGAGAAATTCAATAGGAGATAAATCTAATGAAAAAACATGACGACTCGATTCTAATTAACTTCTTTTTTTTTACACCTTTCCACTCATGAAGACTGAGAGGAAAGGTTTTTGTTTTTTTCACATTTACTGTCGGCTCTGATATCGGTGAAAACCATAAAGATGCTCCACTGAGACTCGGACCCCCTCGCGTCCCCCTCACCAGGCTCTGACTCCGGCGTCTTCACCTTCAGACGCTCGGAGTCTCGGCCCGTAAAGACCCGCGGGTCGCAGAACGTATAGAAACATTCTGTCCTAAAAACAAAACTTCTCAAACCGACGGCTGAGAAATGGTGGAGCGAAAATTCTTGAAGATAAATCTCCCCCCGGGTGTCGGAAATATAGAACCCACCTTTCCCTAAATCAATCCAGTACTTCCTCACACTGAGGTCTGTGTGGGTGTATATTTTGAAAATGATCCACGAAATAGTTCTTGAGATATCGGGTCAACATAACGGGCTTTTTTTTGTATTTAACCCCCTTCATGGAGACGGTCTCCTGATGACAACTTCCAGCAGGATTAAGGTCTCTGACCCACTTCAGGATTGGTTCTGGAGTGTTTGAAGGACACAACCAGTCCAATCCAGCATGCGTGTGAAGCTCTGGACCAAAAAATCTAAGCTCTGGAGGCTCCACCTCATAACTTCCACTGCGACTTAGAGGATCTGCTGCGGATGTCTTGGTACCAGGAACCACAGCAGAACCTTCAGAAGTTCTGCTGAAGTCCGGACCTCGACGGGTCAGAGAGGTTAAGAAGCAGAACCATTGATGTAGTGCTGGAACACAATCATCTCGTGGGTCTTTATCAGCCAGGATAAAGTTCTGAGACGGATACGGAGCGATTGGAAACAGAGCCAGAACCGACCCCCCCTCCCCCTTACAGTTAGATATTTATTACCGCTGATTATAAAGTGGGCCGCCGCTGATCCATAAAACTATTATTTATTTTTTGTGAGGACACAATTGCCGTCCAGACGAAGACCTGGGTGATAAATAAAGTCCAGAGGCTTTGTCTGAAATAATTTGAAAGGAGACGGGCTTCTTAAAGGGAGATTTATGGACCCTCAATACGCCGCTGATGAATTCCTCCCTCCGATTCCTTGAAAGAGATAGAAGGCATAAAGCCCGGGAACCTTTGTCAGCACAAAACACCTCATCAGCTCGTGCATCAAGGTGACAGGGAGGAATGTTGGACCAGGAGGGGGAGTCCAGAACGTCTCCGCGGGCCCGCTGGGAGGAACTATCAGCAATGGTGGCTTCCTGACTCCTCCCCCTCCTCCTCTTCCTCTCTGACCTCACTTTTTACCAAATGAAAGGAAGAACCAATGCGGCGCTAACAGGAAAACCCGTTAAGTTCTGTTCTGAACAAAGATGAGAACCGCGGCCACCAAACGTGGGCAGGAAATGGAGAATGTGGGTTCTGATCCGGTGTGACTGAGATTCCAAACCTTTGAGCTTATTTTGGATTCGTGTCAACAAAGACGTTTAAACCCGACGTGTTCCGTTACTTTGGACCGAATGAAAAACTCTGAACTGAACTATAAAAAATAAAGACGAGTTAAATTTGTGTTTTTATCTATTTTACTTTAACAGATTTGTGGTTTGACATTTTTCTACCAACCAAAAACTAGATTAAAAAGATGAATGTTATATTAAAACTTCTTTAAACATCATTTACACTCACACTATTTCTTCTTCTTCTTTTGATCAAATTTAACTTTAAGTTTGTTTTTTTTCCTGTTAAAAAATCTACATTCTAGGATCTTTAGTTCTATGATACAGCTAAATAATAATAATAATAATAATACATTTAATTTATAATGCACTTTACATTTGGATCAAATCTCAAAGTGTTACAAAGTAAAAGCAGATAAAAGCATCAATAAATGAATAAAATAATAACTATATAAAAACATGAACAAAAAGCAGCAAAAATCTTATCAATATCTATTTATCTTATTATTATTATTATTTATCTTATAAATCTTATTTTTTTGGTTCCGACCCGGCTGGATTCTATCCCAGACGCCGGCTGCGGTTCTAACCGGAGACGTCACCCGTTCAGAGGGGGATTCGAACCCACAACCTTCTTGCTGTGGCGACACCGGTAAATATAATTCCACTCTTTGTTTATTTGTTCGGGGATCAATAAAGTTTTATTTGATCCTTTTTAACATAAAGCTGAATTTTCTCAGATTTTTTTTTAATTATCAAACTAAATTCCCGCTTAAATAAACAAACAAACAAACAAACATTTATTTTATGTTTTCAGTATCGACACAAACAAACTTGTTCGTGTTTTTTTTCACCTTCAGTTTCATTTTTTTTTTCTCCTCCTGGTTTGATTGACGGCATAATCAGAACCTCTGCATGAAGGTCCAAACGCGCCTGAAGCCCAGAGGCGGAGGTTCGGACCGCGTCAGTCGGGCTTTAGCTGCTCTCCGGGGCGCACGGCTAACGTGTGAGTGTGAGCGGAACGACAGGGACGCTTTCAGGAAGTATCGATCGGGACACCGTCCTGATCCCGCCTGTCAGAGGTGAGCGCCGGAGCAAAGACGCTGCTGATCTGCTCGGTACCGACAAACTCCTCCGACTCTAAGTCCAAAATCAATCCCGCATTGAGCGCGCGACAGCAATCCATACGTCCAACCGCGCACCGGCGGCAGAACGACTTCATCATCGCGCCCGTCCCGCGGGACTGACGTCACAGCGGGGCGTCAGGTTCCGGGAATGTTCCCAAAAATGAAGCAGATGTGACGCGTCATGTGACGTATTTAATGTCTTTAGAGGAAAGAGGTAAAAATGATATTTATGTAATAATTCTCTTAGACTTTATGTATTTAAGTTGGTTCCCTTTAAAACAACATGATAATTATGTTTAAACTAAAATCATACTTTTGAATCCTGATTATTATTATTATTCTCTTTTTTTACTGATTGACTTTATTGTTTTCACGATAAACAATTTCCTGCTGATTCTGGGAAATTTAAATATATGCGTTTAAAAGACATGATTATTTAAATAAAGTACTTCAACTATTAAACGTGTTTTTTGTTGTTGGTGTGAATAATATAAAAACACTAGTAGAGTAAAAAACAAACTATTAGAGTAAAACATAAACTATTAGAGTAAATATAAACTATTAGAGTAAATATAAACTATTAGAGTAAATATAAACTATTAGAGTAAATATAAACTATTAGAGTAAAACATAAACTATTAGAGTAAATATAAACTATTAGAGTAAATATAAACTATTAGAGTAAATATAAACTATTAGAGTAAAACATAAACTATTAGAGTAAAATATAAACTATTAGAGTAAAACATGAAGTATTTAGGTGATATTTGAAGTAGTAGATGTAGTAGTAGTATTCCTGTACGGATCAAAATAACTTACCTCGTTTCTGCATGAAACCGAAAAGGTCATCAAGAAACTCTTTGCGCTTTTCGTCATCATCCAGTTCATAGAGCTGAAAACAAAAAGGAGGAAATCAGTTCAGATCCTTATCAAACAAACGGAACACGAGTTTGTCAGAGGAGTAACCGAGTAACTGAGTAACAAAGTAACTGAGTAACTGAGTAACTGAGTAACTGTAATACACAGTATTACGATGTGTACTAATACTTAGTAATACGATGAACTTTGAAAGAGTTAAACACAGTTTGACGGTTAAATAGAAGAAAAGCCACTTCCTGTCGACGCCCTCTTTGTCGTTTTCTTCTTCTGGGCGTTTGTTGGCGATCGGCGTTCAGCTCACAGAAGAATTATCACCAGCTTATGAACTGGAGTCTGGATCATCTCCACGTGTCAGAAAGTTGTTTCCGATTAGATGAGGCGATGCGTGTAAACACCGGCTCAGAAAAGGTCAGAGGTCACGTAAACAGACGACCGACATTACAATTCAGAAAGGTTTGATTGAGATTAGAGAAAAGTTTCCCAGGTAAACACACCTGAAGGGACGGCTGCTGCCTTTGTTCCTTTGATTGCTTTATTGTTTAGCTGGGGACTCAGTGGGCTGAACAGAGACGCTGAAGTGGAAGGCACAGGAGACGAGCGACTGCAGAGTATCAGAGAGATGATCAGAGAGTTGGTCGGAGTCGTCGGTAGATTTAGAGGCTGGCAAACAATAAAGGAGGATCTGTTAACCTGCGGTTCTGGTTCTGTTGGTGGAGGTCTGACCTCAAAGAGGACTTTCTCTAGTTTGAATACTTGAAGTACATTTGGATGATAATACTCTAATACTTTTACTTGTAAGGGAGTATTTTTACACACACATACACACACACTCACACACATACACACAAACACTCACACACACTTACACACACACACTCACACACACTCACACACACTCACACACAGACACTCACAGACACTCACACACACACTCACACATACACACTTACACACACACACTCACACACACACTCACACACACTCACACACACACACACACACACTCACACACACTCACACACACACACACACACACTCACAGACACTCACACTCACACACACACACACACACTCACACACACACACTCACAGACACTCACACTCACACACACACACACACACACACACACTCACAGACACTCACACACACTCACACAC
>JBBDHG010000315.1:720000-740000 GCA_037951165.1 Lophius americanus
TAGAATATGAAGGAATGACTTATTGAATATGAAGGAATGACTTATAGAATATGAATGAATGACTTATAGAATATGAAGGAATGACTTATTGAATATGAAGGAATGACTTATAGAGTATGAATGAATGACTTATTGAATATGAAGGAATGACTTATAGAATATGAAGGAATGACTTATAGAATATGAAGGAATGACTTATAGAATATGAATGAATGACTTATTGAATATGAAGGAATGACTTATTGAATATGAAGGAATGACTTATTGAATATGAATGAATGACTTATTGAATATGAAGGAATGACTTATTGAATATGAAGGAATGACTTATAGAGTATGAATGAATGACTTATTGATAAGAAGGAATGACTTGTTGAATATGAAGGAATGACTTATTGAATATGAAGGAATGACTTATAGAGTATGAATGAATGACTTATTGAATATGAAGGAATGACTTATAGAATATGAAGGAATGACTTATAGAATATGAATGAATGACTTATAGAATATGAAGGAATGACTTATTGAATATGAAGGAATGACTTATAGAATATGAATGAATGACTTATTGATAAGAAGTAATGACTTATTGAATATGAATGAATGACTTATTGAATATGAAGGTATGACTTATTGAATATGAAGGAATGACTTATAGAGTATGAATGAATGACTTATTGATAAGAAGGAATGACTTGTTGAATATGAAGGAATGACTTATTGAATATGAAGGAATGACTTATAGAATATGAAGGAATGACTTATAGAATATGAAGGAATGACTTATAGAGTATGAATGAATGACACTTCAAAGTGAACTGAGTCTTTGTGACGGGTTCAGATCCGTTCACACTGGCACCACATTCCGACAGGATCAGAACCCGTCAGAACCGGGTCAAATTCAGTTTGGGTCTGAAGACAGAACCCGCCAGTAAACCAGAACCCAGACTCAGCCTTCATGCAGAGAGAATGGAAGATGGCACACAAGGGAATGACTGCTCCAGTCGGCCATTACATTACAACCACCTTACCGATATTTCAAAGGCCCACATCTTTTATCAGAACCGGCATGACCCGTGTCAGCAGTTTGAGACCTTCTGCATTTCCACTTACTTGGATAGTAACTATGTTTATTGTAGTTACTAGTAACTGTATTTACTGTAGTTACTGTAGTTACTGTAGTTACTAGTTACTGTAGTTACTGTAGTTACTGTAGTTACTGGTAACTGTATTTACTGTAGTTACTGTAGTTACTAGTTACTGTATTTACAGTAGTTACTGTAGTTACTAGTTACTGTAGTTACTGTAGTTACTGGTAACTGTATTTACAGTAGTTACTGTAGTTACTAGTTACTTTACAGATTACAATCTCCTCATACTCTTCCAGGATATAATAAGGCTGAAAAGTGGATCTAGTCAAAATACTCAAAGGTAAATAAAGTATTTAGATTACCTTCAGATTAATGCAGTACTAATAGAAACCCCCGAGTAAAAGTACTCACTACTACTACACACTGAATACTTTGACTTTGATTCTTTTACTACGTTTTGCGGAGAATACTACATATTTGACTTGGATGAAGTTTTGAATGCAGGACTTTTACTTGTGGTGGAGTATTCTAATACTTTTACTTGAGTGTTTAAGTGAAGTATCCGAGTACTTCTGCAGACCTGCTTCTATCTCACCTGCTTGAACTGCTCCTCGTAGGTCCAATCGTGGTTCTGGTGGTGGGAGTGGACCGATGGAGACTCAGAGTGGACTCTGGCCATCAGGTACATGGGGACGCTCTGGGGAGGTGGACCAGCTCTGTGGCCTGAGGTCTGATGTTCTCCACCCTCCTCCACCTCTTCCTCAAGCACGATCGCCTGCTCCTCATCTCCGTGACGCTCCTCATCCTCACTGGGCGCTCTGGGGGAGTCGCGGGGTCTGCGGACCTCCAGGTGTCGGAGCGTCTCGTAGTGGTGGAGAACCATAGCCTGCTGGTGGATCTGGGTCTCCACCGAGGAGCGGAGGTCTCGGTCTTTCTCCTGCCGGATCTTCTCCTCCAGAGCCAGACGCGCCGCCTGCTGCCGCTGCAGGTTCTCCATGAGCGCCTCCAGCCTCATTCCGCCGCCGCCGCCACCGCCGCCGCCGCTCTGCTGCTGGAAGGGGCTGAGGGAGGAGGAGGAGGAGGAGGAGGAGGAGGAGGAGGAGGAGGAGGGAGGCTGGAGAGAGAGGCTGCTGGTGGAGGAGAAGGAGCCTCGCTGCAACCAGAGGAGAAAAAGAGAGATTAAACATTCTTAGATATGATTCCTTAAGGTTTTATTATTAACATATAATATTCAGCAGAAAGATAGAAAGTTTTTTAAAATAAACAGAAATGAAATAAATAATAACATTAAATTTATATTTACCTGAAATACCGGTAATAAAAAAGTTAAAAATAATTATTCTTATACAATTTGTGATCACAAAAACTTCATTTTAAACATAAATAAGATTATTTATTTTGTAGTGTCAAATATATGAATACTTTCATAAAATAATATGAGGATACATTTTCAAAGAATTATAATAAAAATGGGGGAAAAAGTAAGAATCATCATAAAAAGAGATTTAAAAACATATATGATTATTTCCTAAATGAAAAAAAGATAAAAATACAAAACAATAGCAATAACATGAGTAAAAGTGATAATAAAAATGTAAATATATTATTATTTAAAAAAAATAACTGTTTAAAAAAAAATGGAAGAAATACAAAAAAAAAAACATTATACTAAAAGAAAACTTTAAACAAAATAAAACAGAGATAGAAATATTTGAGTATAAATGTGTTTCAAGAATAAGTCAAAATCCAGGATTTTCAACGAGTTTCATTGAAAACCTATTTGGGAAATCGGAAAGTAAACCCGAGACCCGTTTCCTGTCGTGAAAGTGGAAACACAGCAGATGTGAGGGAACATCAGGACACTCTCACTTTAAAGTCTCCTAAAAACATCTTCATCATTCATCCTCTCTCCTTTTAGACACTTAAAGAGTTTCCTACCGGCGCAGGTTTGGCTGCGATGTTTGTGCTGTCCATCATCTTCTGTCAATCAGACCCGATCAGCCTTCAGACATGAGAGGAACCGGCAACAAGTGTCTGCTGCAGAGGGACGGATCCGATGAGTGGAGATCAGCCCTCCTGTCAATATCTCACCTCCAGAGTGACTGCAGGCAGAGAGAGAGAGAGTCACCCCCCTCCACCCCCTCCACCTCCTCCTCCTCCTCCTCCTCCTCCTCCTCCTGCAGGAGGCTGTGCTCCGTCAGGACCCCATCAATAATGTCATTCCAGCCGTCAGAGGCGGGTTTTTATCTGAAATAGAAAACAGGTTTTTAAATGTGACCCTTTTTTTTTTTTAACATTCAAATCAGGGAATTCCCACCAAACATTAGGAAAAAGCTGAAAACAGGTTCTGATGATTTCCACAAAAGGAAACCACCAAAAAAAAGAGATTCAAAGAAGTTCTTCTGGTCGGTTCCGTCTCTTTCACTGGGATTTATTTCACTTTCACTCCAACCCATTTTTGCAGAAGTAGGTCAAAAGACTGTAATTCTAACAATCCTCTTTTCTCCCACATGTTCTGGACAGGAGCAGGAGTTCAGGAGACGGGTCCAAAGCTGGAGAGGACAGTTGGTCTGCATGATTCGGTACCGGTACTGGACCTGGTGTCAGACTGGCTCCTGCAGCAGGAGCTATGGAGAGCAGTTTTCTGTAGGAGAGCTCCATCTAGTGGCAGATTTCAGGACATTGACGGGTTGACGTGAAGCGCTGGTTGGTACAGATGAGGTCAAAGGTCATGAGTGAGGACAAACGCAGGGTCCACTTCTTCAACCCTGGCCCCATATCTCTGTCCAGTGGATTTTTCCTACAGAGAAGAAGATATTTATGAAAGTCTCTCACAGATCAGTCATGTGACTGGTCACATGACCCGCCTCTGCCCACCGGCGTTAACCCTGTCATGTCCTGCTCAGCTGTTGGGTCGAGCTCATTATGAGTGACGCCACAGAGGAGGAGGCGTTCACGGGGTCCACAGAGGAAGTGCTGTTCCATAAGTACGATTTATGTGGAACATAAAAGAACGTGAACAGAATTAATTAAATTAACTAATTTAAAAAAACTAATTTAAAAAAACTGTTTTTCTAAAAACCTGCTAGTTTCATTAAAATGGACTTTTTTCCCCTCAAATACAAAGTTTCCTCGTGAAAATACTTTTACTAGAGTAATTTTACTGCGTCTCGGATGCGTAACAGATTTCCTCCTTAATAAGGTTATTAAATTATATTATAATTATATTATATTTCTTTTTGACTGATTGCATTAAAAAAGAAAAATTTGTGAATTGGATGAAATATTTCAACATTTTTCATTCATTCTAATTAAAATATTATATAAAATATGAATAAACATGTCGGCTTTTCAAATTAAACCCGCTTCAACAGGTTCTACGGAGGACCAAAGGTGACCTAAGGAAAAATAAATTAATAATAAAGGAATTGAGAAAATGAATAAATACATTTGATAAATCTCAAAACGGCTTCATTAAATTATTTCATATTTCTTTCTTTCTTTTTCTTTCTTTACCTGATTTAAGTGAATTAGATCTGTTCATCTCTCTCCAAAGGACATCTATGTTTTTCTTATTTTTAAAATAAAGATAGGGGAGAGTAATTATGAGGTAAAGATGTGTTTTACTCTGAAGTACTCAGATTTAATGGAGTAAAAGTACTTCACGACAAATGAAAGCCATGCATATAATAATAATAATACTCATTAATAATAAACCTAAAGTCTGAGCGTGAAAGTACTCGCTGCAGTAAAACGCTCCTTCTCTGTATGTCCAGGTATACAGAGAGGTACTTTTGTCGAGGTAATCCAACTACTTTATCTGCTTTTAGGTGGTTAAACGTTCTACAACAACAAGTTCTGTTAGAATCAGGTAAAAGTCAGCGTTTGGTGACATCAGTCCGTCTTCTGCTCTGGGAGACAAACAGACCTCTGTGACCTCTGTGGGAGCTGTGGCCCCGCCCCCAAAGGGTGCCCAGCTGGAGTCCGGACTTCCTGGAAGGGCAGCTGGAGTCCGGACCTCCGTCCAGGCGGCTTGATGGGACCGAGCCGTCGTCCTGCAGGGACGGGTATAGGGGTCGGGGTGGATGCAGCTGTCCGTGGGATTAGTTTAGGTGATTAGTATCAATAAAGGTTGATTTTACGACGTGTCATCATGGATCCCGCGTCTGTGAAGGTGTCCACTCTCGTCTCCACACAGACCTGTGAGCTGCTGCTGCTGGAGACACGTCCTCAGAGTGGCGCTGATGAAGGGTTATTGATCCGGCCCGCGCGCCTTGAGCTGTGTTGAAGTTGACCCTCCATCCTGTCAATCATTAACCTCCAGAGATCATCAACCAGATCAGCAGGTGAGATCAATGCCTCCACCACCACCACCACCCACCACCACCCACCACCATCACCACCACCATCAGCCACCACCTGCCCTCATGATGAGCAGATAATGAGCTGCTTCTACATGGACAATGGATGCCTCTGTCTGTCTGTCTGTCTATCTGTCTTTCTGTCTGTCTGTCTGTCTGTCTGTCTGTCTGTCTGTCTATCTGTCTTTCTGTCTGTCTGTCTGTCTGTCTGTCTGTCAAGTTTGACTCAATGTTTCTCCTTCATCTTAAATAAGTTAAATAACTTGGTGTAATTATATCGAATCAATGCGAATTAAAACATTAAAAAAATTTTTTCTTTTTGTTTATTTAACTTTATAGAGATATTTTTCGCACAAAATATGGAAACTAAATATGCGACGAATATACTAAATATTAATGCCTTTAAAAAAAATTACCCTTCCGCCCAGCAGATGGCGGTAGCGCTCCGGAAGTGGTTTACAATTCAAAGCAAAGAAGAAGAAGAAGAACTGCGCACGCGCATATTCAAGGTTACTCCAGACCGGTAGACGTGTGTAGCAGGTGTTGTGTTTATCTACAGATTCAAACAATCTGTGACTTCTGTAAGTATTAAGGTTTGTTATAAAGTCGGTTCTGTGAGGAAGCGCCGCCGCTGCTGTATTTATTTTCTGTCAGACGCCGCTTGTGACGTAGTTTGTGTTTCTAGCTCTTTGATTAGCCTCCTTTAGCAGCTAGCATCGCATAATGTAGCATCATTATCTGTTAAAAAACGCGTTTAACGTTAAATCATTATGTTAAGAAAAACGTGTTTGATGTTAAATCATAACTTTAAAGAAAAACGTGTTTAGTGCTAAATCATTATCTGTTAAAAAACGTGTTTAATGTTAAATCATTATCTGGTATATGCTGTTAATAAATCAATCGGGATGGTCTAACACGGCTAAAATTTGCTAGTAGTAACAGGAAGTCTTGCATTAGTCCAACTAAATGGCCTTGTGGGTATTCTACAGGTCTGAAACTGTGTGGAATGCATGAACAGTTGTTTCCCTTGAAACGTTTGTACATTAGGTTTGTTTAAATAATGAAACATGTGCATTGTTTACATCTGCTTTTATGAGCTAGTGAAAAAAAACGTGTTTAATGTTAAATAAAAGAGGAGTTGAAGCAGTTTAATGGTTTTATAGAATAGTTATTTAGTATTATTAGTCAGTGACTGTTAATGTAGGCTGTTTAAAGGATCAAAGAGACCAAATATCTATCTGAGGTCAGAATCTGAAAGGTCACATGGGGTCAGAGGTCATCCTTGCATCAACCCTAAGCACTTATAAACCTGACTAAATTGTGTTCTCCGTATAATATTTTGTTTATTGTTTTGCATTATTTGTTCAGTACTATCGGTCAGAGTGAGTGGAAATGAAGATCTGGGAAAGAATCATGGATGTAGATAGAAAAGAGGAGACAATCTGTGAGCAGCAGTTTGGTTTCATGCTGAGACAGAGCTCCACATAGGAGATGTTTGTGGAGAGAGAGCTGATGGAGAAGGTCAGAGAAGGTCAGAAGGAGCTGATGGAGAAGAACAGAGAAGGTCAGAAGGAGCCGATGGAGAAGAACAGAGAAGGTCAGAAGGAGGTGATGGAGAAGAACAGAGAAGGTCAGAAGGAGGTGATGGAGAAGAAGGCAGAAGGTCAGAAGGAGGTGATGGAGAAGAAGGCAGAAGGTCAGAAGAAGCTGATGGAGAAGAACAGAGAATTATAATAGGAATGATGATGATGATGTTGGTGGAAGACGTTGTGATGTGTAGTGAGGAAGGTTGCAGACCAAAGGGGAGGTTTCTGGATGTGGGGAGAGAGGACATGCAGTTGGTCGGTAGAGACACCTAAAGGAAACTATCGTATATGTACTACATGATAAACATGATAAGTAATGATGTCATAATAAACATGATATACTATCATATAGTACATGTATGATGTTTTTATATATATATATAATATATATATATATATATATGTTTATATATATATATATATATATATATATGTTTATATATATATATATATATATATATATGTTTATATGTTTATATATATATATATATATATATATATATATATATATATATGTTTATATATATATATATATAAACATATATATATATATATATATATATATATATATGTTTATATATATATATATATAAACATATATATATATATATATATATATATAAACATATATATATATATATATATAAACATATATATATATATATATATATATATATATATATATAAACATATATATATATATATATATATATATATATATAAACATATATATATATATATATATATATATATATATATATGTTTATATATATATGATATGTTTATATATATATATATATATATATATATATATATATATGTTTATATATATATGATATGTTTATATATATATATATATATATATATATGTTTATATATATATATATATATATATATATATATATGATATGTTTATATATATATATATATATATATATATGATATGTTTATATATATATAGTATAGACATATACAACAAAGTATGGACCCGTCTTAAATGTTCTTGTCCGTTCCTCGGTTCCGTCGCTCCGATGATGTTGAGCTAATAACAAAGTCCATGTTTATTAACTGACCCTGAGGGTCAAACACCCCCATGTTTCTGTTTTTCTCTCCGCCTCATTTCTCTAACATGGATTAAGTTGTTATGTCTCTGACTGCTTCATCCTCTCCTCTTCATCATCACTTCCCACAGAAACATTGACACGCTGGAGGAACAGGGAGTCTCTCCAGATGGCTAACGTAAGTCAGGTCTTTGTGTCGAACACAGGCGTTAAGGTGACTTTACCTTTATCATGTCAAAGCTTCTTACACTCAAACATTAAATTTTTATATTTTAATAAGAGATGCAACGATTTCCGTTGTCTTGGCCGTTCACCGATTTTATACAAACGCCTGACCGGCTAATTTAGATTTTTTTTGGGGGTGTTTTTTTATTCTTTAAAGTTTGAAAATGATAATCAGTATTTTAAGTGCTCTTATTTTGAAGTATTGCAGTTGAAGTAAAAAGGAAGTGGGCATTGTGTTTGTATCCTGACCGCACCGCTGTGCATTTCCTAAACCAACTCTACCACATTTAGAAGTGAGAATAAAACTTTGTACGCCTCCTTCAGTCTCTTATATGTTCTATGTCGGCTTCGTTCAGGGACTTCAGGGCTCCCGCTAGCTTTAGCCGCCCTGCTAACGTTAGCTTCTTAACTTGCTAGGTTCCTCGGGGAGACCCTTATTTTGTCCTTACTGGTGTCATAAACTGCGGTCTTTGTGTTTTCTGGTTGACCTGTGAGGTGTTTGGAGGCGTGGTCCGTCATGTTTGGATGTAAAGAATTCCCTTTAATGAAACCTTCTTCTGTCCCGGTGAGACGGTGTGAAGAAATCCACAGAACTGAGATTGATTCATTACAAGAGGGAAGAAGTCGTTTAAAATGTCAAACAGTTAAGTTTACGACTTGAATCGTAACCGCTTTAGTACATACCTTATATTTTCATATAATTATTAACAATAAAAAAACGTTGAGCGGGAACGATACGATCTCGTTTCTGACGTTCACCGATTCTGGAGCATTTTGATACACAACAAAAGCTGCAGCCCAACCCGTTAGCTTAGCTGAAGCTCCTGTGGCGATGAGCGAGGCCCCCGGCCCTTTAGGAGCCTAGCCTTATGGGTCTTGTGGAGTTTTGCCGCGGGGTATATGGCCGTCGCTAAATTAGCGTAGCTTAGCTTTCACTAAGCTAAGCGCTTGTGACTTGAGCGTGACTGCGGATGACGATAATGATTCTTTTGCGTGTCTCGTGTTTCTTCAGGTGCTTTGCGGCAGAGCCAGGCTGGTCTCGTACCTCCCCTGCCTCCATGTGTTGGTGCGTAGTGTGGCGGTAGCCAGAACCGGTCCTGCTGCCGAAGCTGTAGACTCCGATAAACTTCAAGTAATCATCTCTCCGTCTGAGCCGGGTACCAAAGAGTGTTTCCTGTGAGAGCTGCTTCTTCAGACGTGGATGATGGAGTTGATGTTCTAACGGTTCTCTCTGCTTTAAGGCCCGCTAACCGATCCCAATGAGAGCTTAGGGCCTTTCGGACCTCAGGACCAGCGCTTCCCGCTACCTGGTAAAGTTGGATTCGACTGTCTACCAGAGCAGAAGAAGACCCCGGTGCATCAGAAGATGTTTCCTGCGGTTCTCTCTGGCCGCTCCAGCAGTGAGACGCAGAAACCCCTGATCAAGCAGCTGATGGGCGACTTCTGTGTGAGTGACCCGACGGTACCGCCAGCGCCTCTCCTTAAAACTTTATAAAAATGTTCTTTATATACTTCTGTAGAAAGTTTTCACAGCTTCACTCTTTCAGCATTTTGTTACGTTACAGCCTTATTCCAAAATGGATCAAATTCATTGATTTCCTCAGAATCCTACACACAACATCCCATAATGACAAAGTGAAAAAAGTTTGTTTGAAATTTTTTTAAATGTATTAAAAATAAAGAACGATGCTGCAGAAATGTTTCCGTACCGTATTTTTAATACATTTGCAAAACATTTCAAACAAACTTTTTTCACTTTGTCATTATGGGATGTTTTGTGTAGAATTTTGAGGGAAAAAATGAATTTAATCCATTTTAGAATAATGCTGTAACCAAACATAATGTACACTTTCACTGTATTTATACACATATTTTCATATTTTACAGAGAAAAACCTGCTTTTTTAATTACTTATCTGTTACAATATAAGTTTTCCGATTCCTTTGTGTTGCTTTATTTTCTTATAGTCTTCTAGATGTTTCCGTTAATGTTTTTCTACCACTCCGGGGTTCAACTCCAACCCTGCCAGCTGGGTTCAGGTCATGTGACCACCTTTTTACCCGCCTCCTTCATTAAATTGTCCTTCTCATAATTGCTTTTAAATTTCCTGCTGATTTATATTTTTGTGTCTACCATGTCACGTAATAATAACAACATTAAGCTTATTGAGATAAAAAAAAACACGTGACTCAAACGTCAACCACCACTTCCCCTCAGCACCCTTTCACAATAAAAGCTTCCTTTGTGTATATGTGACGAAGCATCCAAAGAATTTGTGCTGCTGGAAAAAACGTAGCCATGGTTACGGGTTGCTACAGGGTTGACCATCTTCTCCATGATATACACTGGTCAGCCATAACATTATAACCACTGAGAGGTGAAAATAGCTGGGATATATCAGGAAGCAGGTGAACATTTCGTCCTGAAGATGAAAGCAGGAAAAATGGAAGTAATGGTGGTAGATGGACGAGGGGATCAGAACATCAGCAGAACTGGCCTGTTGGAGGTTCCTGCTCTGATGTGGTTATAGGCCACCAAAGCGGTCTAAGGAAGGACCACCAGCGTCATTGGTGCACATGTGGAGTGAACCTTAGCCCTTCTGTCTGTTCCTACAGAAGATACTGAATAACAATGTTCTGAAGAAGTTCCTGGTGGTTCTGATAGAAAGGTGTCAGAACTCGAGGACCTACACAATATGGGACAGTTGGTTTAAATGTTACGGCTGACAGATTAAAACATACATGTTTGCTAACATAAGAGGGCTAAAATGATCTCATGAAGTGGTAGATTATCATGTGACCTGATTGTGTGAAGAAGAAGACGAGGAAGGAGAAGCTCAGTGCATCATGGGAAGAATTCTCCCGGCATCTATGCCTTAACTGGAACGCTTTTCAGAATCACTGGCTCTGGTCCTCAGTTTGTTGATTAGCTGCTCTGACAGCCGTGTGTGTGTGTGTGTGTCTGTGTGTGTGTGTGTGTGTGTGTGTGTGTGTGTGTGTGTCTGTGTGTGTGTGTGTGTGTGTGTGTCTGTGTGTGTGTGTGTGTGTGTGTGTGTGTGTTTTTCAGGAGGGCGATGACCCAGTTACCCCTCAGAATGTCACTCGAGCAGAGCGGTACTTTGATGACTCCAGTGTTGAGTGTGCTGTACAGCTCTGCCCCGAGCTGCTGAAGAAAGGTACCCCCCTCCCCACACAGTGATCCAGAACCTATCTAGACCTAGAGGTCCAGGTTTAGATTTTGGTTGTAACCGATTATTTCAGTAATCGGGTATTCTCACCTCACCATAGTGGAGGCATAGTGAGCCTCTGTTGGCGCTCAAAGATTATAGGTTATACCCCATCAAAGATAGGTTATACCCCCATCAAAGATAGGTTATACCCCATCAAAGATAGGTTATACCCCCATCAAAGATAGGTTATACCCCCATCAAAGATAGGTTATACCCCCATCAAAGATAGGTTATACCCCCATCAAAGATAGGTTATACCCCATCAAAGATAGGTTATACCCCATCAAAGATAGGTTATACCCCCATCAAAGATAGGTTATACCCCATCTGCTGGAGGAATCCTTTCAGCCCTGGTTGTCTGTAAAACACTCATAGACCTCAGCGAGGCCTGGAGTGACCGAGGGTCCCAGCACCTCCGAGGAATGGAGGACTCAGTCTAAGCTCACGTTGAAAAGAGAAATTCTTATTTTCACATTAATATATATTAATATTATACCCTTTTATCACGTTGAAACACCCAAATCTCACAGACTGACCCTTTAAACGTTGTCGGACGCCGTCAAGGTGTTTGTGCGTGAATGAAAGTCTGACTCTGACTCCTGATGTGACGAGCAGATTTCCAGTCCATGTTCCCTGAGGCTCCGCCCACCGCCATGATGGTGGTCACAGTCACCCAGAGGACCCAGAATGAGATGACCTCATGGTCTGCTGAGGTGGAGCAGGAGAGGGAGCAGATGCTGGACAGGGTAAGACGTGACGCTTTACAAGTTCATCCAAGGACAGACTTTTGGTTTTCTGGAGGTCACAATCGTGATGCTGCGTTTAGTTCTTACGGCTGAGGATGTTTAAGCAGCTAATATCGAGTCTTTGATGCCTGAGACTGAAGTTATTCCTCTGCTGAGCAGTTTGTGGAAGGAGCCAAGGAGATCTGCTTCGTCCTGCAGAGAGAAGGATTCTGGGCCGACTTCATCGAACCGTCTTCTGGCTTAGCGGTAAGATTCCACGATCACTCCTGTGAAAGTCCAGCTCATGTGCCGATCGCATCCTTAGAGGAGGTTCGGAACTCCCCTGTTCAAGGATCTATAAATTACTTGTTTGTAGTTTACTAATTAAGTTTTAAACATGTGACAAATCTTTAATAAGCTGCTGTAACTCATTAAATATAAAGGCTATGATGCTTGCCAAATAGTGAGCGCACTTGTCTGTACAGCTGACTTGATGTTGCCAAATAGTGACCTGCGCTGATGAGAGAGTTGTTTTATAAGCTGTTTACAAACGTTAGTGTACGTAGACTCGTTTATAACCTCCCTCCAAACCGTTCATACATCCCTTTTCTAAAGGGGCTTTTTTTGAGAAGTGGTACCGGAAGTTAATTTGATAGAATTCAGACGATTTTATTCAGAGTTATTTTAGCAGTTTGTGCTGCAGGAACATTTAAATCTTCAAATGTAGAACTGCTTGGTCCAAATCAAGACTTTGTCCATAGCAAAGGTGGATGTTTTCCTCCGCGGGCCCGTTTGACCCCTGGCGTCTCCCCGGGCTCCATCCTGGGCCCCTTGTGGTTTAGCATATATGGGTCAGATTACAAGCAAAGCAAAGCAAAGCAAACCCCGGTATAATCGTTACGCCGATGACACACAGTTACACCTTTTCAAACTGGAGGGAAACAATTCAGAACCATTTGGACCCCAACACCAATCATTCTTGTGTTTAGCAGTAAAGAAACATTCAAAGCTGCTGTGCTGAAACCGGCGCCGTCGACCCGCTGAGGGACGCGATCACATAACCACACCTTTCCAACGTGTCTCCATCTGCAGTTCTTCGGCTCGTACACCAACAACACGCTGTTTGAGACGGACGACAGGTACCGTCACCTGGGCTTCCAGATCGAGGACCTGGGCTGCTGCAGGGTGGTCCGACACGCCCTGTGGGGGACGCGTGTGTTTGTGGGGTCGATATTCACCGACGCGCCGCCCGACGGCCGCGTCATGGCGACGCTGCACGGAAACGGGAGAAGCTGCCAAAACTCCACCTGACTGGAGAATATCTCCACCCACATGTTTTTTTAAAAATACATATTTTCTTTTTATTTCTATGAAGTGAAGAATCAGGACTAACGGACCTGTTAGGAACCAGAACTCCGCCCTCCTGCGTCCACAGACCTTCACCGAGGTCATGAACCCGAAGAAGAAAAAACGGAAGAAAGTTTCTGCTTCGGTCCAGTTTTACATTATTGTACAATAATTGTGCCGTTCAGTCAATCAATCAGTCAATCAGTCAATCAATCAGTCAATCAGTCAGTCAATCAGTCAGTCAATCAGTCAATCAATCAGTCAATCAATCAATCAATCAGTCAGTCAATCAGTCAATCAATCGATCGATCGATGTTTTGATTGGCCAATTTATGGCTCCACTCACATCTCAGCGGGTTCCTCAGGGTTCTGGTTCTGGTACTTTCCAGGTTTCAGCCCCTTAAGTCTATTCAATAAGACAATATTTACAGCCATAAAATAATATCCTCTTAATCCAGACGGAGATTTTCTGTTTTTTAAATGTTGAGACGCTTTTTCCTTTAAAAAGAATAAATCTGGATCTAGAAGAAATGAGTTTCTGGGACTCGTTGCTACTTGCCTCCTTTTTGTCATCTCAGTTCTGACCACACCTCGGTCCGGGCCGGTTAAAACCCAGGACTGGGTCAAAAGTGAGGAGCGTGTCGGAGCAGAACAACGCTTGAAGGTATTTCTGGGATCAGAACTTCAGTCAATAAACGGAATGTTTACTGTTCAAACTGTAAAATGGTGAATAAATTATCTCTAAGTGTCACAAACTGAAGTTGGCGTTCTGATTTCTGAACTCATCTTTAATCCCTGCTGCCAGACAGGAAGTGTGTGTCGCCGCATTAATCCCGGTCCGCTCCGACCCGAACTTCAACGGCTCTCTGTTTCTGCCGGGTTCAAAGTAACTGGTTTTACGTTTCTGTTTTTATTAGTTTTTGTTTGTACTAGCCCTTTTTTTTATGGATTTTACCGCCTTCAGGGTTTCCTCTCTTCACTTCCTGCTTTTATTGGACCATTGAACCCTGGTAGATCATGCAAACTCCACATAGAGGTGGATTTGGACCCAGAACCTTCTCCCTGTGAGGGACCTGTGCTGTCGGTGGCAGCAGGAGTAAGGGTCCGGTTCTCTGCCTGCCAGTCCGTTCAGGTAAGAGAAGGTTATTTAACGATCCGGGTCCTCCGTGTAAGCTGGCGTGATGCATAATCAGAACCACGAAGGAAAGCAGACGCTGCTGGTGCTCCACGTTTGTGACTTAGAAAAGAACTTTTACTTTTCCAAGACTCTTTTAAATCCGTTTGATCCTGAATGCGTGACAGGAAGTGAGATGACGCTCGTATAAAAGCTGTTCCTGGTTTCTGTTTTACTTTCACCTCTGTTAGGAGACGCGTTTGTAGTTTATTATGTTTGTGACAAACGTATGAGGTTTATTTGTTCAGGTCTCAGCTTCATCTTTAATATTCCTGCTGTGTAAATGAGCAGTACTGCTGTCCTCCACCAGGTGTCGCCACACATGCGCTCAGTAAATGCTGGCAGCACTCCAGCGGGGGTCTGTAGTTCAACGCCTGCTCTGCTTCAATATATTCAAGTGTTGCCTGTAAACCGGATGTGGGTAGAACTGAAGCTGGAGTATGAGTCCCGTGTACTTCGCCTGAGTCCTTCCGTCTGATGCTACTTCCAGCTCTGCTACATTCATCTCACAGCTGAGGTGTTAAAGCTGCAGATGCTCAAATGATTGACAGACTTCCAAAGGAGGCGGGGTCTGTCCTCCTGGTCAAATTACCGGCTAGTCCTCTCAGACAGAGGGACAGAAGACATCATGACGGACATCTTCATTAACCCACTAAAGCTAATCGAAACAAGCTAACGGACAAACTGTCACTACCGTACCTTCCAAACTGTTTTGACACTTTTACCACTAGCCCTGAGTTCTGTGAGCAGTACCTGTTCACCACTTCAGAGTTCCTGCTCGCACAGGGGAAGATAGAAACATAAAACATGATTCAGTGACCTTTAACCTCAGGATTTACTAGGTGTGCCAGTAATTGTGGCAAATCTGAGCTAGAGCAAAGAGAGCTCTGCACATGGACTACACTACCCATGAGCCTCGGAGGCTGTGGCGATAGAGGTGACCCTCTGTCCAGACATTAAACGTGCCCACAAGTGGAGCTTAAAGAGATTTCTGAATTTTAAGTCCGCTATCACATCTGCTATCATCTCCACGGCGACACTCCTGAGATCTCCGCCTCAGAGGTCGGGCTGAGGACCTGGATCTGGTTCGGATCCGGATCCTGGACTGATTTTAAACACGCCATCTGCTGTGACATCATTTCACTGAGTTTGAGCAGAGTGGTCGGGCGAATCAGGGGTTGGAGATGATTGTTTCTGTGGCAACCACAGTAAGGCCTGAAGCTTCGTCCTCATCGCCGTGGAAACCTGACATGCCGGCGGCGCATGAGGTGACGAAGGGTTGTTTTTACGTCCACGTCGCTGGAGCACCAGATGTTGCTGCACCCATGGGCGTCTAATGGACGTATCAGATCCTCCTCACCTTATGTCGCGTCATAAGGTGACAAAACTTTACAGTAGATTACCGTATTAATGGACGTAAAAATGTCATTTTTTATTATTCTCAAATATATATCTGTGTTCTTAGCATCTTATTTCTGTGGAAATGATGGGATGTTCTTTTTAAATGGTTAAAGTTGGTTATTGACGTTTTCATACCAGCAAATTCTGTTATTAAATATAATCTTTTAATATATTAGTGGTAATTCCAGTTTTAAATCCCTTCAGTTGATTTATGACTAGTCATAATTGTAATTATAGATATATACGTCGTCATTTTTACACATCTGGAATCACAGTTTGATGAGTAAGAATGATATTTTAGATATATTTAACTAATATCATGACCACAGCAAAATAATGTCCTTAGAAATAACGGTAAAAAAAACTGTCATAGCAGCGGTAAAAGACAGTAAAGCTCAAAATAGAACATTATTGTAGAAGATTCAAGGAATTCTCTTAAATCAAGAAACCGTCAAAAAGCATGTTTACGGTCACAATCTGTGGAAAACGCAGAATTTTACTGTGAATTCAGACTTAAGGTAGAATTAACGGGAAAAGGTCAGAATGTCACAAGGAAATAATTACAGTAAAAGTGTCATTCTGTGTAAACAACACATTTAGCTGGTATGTACATTTACAATACAGTAAAAACAACGTTAAGGAAAAGAATACCTTCAGTAAAAACATGCTAAAAATATGACATTTACTTGCAGTTTCATGTCTTTTAGGCGGTAAACGTGGTTTTTTTGTGGCAAAATTCTGGCGACCACCGCTGCTGGTATTTTCCCCTCTATGATACAGAAACTCTCTTTTAACAGCGTCGTCAGAATCACCATGTAGATTTCTGAATAACTGAATTAGGAGTTACTTCAAGAGATCTTTTAGCACTTTGAGATTTGATCCTAATGTAAAGGGCATTATAAATTAAATGTATTATTATTATTATTATCTAAAGCTGGAGACTTAAACTTTTTTTTTTAGTGTAAAGTTTATTTTTGTAAATTGTTTTCCAGTGTATAACAATTATTAACATGGTTCATTTTCTTTAATCGAATTATTTAGATTTTTAATTCAATCTAAATGTCACAACTGTTTTTGTGTCTGTGAGCTCGAGCCTGCGCGGCACGAGCACCTGAGAGCGAGAGGCTCCGTGCGCGCGCTCCAGCGGACGCGCGCCTCGTCTCATCACCTCGGGAACGAGCGTCAGCATCCAAGGACGGACCCCTGGCTCGTGAGCCTCGGGTCATCTGGAAGTCCGTGAGTATCAACAGACGGGTACCGGGAGACCATCGCAGACCACCAGAGACCCGCGGATCCACCGGGGGCGGACGGTTCAACCGGATCGGATGAATCAAAGGTTAATATGTATCAATTCTGTTCTGGTCGGTGATGAATCAACAGGACGGATCCAAGTCAGTCGTTAACCGTCAATGAAAACGTTGAGCCTTGAAAAATCCGGACGGATCCCGGTGAGGCCCGCGAACCCGAACGAGACGTCACGGAGATCTTCACCGCCTCGTTGATCAATTAACGAAGCGATCACCTGTAACCTGAAGCGGTCGGACCGGAGTGGACTGGAGTGTAACGCATCGACGGTATCGGGCGGACCTACTGGGCAAACCGGGACCGGTACTAGAACCAACGGCAGTCGGTGAAATCAACAGGAGAGTGACGGAATTCACCGGAGGGACTGAAACCAGTAAGTCAACCGGAGCTGATGGTCGTTAAGTATTCATGATTTCATAATTGTGATTTTATTCAACTTCTTATGGATTGAACTTGATTTAATTCTTTTGATGAATCATTTGTTCCATTTCTCTGATTATTGGGCCGCATGTCACGATTAAAGGCTCGCGCTCCGTCCATTAACCTCAACAAGGTGATGATGTCACCTGTTTGTTTGTTTACACAAAATCCAACTGACGGGGTGTCCTTCGTGCAGGGAGGAGGGACCCGTTAGGTTCTGGAGCGAATTCGGATTGGACACAGGATTCGGGTTTTTATTTATCCTGGTCGGTCGGTCCGACGCTGATCCAGTCTTCATTTTTCCGAGCTCCCACGAATGTCACACAGGTAGAGTTGGGATAAAATGAGCCAGCATTTAAATGTAAATATCAGCAGTAGAGACATCCAACAACTCCAGGATGTTCACCGCTGCTGAGCCAAAATCATAAGAAAAGTCCCCCCAGTGGCTCAGAAAGATCCGGATCAGACCCAGAAGGTCTGGATACTGGTCTGAGGAGTCTGTAAGGATCAGCAGTCCATCAGGAGGAAGGATGAAGAGTCCCTCCAGTGAAGCAGGCTGGTGGTTCGTTGATGCTCCACAAACATGAGATGGATTCCATCAAGGATCCGGAGAGCCGAGAAGAAAGAAAGCATCTCGTCATCTAGGAGGAAGATGAAGCTCACTGGGCGACGATCCCGAGGATTGGTTTAAGCTATCAGCGCTAATGTTGAATAAGGTCAGCTATCATCGATAAAATAAGATAATGTCGGATATAATTCCTAAAGGCCGCTAAAGTCGGGTATCTTCTTTAAAGTTAGCTAATGGCCCATAGCTTTGCTATTGCTAATAAAGTTGCAAAGTTAAAGGTAATATCTGCTATTATCCCCAAAGTTAGCTTATGTCAGCTATCATCACTAGAATCTGCTAATGTCAGCCATAATCTCTGATGTTAGCTAACGTCAGCTATTATTACTAATGTTAGCTAATGTCAGCTATTATTGCTAATGTTAGCTAATGTCAGCTATTATTGCTAATGTTAGCTAATGTCAGCCGTTATTGCTAATGTTAGCTAATGTCAGCCGTTATTGCTAATGTTAGCTAATGTCAGCCGTTATTGCTAATGTTAGGTAATGTCAGCCGTTATTGCTAATGTTAGTTAATGTCAGATGTTATTGCTAATGTTAACTAATGTCAGCTGTTATTGCTAATGCTGGCTGATGTCAGCTGTTATTGCTAATGCTAACTAATGTTAGCTGTTAATGTCAGCTAATGTCAGCTGTTATTGCTATTGCTGGCTGATGTCAGCTGTTATGGCTAATGTTGGCTAATGCCAGCTGTTATTGCTAATGCTAGCTAATGTCAGCTGTTATTGCTAATGTCAGCTAATGTCCGCTGTTATTGCTACTGCTGGCTGATGTCAGCTCTTATTGCTAATGCTGGCTAATGTCAGCTGTTAATTGCTAATGCTGGCTAATGTCAGATGTTATTGCTAATATCAGCTAATGTCAGCTGTTATTGCTAATATCAGCTAATGTCAGCTGTTATTGCTAATGCTGGCTGATGTCAGCCAAAGCTATCATTGATAAAGAGAACTTATCTAAAATCCAGCTGTAAGTGAGATAATTTCAGCTAAAGAAGTCCTGGAACCTTCTGGAATCCTTTCATGAAGGTGGGTCCAGATCTTCATAAGAATATTCCAGGACTGGAAGTCTTTGTCCCGGAGGAATGGGCGGAGATTCCTCAGGAAGGTGACGTCTGTCTCTGCGTCACGTTGGCAGCAGGTCCGAGCAACTAAAGGTTCTACAAAGTTCTGGAGAGGGCAGGATTCAGGATTACCATCTTTTATACAATAAAGGTCGAATAATGTCAAACCGTCAAACGGAGACATTTTGTTCTTGTAGGATCTTGAATTAAGGTTTAATCTAACTGGGCAGAAGAATAATCTCAATCTAGAGACCATTTAGGTTTGTCAAAATAAATAAAAAAATACAAACTGTCATCCTCTAAGTCCCGGTGTTCCCCGTTGGACCTGTCACTCATCCTGTCTGAGCTCCTCCCAGCCTCTATGCTTCTGCTCCTGTCGTCATGGTGA
>JBBDHG010000315.1:750000-755000 GCA_037951165.1 Lophius americanus
TTTCTCTGTGCACATTACCATCAGACTAAAAACAGGAACTTTGACAACCTCGACCAACAGAACTTTGACTTCCGGAGAACACCCAAGGTATAAACTTGCATGGTCAAATGATGCACGCCGCCCAACCAAATCTCTGAGCCCGCCCAGTAGTCGCCAAACACCAGTCGGCCCCGCCCACCCAGGAATCCAGATCCAGAGATAGACCGTTATCCTGGTGGCACGTCGTTTCTCCACCATCTCTTTCTTTTGGTTTTCCATGATTCCTGCACACCGGGAACGGGTTTACAGCAGCAGGAGAGACGCCCTTCCTCTTCCTCCCCCTCCTCCCCCTCCTCCCTGTGAAGGGTTGCATGCAGCCAGGCTGAGGCTTGGCTCTGTCTACAGATATGAGGGACAGCGCCCACCAGGATCCTCTCACTCCACCCCTTCCTCCCGCTCCTGTACGCCCCGCCTCCCTCCTCCTCCTCCTCCTCCTCCTCCTCCTCCTCCTCCTCTCCACTTCACTTGAATCTTGTTTGTTTTAATTTGCGATTGCATCAGCGCTCTCTAACATGCACGTCCCTGATTGGTTGGTTGGTTGGTTGGTCTTGAAAGTGCCTCAGTTTGCATGTGCCACCACACCACACGACCCTCTGCCCCCGTTTCCCTAGAGCTTTGACTTGAGTTGTCTTTCAGCTCAGCAGACGTTTAACACTTTTTGTCTCTGTTTTCTGGCCCTGCTCCCTCCTTCTGTGGAGACGTGGTGAGGGGGAGTAGGCCCAGGCAGGGGGCAGGGCGTCTGGGTGGTACAGGGAGCCATCTTGGCAGTTTCGAGCTAATCTTGCGTGTCCTATGATCTGTTCTGTGGTGTTTTGTTCGGCCGTGTTTCTCAATGTCCCACCATGTGACCTGTTGCCCACCTCCGTTACCTGTCGCCCTGCGCGGCGGTGGTCCAGGCGGAGAAGGTGCTGCTCTTCAGCCAGGACACCAACCTGACGTCTCTGCTGCTGGAGGCCAAAGACCTGGAGGCCCGAGTCATCATCCTGTCTGCCAGGTGAGTGAGGAGGGTTACCTCATAGTTGATAGGGTGTTGACTGATGGTTGCTGGGTGTTGACTGATGGTTGCTGGGTGTTGACTGATGGTTGCTGGGTGTTGACTGATGGTTGCTGGGTGTTGACTGATGGTTGCTGGGTATTGACTGATGGTTGCTGGGTGTTGACTGATGGTTGCTGGGTGTTGACTGATGGTTGCTGGGTGTTGACTGATGGTTGCTGGGTGTTGACTGATGGTTGCTGGGTGTTGACAGATGGTTGCTGGGTGTTGACTGATGGTTGCTGGGTGTTGACAGATGGTTGATAGGGTGTTGACAGCTGGTTGCTGTGTGTTGACAGATGGTTGCTGGGTGTTGACAGATGGTTGCTGGGTGTTGACAGATGGTTGCTGGGTGTTGACTGATGGTTGCTGGGTGTCGACAGATGGTTGATAGGGTGTTGACTGATGGTTGCTGGGTGTTGACTGATGGTTGCTGGGTGTTGACAGATGGTTGCTGGGTGTTGACTGATGGTTGCTGGGTGTTGACTGATGGTTGCTGGGTGTTGACCGATGGTTGCTGGGTGTTGACAGATGGTTGCTGGGTGTTGACTGATGGTTGCTGGGTGTTGACTGATGGTTGATAGGGTGTTGACAGATGGTTGCTGGGTGTTGACTGATGGTTGCTGGGTGTTGACAGATGGTTGATAGGGTGTTGACAGATGGTTGCTGGGTGTTGACTGATGGTTGCTGGGTGTTGACTGATGGTTGCTGGGTGTTGACTGAGGGTTGCTGGGTGTTGACTGATGGTTGCCGGGTGTTGACAGATGGTTGATAGGGTGTTGACTGATGGTTGCTGGGTGTTGACTGATGGTTGCTGGGTGTTGACAGATGGTTGCTGGGTGTTGACTGATGGTTGCTGGGTGTTGACTGATGGTTGCTGGGTGTTGACTGATGGTTGCTGGGTGTTGACAGATGGTTGCTCAGGTGTTGACTGATGGTTGCTGGGTGTTGACTGATGGTTGCCGGGTGTTGACTGATGGTTGATAGGGTGTTGACAGCTGGTTGCTGTGTGTTGACAGATGGTTGCTGGGTGTTGACTGATGGTTGCTGGGTGTTGACTGATGGTTGCCGGGTGTTGACAGATGGTTGCTGGGTGTTGACTGATGGTTGCTGGGTGTTGACAGATGGTTGCTCAGGTGTGTGTGACATTGACCGTCATGAAGGTGTCAACCCTTCATCTGATGGTTTGTGTCTCTGCAGTGAGGATGAAGCCGCGGCGGTGTATAAATCCGCCCGGCTGCTCAACATGACCGGCGCCGGTTACGTCTGGTTGGTGGGAGAGAGAGAGATGACGGGCAAAGCTCTGAGCGAAGCTCCAGATGGTACGTCAACCTCGGTCTCCTCTTCCTCACTCTTCTTCCTCCCTTCGGAGGTTTCTCTCTGCCTCCGCTCTGCTTCCATCCCAGTTCATAAAATAGTAGAAGCGGCCGTTTCCTCAACGCGATGACATCACACATCCTCATGACATCATCATCACCATCAGGAGACGCTTCAGTCGTTTCTGTGTTTTTAGCCGCAGGTTGAAGGTTTTCATCAGACACATAGTTGAGGAAAAGACGGACAATGATGATGTCATTGGTCTGTCGAGGAATCTCTGCATAAGATCATTTTTAAATAGATTGATCAGCGAGGTACTTGTAACTGAGGTGTGTTTGACTTCAATACTTGATCGCTCTACCTTTATAGGGGAGTACTCTTTAGCTAGGTATTAGTTTCTGGGTACTTGTTTGCTAGGTTCATGTTAGCTTGGTATTAGTATCTGGGTACTTGTTTTCTAGGTTCATGTTAGCTCGGTATTATTTTCTGGGTATTTGTTTGCTAGGTTCATGTTAGCTCGGTATTATTTTCTGGGTATTTGTTTGCTAGGTTCATGTTAGCTAGGTATTAGTTTCTGGGTACTTGTTTGCTAGGTTCATGTTAGCTAGGTATTAGTTTCTGGGTACTTGTTTGCTAGGTTCATGTTAGCTCGGTATTAGTTTCTGGGTATTTGTTTGCTAGGTTCATGTTAGCTCGGTATTATTTTCTGGGTATTTGTTTGCTAGGTTCATGTTAGCTCGGTATTATTTTCTGGGTATTTGTTTGCTAGGTTCATGTTAGCTCGGTATTATTTTCTGGGTATTTGTTTGCTAGGTTCATGTTAGCTCGGTATTATTTTCTGGGTATTTGTTTGCTAGGTTCATGTTAGCTCGGTATTATTTTCTGGGTATTTGTTTGCTAGGTTCATGTTAGCTAGGTATTAGTTTCTGGGTACTTGTTTGCTAGGTTCATGTTAGCTAGGTATTAGTTTCTGGGTACTTGTTTGCTAGGTTCATGTTAGCTCGGTATTAGTTTCTGGGTACTTGTTTGCTAGGTTCATGTTAGCTCGGTATTATTTTCTGGGTATTTGTTTGCTAGGTTCATGTTAGCTCGGTATTATTTTCTGGGTATTTGTTTGCTAGGTTCATGTTAGCTCGGTTTAGTTTATGGGTATTTGTTTGCTAGTTTCATGTTAGCTCGGTATTAGTTTCTGGGTACTTGTTTGCTAGGTTCATGTTAGCTAGGTATTAGTTTCTGGGTAATTGTTTGCTAGGTTCATGTTAGCTAGTTATAAGTTTGCTTGATACTTGTTAGCAGATTCTTATTAGCGAGGTGCATGTTAGCGAGGTGTCACTTAGCTGGTTTGTGGTTCCACCTTACATTTCGTAGAATATTGTGTTCAGTGTTTCTGTGTGAGTGTAGCAAGGACATTAGCTTTCATACGACATCGTTGATCATGTGACCAGGAGCTAACTGCATGGAAACATGTCTGCTCTCTCTCTCTCTCTCTCTCTCTCTCTCTCTCTCTCTCTCTCTCTCTCTCTCTCTCTCTCTGAAGCTAATCCTCGTTACTGTTAGTTAGCTTCCCTGTGTTCTTCTGGGTTCTTCTCTCAGAGCGGTTGAATGTTTAAACACCTGCGGGGAACCGTTCTCTGTTTAGAGGTTCTAACAGCAGTTTAAAGGTTCTAACTGCCGTCTTCTCTTCTGGCTCAGGTTCTGTTCGGCTTTAAATGTGTCTAACATCTTTTTGTTTGTTTCATCTTCTATAGTGTGTGTCGTCCGCCCGCCCGTCTGCCCGTCCTCACAGTAGATATAACATGTGCTGTCATCGGGGGGTGGGGGGGTTATGGGGGTTGGGGGGTCTATTTGGGGGTTTCATAAACAGCTATTGTCGCCGCGGTTACCATGACGCGTGCTGGTAAGATTCCGCCGCTGCTTCCTGTTTCCTGCTTGATGCTTTGCCAATTGTCAAGAGGCTCCGCCCCATTGCAACATGGAGCCCACCCTGACGGAGGGGGCGGGGTTTATTGAGTCAGTTGATTACTCAGCCAGCCTTCACTTTATAACCAGAAGTGTGTGGAGATCTGGCCGTGGGGTGAGTTTTCCCACTTTGGTATGATTATTATTATCATTATTATTATTATTATTATTATTAAGTTCTGTTTTATTTCTGACACGTTTAACCTTGGAGGACATGAAGGTCCGCTTCTTTACACCCCCACCAAATATAATGAATCCACACATTTTATATAATTATCCACCTTCACACATCAAATATTAAATTACTTTCAGGATTTTAAACCTTTAAATGTTCCTTTTTTCTTTTGAATGACAAAAATACAAACTTTTTTCTATACAAATACAAAATACTGACAAAATCAGCAAATATTCCTTTATCTTCATGATTATAAACATTTAATTAATACCTCCAAACATTTTATCAATAAAAGAAATACAAAGAAAATATTTTCCGATAACAAATGAGTTAAATGAGTTATTTTTCCTACGACACATTAAAAAGAATTACATCTATTTTCACCCACCGACTGGTTTTAACGAACAACTTCATGAAAACTTTCAAATATTCATTTATTTGAAGACTTTATTGGGTTTAGCAGTAAAAGACATTTGG
>JBBDHG010000315.1:767500-847500 GCA_037951165.1 Lophius americanus
ATCCTATACTGCCAATCTGGCAGCCTTCCTGGTGTTGGACCGGCCTGAGGAGCGCATCACTGGCATCAACGACCCCAGGGTGAGTTCTGCTCTCCGGAACCACAGCAACCCTCAGAACCGCACGCAGGAGGTGTTTGGACCGGCGCGGAGTTCCCTCACACGGTCCCAACGTAGCGAGTCCATTTTATTTATGGTTTTGGAGAGCTCTGGTAGGAGCCTATGAGGATGCTAGGAGTGAAGTGAACGAGGAGGGAAAGGTCAAAGGAACAAATGGGACGCGTTTGAAAAAAAGGTTCCATGTATTTAAGATTCAAACAGGAAATAAATAATAATCTTTCTCTTCATCGGCGTTCTCACAGCGATCAGCCCAAAGGAAAAAAATCACTCTTCGTCAATTTATCAGAGTTCAGGAGGACGGCGTAGTCGTAGTTTCTCCGGGTTGGGGAGGTGGAGCAGTTGTCCTGTCATCTGAAGGTCAGTGGTCCGATCTCTGACCCCCGCGGTCAACCTGTCAAGGTCATTTTAACAAGTTGTCGGACTCGGCGTTGCTTCTAGGGGCTCTTCCGTCGGTGAATGTTGGCGGTCTTGTAGCGTAGCCTCTGCCCCCTCCCTGAATGAATACTTATGTGAGCGTGTGAATGCTGAGTGCTTGGATTGGTCAAGCAGACCGAACGACCTTCTGGAGCTTTTGGCAGGAGATGCAGTATGCTGGTGCGCCCACGCCCGGTGGAGCAGGAGGTCGCCAGCAGCTCCTCCTTCTGTCCGCTTTTCTGGAGCAGCATCAGAACGTGAAGACGCTGCTGGGTCCAAACCAGGGAGGCAAATCCAAAAAAAACCCCAATGTCTTGAGCAGGAAGTCAGCCCAAAGAATGAAGTCAAGGATTCAAGTGGCCTAAAGGAGCTTCCTTCAGGGGGGGGGCTGGCCTCAGCCTCAGAGATAAGGTGAGGCGCTCAGACATCTGGAGGAGCTCAGAGTGGCGCTGCTGTTCCTCGCCGTCTCAAGGAACCAGCTGAGGTGGGTCATCATCTGATCGGGATCCTCCAGGGCGCCTCCCTCTGGAGGTTTTCCAGAGTCGCACAACCGGGAGGAGACCCATAAGTCTCTGGAGGGACCCACAGTAAACTTCTTCTGGCCTGGGAACGCCTCAGGCTCCACATGTTGACTTGGTTTTACGCCGGAGGCCCTTACTGACACAAACTTCCCCCTTTCCAGATGCAACCATCCCCCCGGGGTCGGGACCGGCTCCAGAAGCACACAGATTTGTTTTAAGACACTGCACCTTTAAGGCGACTGAATGTTGCTCACGCTCACCATAGTATATATGCAGAAGAATACCCACTATAGTCTAGGCTAGCCAGAGGAGTGGACCAGAACTCCTGCTGTCCTGTTTGTGGGGGAGTTTCTGCAAAATGTACCGTGGAAAAATTATTCAGATTCCCATAAATCCCTAGATGGATTGGGAGGTCCGGACGGGTCCAGATGTGCAGATGACCACTGGACTCGGGTCTTCGGTGTAAACGTGTTAGACGGTGGTTGTACCCAGAGAAATCCGTCAATCATTTTTCTACCAAACCTACATATTTTTTTTTGGAAGAATAGCCTCAAAGGTCCAGAAGCGGCGCTGAAGGGCGATGACTGTGGACTTGTCTGATCTCACAAACGGGAACACAATCATTGTGAGGTGAAAAGGAAACGTAAAAGTACTTTTAACGGGATAAAGGACGACTTCCTGACTCAAATAAATATATATTTGTAACAACAGAATACTCCCGGTGTGTAGAAACAGATTTTTACCCCCAAACGTTTTCTCTAAAGTTCTAGCAGAACATTATAAGGATAAGGTTTGGATGAAAGATGGTATGAAGTGACACGTCGCTCCAGCTGGACCTGATGAGGTACCGGCGCTATGGTAGAGCGACCCGGCATCGGTACCACTTTAGGTCCGTTTCTGCACCCGCCCTCCTCCTTCCTGCCGCTGGTTAATGTCCTGTGTCCTCTGGGCCGTTTCTCCAGCTGCGTAACCCGTCGGATAAGTTCATCTACGCCACAGTCAAGCAGAGCTCGGTGGATATCTACTTCAGGCGGCAGGTGGAGCTGAGCACCATGTACCGCCACATGGAGAAGCACAACTACGAGAGCGCCGCCGAGGCCATCCAGGCCGTCAGAGACAAGTGGGTCCTCACTCAGGTGTGCTTCTGGAGACAGGTGCGCTCCGTCACTCATCTGTTTGATCTCCACCTCCTCCGCCCCCGCAGTAAGCTTCATGCCTTCATCTGGGACAGCGCCGTGTTGGAGTTTGAGGCCTCGCAGAAGTGCGATCTGGTGACGACAGGAGAGCTTTTCTTCCGCTCTGGATTCGGGATTGGAATGAGGAAAGACAGTCCATGGAAACAGAATGTGTCTCTGGCTATTCTCAGGTAAAGGTGGTCTCCAAAGCCCACCTGATGTTTCCTCACGCCACATCTAGAGCCAATATAAATGTTTGAATCTACTGACCTCTGCTCTACTGTCCTCTACTCTACTGTCCTCTACTGTCCTCTACTGTCCTCTACTGTCCTCTACTCTACTGTCCTCTACTGTCCTCTCCTCTACTGTCCTCTACTCTACTGTCCTCTACTATACTGTCCTCTACTATACTCTCCTCTACTGTCCTCTACTATACTGTCCTCTACTGTCCTCTACTCTACTGTCCTCTACTGTCCTCTCCTCTACTGTCCTCTACTCTACTGTCCTCTACTATACTCTCCTCTACTGTCCTCTACTATACTGTCCTCTACTGTCCTCTACTCTACTGTCCTCTACTGTCCTCTCCTCTACTGTCCTCTACTCTACTGTCCTCTACTGTCCTCTCCTCTACTGACCTCTACTGTCCTCTACTCTACTGTCCTCTACTGTCCTCTCCTCTACTGTCCTCTACTATACTCTCCTCTACTGTCCTCTACTATACTGTCCTCTACTGTCCTCTACTCTACTGTCCTCTACTAAACTCTCCTCTACTGTCCTCTACTATACTGTCCTCTACTGTCCTCTGCTCTACTGTCCTCTACTGTCCTCTACTCTACTGTCCTCTACTCTACTGTCCTCTACTCTACTGTCCTCTACTATACTCTCCTCTACTGTCCTCTACTATACTGTCCTCTACTGTCCTCTACTCTACTGTCCTCTACTCTACTGTCCTCTACTGTCCTCTACTCTACTGTCCTCTGCTCTACTGTCCTCTACTGTCCTCTACTGTCCTCTCCTCTACTGACCTCTACTCTACTGTCCTCTACTCTACTGTCCTCTACTGTCCTCTACTCTACTGTCCTCTACTCTACTGTCCTCTACTCTACTGTCCTCTACTATACTCTCCTCTACTGTCCTCTACTATACTGTCCTCTACTGTCCTCTACTCTACTGTCCTCTACTAAACTCTCCTCTACTGTCCTCTACTATACTGTCCTCTACTGTCCTCTGCTCTACTGTCCTCTACTGTCCTCTACTCTACTGTCCTCTACTCTACTGTCCTCTACTATACTCTCCTCTACTGTCCTCTACTATACTGTCCTCTACTCTACTGTCCTCTACTGTCCTCTACTCTACTGTCCTCTGCTCTACTGTCCTCTACTGTCCTCTACTATACTGTCCTCTACTGTCCTCTACTATACTGTCCTCTACTGTCCTCTACTCTACTGTCCTCTACTGTCCTCTACTCTACTGTCCTCTACTCTACTGTCCTCTGCTCTACTGTCCTCTACTGTCCTCTACTCTACTGTCCTCTGCTCTACTGTCCTCTACTATACTCTCCTCTACTGTCCTACTCTACTGTCCTCTGCTCTACTGTCCTCTACTATACTCTCCTCTACTGTCCTCTACTCTACTGTCCTCTGCTCTACTGTCCTCTGCTCTACTGTCCTCTGCTCTACTGTCCTCTACTGTCCTCTCCTCTACTGTCCTCTACTCTACTGTCCTCTGCTCTACTGTCCTCTACTGTCCTCTACTCTACTGTCCTCTGCTCTACTGTCCTCTACTATACTGTCCTCTACTGTCCTCTACTATACTGTCCTCTACTGTCCTCTACTCTACTGTCCTCTGCTCTACTGTCCTCTGCTCTACTGTCCTCTACTGTCCTCTCCTCTACTGTCCTCTACTCTACTGTCCTCTGCTCTACTGTCCTCTACTGTCCTCTACTCTACTGTCCTCTGCTCTACTGTCCTCTACTATACTCTCCTCTACTGTCCTCTACTCTACTGTCCTCTGCTCTACTGTCCTCTACTATACTGTCCTCTACTCTACTGTCCTCTACTCTACTGTCCTCTACTATACTCTCCTCTACTGTCCTCTACTATACTGTCCTCTACTGTCCTCTACTATACTGTCCTCTACTCTACTGTCCTCTACTGTCCTCTGCTCTACTGTCCTCTACTCTACTGTCCTCTGCTCTACTGTCCTCTACTGTCCTCTACTATACTGTCCTCTACTGTCCTCTGCTCTACTGTCCTCTACTGTCCTCTACTCTACTGTCCTCTACTCTACTGTCCTCTACTCTCCTCTACTATACTGTCCTCTACTATACTGTCCTCTACTGTCCTCTACTATACTGTCCTCTACTATACTGTCCTCTACTGTCCTCTACTCTACTGTCCTCTACTCTACTGTCCTCTACTGTCCTCTACTCTACTGTCCTCTACTCTACTGTCCTCTACTGTCCTCTACTCTACTGTCCTCTGCTCTACTGTCCTCTACTGTCCTCTCCTCTACTGTCCTCTCCTCTACTGTCCTCTACTCTACTGTCCTCTCCTCTACTGTCCTCTACTGTCCTCTACTGTCCTCTACTGTTCTCTACTGTCCTCTACTCTACTGTCCTCTACTCTACTGTCCTCTACTCTACTGTCCTCTACTCTACTGTCCTCTGCTCACTGTCCTCTACTCTACTGTCCTCTACTCTACTGTCCTCTGCTCTACTGTCCTCTACTCTACTGTCCTCTACTGTCCTCTCCTCTACCGTCCTCTACTCTACTGTCCTCTCCTGTATAAACCTAACCCATAAGGTGGTTTCCAGTCCCCTCCAGATGTTTCCTCACACCAGGCTGGACACAGCAGATCTAAATATTTACATCTGGTCGTCTCTGGTTGTCCTCAGTTCTCACGAGAACGGCTTCATGGAGGATCTGGACAAGACGTGGGTCAGGTACCAGGAGTGTGACTCCAGGAGCAACGCCCCCGCTACCCTCACCTTCGAGAACATGGCAGGTAGGAGACAGACCTGTCGTCATAGCGACGGCTGAGAACGTGTCACCACGGTTAACCGGGCGGGGTCACCTGTGCTCCTCCTCAGGTGTGTTCATGCTGGTGGCGGGAGGAATCGTCGCTGGGATCTTCCTCATCTTCATCGAGATCGCCTACAAACGACACAAAGACGCGCGGCGGAAACAGATGCAGCTGGCCTTCGCTGCCGTCAACGTCTGGAGGAAGAACCTGCAGGTACCGGACTGGACTGTCCTCCACTGTCCTCTCCTGTCCGCCACTGTCCTCCGCTGTCCTCCGCTGTCCTCTACTGTCCTCTGCTGTCCTCTACTGTCCTCTGCTGTCCTCTACTGTCCTCTGCTGTCCTCTACTGTCCTCTGCTGTCCTCTGCTGTCCTTCGCTGTCCTCTACTGTCCTCTGCTGTCCTCTGCTGTCCTCTGCTGTCCTCTGCTGTCCTTCGCTGTCCTCTACTGTCCTCTGCTGTCCTCTAGTGTCCTCTGCTGTCCTCTGCTGCTGTATTTCCTTCAGAAGGTTTGACTCTTCTTGAAACTGAATATGTCACTCGGAGGACCTGATTGTTCGGACCACCTCTTTGGTGTGGACCGCCGTGAACATGTCGTCTCTGCTCACATTCAACGGGACTGAATCTGCTGAGGAGAAGAGGAGAAGAGGAGATGAAGGCTTGTTCCAGCACTCCTTCATCATGCTCCGTTGATCCGACACGAATAATCATCTCCTCTCTGCATCAGCACTTCAAACTTTAGCCGCTGGCGGCTAACAGCTATCGTTAAAATGAACTTAGATGTTCAAGACCGCGGCGAAGTGGGCGTGTTTCCGTGGCGTCGGCGGGATTCAGACGTATCACGCGTGAACACGACTTCGCTGGGAGACGTTCCAGCACGAGAGGATGTAAACGGGACAGACGCTCATCAAAGTTTAACATCCTGCGGCGGATCTGAGGTCAGATCACATGATCGGAGGTCATGTGATCGGAGGTCATGTTTAATTCAGCGCGCAGAAGAAGAAGAAACATCCAAGTTTAATGTCGCTGATTCCTTTTATGAGTCCTGATCAAACCACCAGGATTCTTTTACTAACCAGTCCCACGCCGTCGTCCCCGACAACAAGGGTCTGTCTCTGGGAGCCCCCTAACCCTGCGTTGTACCAACAATCCCCCTGATTGAACTCCTCACATCAAATGTGACTCATTAATAATCCCACAGTGACTCTACCGAACTATTTCTATGACGTCATCAGTCTGCTCTAGGATCTGATCCCAGAGGGACTCAAGGATGAAGACAAATACAGTAGAGACCGACCTCTGCGTCTCCTGTGACCCCAAACCTAAACTGGGATTTGATGAAAACCAGTCCAGGTCTCAGAACCTCCTTTTGGCCCAGATACGTCTGGTGTCCAGAGACCAGTTTGAACCTTTAATATGATTCCTGCGGTAGGGTGTTGTATATAAACGTCCACATCTGGTCTTACTGCGTCGGTGAACCTGAACCGTGGTGGAAAAGGACGGAGAGTCGGCGAGCTGCGAACACCAGAACCAGACCCGAGTCAATAGATCCCAGACTCATGAAGACTCAGATGTCCACCATCTTTTTCTGAGGCTGAAGGTTTGGAGTTAATGTGTTTCCTCTTGTCCCTCTCTCTGCAGCCGTACCCGACTGACATCACCGGTCAGCTCAACCTATCAGATCCCTCCGTCAGCACCGTGGTCTGAGGGAGGGAGAGAGAGAGAGAGAGAGAGAGAGAGAGCAAGCTTCACTGCTGCTGAGCCGCACACACACACACACACACACACACACACACACACACACACACACACACGCACACACACACGCACACACACACTCTCTCACGTTGCTCCGCTTGTAGCTGCTTTAACAAGAAGGTCTTTTACTTTGAAAGGTGATGATGTACATGATCTGTTTCCTGTTTCCTGTTCCTGACACTCATCAATCCTTCCACTGCTTCACGTTCTTCAAAACGCCGACACAGTTTGAGCCGAGACACACGGAACGGGCTCGATCGATCGGAGGTCCGGTCTATCGATCGGAGGTCCGGTCTATCGATCGGAGGTCCGGTCGATTGATCGGAGGCTTGGTTGATCAATCAGAGGTCCGGTTGATCCATGATTGTGTTTGATGGATTGGAGGCCCGGTTGATTACTCAAGGACCGGGTGGATTGATCCATATCGATTGTGATCCTGGACACACAGAACACACTCTGGATCAATCGCGGTCCGGTCGATTCATTGCGGACCTGGTTGATGGACCGGGGGCCCGGTCAATCCATTGGAGCCCAGATTGGTTGATCCATATGATTTGTGATCCCATTGAGGATGGGGTCACTTATCGGGGTGTGGTAGGTGGGCGGAGTCTCTGGGACAGGCAGCTTTGAGGTCTGCTGGATCACTGAATGACTGGGCACTACTGAGCATCATGGGTAATGTAGTCCAATAACCAAACTGGATTTAATGATTCAGTAAAATGAAACGTCGTAAACTTGGAAGCTCATAAAGTTGCTTTCATAAAAAAGTTGCTGTTAATGTTGGTTTTATTTATATTCACTTCTTCTGAGCAAACCTAAGTGTTAAAATGTATTTTTCCTATAAAAAAATTGTCTTTGCCAAATTCTAATCCGATGTTTCTGAGTTACGGTTAGGTGAGAAAATGTGAATGAAGTGATTCCACTGATTTAACTCAAATATGTCTATCTTCTATCTAATTAAGGACAGGAAACAGTCATGTATTTGACTTCTGTGATGCTTAAATCCTTTCTAAATGAAATAAAACGGATGTCACTGATGCTAACATAGCAGCTAAAGCTAACAAGCTAGTCATTTGTCAACAAAATAACCGTAAATACTTAGTTTTGAAGGAAAAGAGGGAAACAGAATGTTAAATTTTACGTTTGAATTTTACAGTTAAATCCTACGAACTGAAAACCAAAACCGCTGTGAATATTATATTTATACATAAACAGTTAAATGATCTTTTTCCCTACATTTTGATTTAAACCTTATTTCCGATTCTGGATCCTGCCACAACTTTTCCTGTTTAATCTTAGACTAATATAATCTAACATGTCGTGTCTTAAACTACGAGGAATGTCCTGACAATCCTCAGAATTCAGAAGGAGCTTCCTTGAACCAGAAGCTCCGCCCCCTCTCCCTCTGACAGTCCCAGGGCATGATGGGATACGTAGCCATCGCTCCACCTCCGCGGTTCCTCTGCAGACGTTATGTAGCTGCCATCTCAAATAAACACGAGCACCAAGAGCCTGAACGCCTCGCTGAGAACAAAGATTCATCTTCAGGATGGTGGAATTCCATTTCTGTGTAAATTAGCCCGCGGATGCTAAACAAACGCAGTTAGTTTGTATTTATTAATGTTTATATTTAATCAGAAGTTTAAAACTTAAAAGACTGTCAGATATTTAAAAGTGTTCTCACCGTAACCAATAATAGAGGGACTCAGTACCAGTGTGGCTAATGCTAAAGCTATCAAGCTAGCTCTGTGTCGTCTGTGAAGGGGACTGCAAAGAAATTAAAATGACAATCATTCAAAAATTGCGACATAAAAATTGGCTAATGGTCACATTGCTGCTTAAATCAACAAGCTAGCTGTCCCTGAAATAAATGCTACAATAATTTCATCTATTGATTATTGCTGATTAGAAGAATAATGTCATTTTTTAATGAATAAGTACATTTAAATATCAAGAAAACTTAAAAATGGACTTACATTTCCTTTTTCATCTTTAGCCTTCTTCTTATTATAACTTCTGAAAACCCGTCACATGACGGATGGCACCTTTTAGACCCCGTACCTTCAGACTCACACACAGGAAGCACCGGATCAGGTGATCTCCTTGTTCTCAGTGAAGGAGGCGGAGCTTCACCAGCAGAGATCCCCCCTGAACCCAGTAACTCTCTATGAACCCGGAGCCTTTTTTAAATGTGTTTTTGTGTAAACACATTTCAACATCTGCGAGGGCGTCGCTCGTCTCTGCCAACGTTCATGCTGTGATATTTTGTTGAACGTTCAAAGTTCAGGGTTTGTTGGTTTTTCTTCATACAGTTTAAGTTTAAGAGTTTAAGAGTTTTAAGAGATGAAAAAACAACTCAAACTAATTTGTTTTGTTTATAGCCAGACTGCACTGTAAAAAAGAAAAAGAAAAGAATTGTTCACTGGTTCAACCAAAACTAAATTTAAATTGACAAAAAAACTTCATTTAGTCAATTTTTAAAATCGCCAATGCTTCTATTTTTTACCGGTTGTAAGATTTATATATATTATACTTTTCGGTTTTTTTTTAAAGGTAAAACCGTTACGTTTTTGAAGGATTTCCAAAGCTGAAATTGTATTTTTTTTAATACTTTCGAGGTGAACAATTCTGGTTTTACAGTGTAGTACGTCATGTTGAAACAAAAGTATGAATAATAACTGGAATAAGAGGGTAAAATCTAAGTTATGGTGCAAAACCTTCAGGCTGGAACAAAAGTAATATTTAAATGTTTACTACAAAAGTAATCCCTGAACATTACAGTTCTGTGTGTGCATGTAGTTGTAATAAGCGTATGCTAATATAGCAGCTAAATCTAGCAGGGTACAGTTTGTCATCTTTGAACAGCGATGCTAATATAATTTGTAAATTAAATAAACTGGCTAACGGTAATGCTAACCTTCCTAATAACGCTAGCAGGTTATCTGATTATAATCTCTGAGCAGCTGAGCTAATGTCAAAATGAGTCAAACTAACAAAAACACAATTGACTCCCGAATAAAGCTGAATGGGTTTCACAGGTGCTAGCTCAGCCACTTAGCATTGCTAACACAATTTAAAAAACTGAAAACGGCTGTATAGATTCCATTGTAATTTGTAAATTAAAAAAAGTGGTTCGCACATAGCTAATGCTAACATAATAGATAAAGCCAGCAAGCCATGGTTCTGTTTGTAATCTCAGATTAGAAACGCTAACATAATGTCTGAATCGGACCAAAGGGCTAACACGAGTGCTAATTTAGCAGTTTACGGTAGCATGTCAGTCATTTGTTGTCATCTCTGAGCAGTAATGCAGCATAGTTTCCATATAAAACAAACTGGCTAACACTAGAGTTTACAGTGCAGCTCAAGCTAGCTTCTTTGTCATCTCTAAACTCTGATGCTAATACAAATTCAAAACGAAACAAACCTTTAAACACTAACACCAACATGGCTGCTAGTTAGCTCCCAAAAAACGTCAATCCAGCAAGTGATGCTAATATACTTTTCTAAATTTAACCAAATGGTTAATCCTAACTCTAAGATGGTAACCAAAGCTAGTCAACTAGTTGTATCTGCTTATCTAAATGCTGATATGTATAATATTTCAGAATTAAACCAATGGCTAACACGTGCCAACATATACGGTACATCAGCAGGGGAAGCTAAGAAGCTAGTTGGATCTTTAATAATAATAATAATACATTTCTTTAAATGACTTTAGGATTATTGAATATCTCTGAGACCCACAAGCTAATGCTAACATAGCCTGTACCTGAACGACTGCAGATACAAACGAAGCTGCTAATTTGGTTCAGTGTAATCAGATTACGATACGTTTTTGTGTAATCCGATGAATTAATTACTAAATCCCACAATGCTTTGCATCAGATGTTATTAACATTATACTTTTATTTTCATTTTAGAAACAAACATATGGATGCTAATGCGATGAAGCTAGCCTTTGGGACGGGTTTGCTTGAAGCGTTCAGATGATGAGCTGACGTTATATTTGTTTACAGCACAAACAAAATAAATCATTTTAAAAAATGTTTTTTTCGATCCCCCGACAGACAAAGTATAAAAGTAACTTTTGATCTTCATTTGATCTAAAGGTGATCCCCGCTGGTGCAGCTCGCCCTCTGATGTCATAACGTGACATCAGCTGTGATGTCATTAATTGTCTGTTATGTACAGAATTGTTTTTTTTCTGTTGTTCTGATGATCGTGATCAGCTGTTTGTACTAAATATAGAATCTCATGTTGATGATCTGAGGTCAGTTTGTTCAAACTGTAGAAGTTTCTGCAGTCGACCTTTGACATGAGATTTTTATTTAATTCCCTTTATATTATTTTTGGTTGTTTTGTCACAGGTTTCATTATGAAGACCAGGAAACTGGTCCCACCACGTCTTAAACACATCCTGGACAGGAATTGACTGTAAAGTTCCTGCTAAAGAAAAAAACTAATTTGTGACTGATTATTATGCTGTTATTAGAAGGAAGAAATAAATGTTTAGTAAACCTGTAGACGTGTAACATTTGTGTACAGCAATTATTGAAAATCATCATATGTTCAGAATTTCCAAAAATAAATGAACATTAACTTGAATTTAAATCAGTTTCTTTGTGTTTCTTGTCCATAAAATGTAGCATAGCGCAGGGGAAGAAGGGGTCCTGGATAGGGGTTACACGGGCAGAACAGCAGGGGTCCTGAACAGGGGTTACACGGCAGAACAGCAGGGGCCCTCAAGAGGGGTTACACGGGCAGAACAGCAGGGGCTCTGAACAGGTGCACCCGCTCATTGAGTGACATGTCGACACAGCCGTCCACCAGATGAAGCTCACGCATGTCCCCCGCTGATTTATGAACCACCACCCAGTGGACGTTTGGTGCAGCAGATCCAGATTCCATCTGGGTCCCCTCTCAAACCGTCCTGTTGTCCCAAATCAAAGGACCTGGTCCAGGAGACGTTGCAAAGTTTAAAGCTTAAATATCTTTGTTCCATATTCTATCAGATTTTTCCTTAAAAAAATTTCAGTCTATATTTATTTATTGACTCACGTCATGTCAAAGCTGTTTTTCCAGATTCAAGCTGTTTTGGCTGCAGTTATTTGTTTGTCAGTGTGAAGGTCGCTGAAGCCCCGCCCCCTGATCCATGACTGACAGGACTCCTCTTCGCATTCATCCACCTCCGACGCCACTCAACACATGGACACTGACCAGCTGAGCAGTGAGCGAACGTCTGAATGTGATCATTGTGTTCAGTGAGAAATTTATCGACTGAGGAGCTTCTGATGAAGATGATGTGATGGTGTGATTGACAGCCGCCAGTCAGAGGTACCAGAGTTGGAGACACACCACAGAAGAAAAAAACAACGCAGAAAAACAAAGAGAGGTGAGTCAACGGCACAAGTCCTAAATCCAGGAACCGCTCTTAATGTTGAAAAGTAACAGTTTATCTAGGACTATTGATTCTCCCACAATGCACCGCAGCAAGAGTTCAGTCTGAGGGAACATGTAGTCACTGATTCAGGACGAGAGAAAAATAGTTAAGATCAAATTCTTCACTGCCAAAAAAAAGATTAAATATCTAAGAATGTTTGACATCAGAAAAGTTATAATGTAAAAAAACATATTTGTGATATATCTTCATTCATAATACCTCATTCCAGTAAGATAAATAACTTGTTCCGCAAAGATTTAAGCTTGTTCCTAAAAGATAAATAGTTCCCAAAGATGATACCTTGTTCTAAACATACCTTGTTCCCAACAGATAACTAGTTCCCAAATGTGATACCTTGTTCCCAAAAGATAATAACTAGTTCCCACAGATGATGCCTTGTTCACAAAGATAATAACTAAATTAAATGTATTATTATTATTATTATTAAAAGTTGATACCTTGTGGCAAGAGATAATGCTAATAATAATAAATAACTAGTTCCCAAAGATTATACTTTTTTCCAAAAGATACCTTGTTCCAAAACGATAGTGCTAATAATAATAATAATAATAACAATAATAAATACCTAGTTCCCAAAGATTACTAGTTCTGAAAGAAGATACTTTGTTCCAAAAGATAACAACTAGTTCCAAAAGATGATACCTTGTTCCCAAAGACGATAACCTGTTCCCAAAGATGATTCCTTGTTCCCAAAAGATAATTACTAGTTTCCAAAGATGATACCTTGTTCCCAAAGATAATCACTAGTTCCCAAAGACGACAACCTGTTCCCAAAGATGATACCTTGTTCCACAAAGACAATAACTACTTCCCAATGATGATAACCTGTTCCCAAAGATGATCCCTTGTTCCCAAAAGATAATCACTAGTTCCCTAAGATGATGTCTTGTTCAAAAAAGATAATTACTAGTTCCCAAAGACAACACCTTGTTCCCAAAGGATAATAACTAGTTCCCAAAGATGATGCCTTGTTCCCAGAAGATAATAACTAATTCCCACTGATGAAAATCTGTTCCCAAAGATGATAACCTGTTCCCAAAGATGATACCTTGTTCCCAAAAGATAATAACTAGTTCCCAATGATGATAATGTCAGGCTGGGACCACAGTTAGGATCCACAAGCACGACTACCACAACGTCTGGTGAATAAACTCTTTACTAGTAAAGGCAGGCAAACAATAACCAAGGGAGCAGGAAAAAATACAAGGTTTCCTACGAGCAGAGATCAGAAGCATGAATCACAGGGAACACTAGGAATTACGCTGGAAAGGTTGGAACAATGGAACAACAGGATCTGGCACTGATCAGCTTAAATACGCTGAGGCAGGGTCTTAACAAGACGCAGGTTTTAACAATCAAGAGTGGAGAAGCAATCAGGAAACCACATGACAACAAACCTAATTACAAGGCATGACAGTACCCCCCCCCCCCCCCCCCCCGCCCACCACCCACCCACCCCCCTCAAGGCGACGGCGCTGGACGTCCTTTCCTTACGTTTGTGGAAATCCCTGATTAGGGAGGAATCGAGGATATTGCTGGCCGAAACCCAGGATCTCTCTTCTGGGCCGTATCCCTCCCAATCAACCAGGTACTGATGTCCCCGTCCCCTCCGACGAACATCCAGCAATCGTTTAACGGTGTAGACTGGACCTCCGTCAACAAGCCGGGGGGTTGGTGGGGGTTTGGAGGCAGGGACCAAGGAACTCTCCCTCACTGGTTTAATACGAGACACATGGAAAGTGGGGTGAATTCTCGTAGTATAAAGAAGCTTTAAACGTACCGCTGCAGGATTAACCACTTTAGAGATGGAAAAAGGTCCCACGAGGCGGGGGGCCAGCTTCCGTGACTCCACACGTAGCGGCAGATTCTGTGTGGAGAGCCAGACTCTTTGTCCTGGACGGTAGATGGGCGGGGATTCTGCGCCGATCTGCTGTCCTCTTGCAACGAGTGCTACTTCGGATTAACGTCTTACGGGCCCCTGCCCAAATCCGGCGGCAGCGGCGAATGAGAGCATGGGCAGAGGGGACACTGACCTCTCTCTCTAGGTCAGGGAACAGCGGTGGTTGATAACCATAGGCACACTGGAAGGGGGAGAGACCAGAGGATGAGCAGGGTAAGGTGTTGTGTGCATACTCTACCCAGATGAGGTGCTTGCTCCATGAAGCTGGGTTCTGAGACACGAGACAACGGAGTCCAGTCTCCAATTCTTGATTAAGGCGTCCGGTTTGGCCATTAGATTGAGGGTGGTAACCAGAAGAGAGGCTGACTGTGGCTCCCAGCAGTGAACAGAATGCCCTCCAGAATTTGGAGACAAACTGTGGTCCCCGGTCTGACACCACATCCCTAGGAAACCCATGGAGACGGAACACATGGGACAACATTACCTCCGCCGTCTCCTTGGCAGAGGGGAGCTTAGGCAGAGGAATAAAGTGGACCATCTTGGTGAATCTATCCACGACCGTGAGGATGGTGGTGTTACCTTCAGAAGAAGGTAAGCCTGTAACAAAGTCCAGAGAGATGTCTGAATGTCTGAATGATGGCCTGAAGGAGAGCGGTGTGAGATCTTGTTTCGTGCACAGACAGGACAAGCAGCCACATACTCCTCCACCTCCTTGGTCATGGAGTCCCACCAAAAACGCTGTCGGATGACAAATAAGGTCCTACGGACCCCCGGATGGCATGAAAGGAGGGAGGTGTGAGCCCAGTTGATGACCTGAGATCGTAGCAACGCCGGGACAAACAGCCGATTTGGAGGACAACCGTCCGCCACTGGAATGTTCTTACCCGCCTCTTTAACTCTCCTCTCTATGCCCCAGGTTACTGCCCCTATGATGCATGATGGTGGCAACATGGGCGAGGGGATCCTAGAAACTGGATCAGGGTCATACAGCCGAGAGAGGGCTCGTCATAATTCCTCTCGGGAGTGACAGTTTACGTGACAGGTAGGCACAGGGATGGAGCTTCTTGTCTTCTGGTGACCTTTGTGACAGGATGGCTCCAACCCCTAATTCAGATGCATCCACCTCCACCACGAACTGCAGGTTCGGATCAGGGATTGTGAGAATGGGAGCTGAGGTAAACCTCTGTTTAAGTACCTGCTCCGCCTGAGAAGTCCTCTGAAACCTTACATGAGGAGAAGTTAAGGCATGCAGGGGAGCGGCTACTGAGCTGAAGTTGCGGATAAAACGTCTATAAAAATTTGCAAAACCCAGAAAACGCTGCACCAGCTTACGGCTGGTGGGCCTGGGCCAATTGACCACCGCACTGACCTTAGATGGGTCCATCTGCACCTTGTTAGGAGAGACCACAAATCCAAGAAACGACACCGAAGTTGCATGGAACTCACACTTCTCTGCCTTGACAAACAGCTGATGGTGGAGAAGGCGCTTGAGAACTTGGCGGACATGTTGAACATGACTCCTCTCATCCGGGGAGAAAATGAGGATATCATCCAAGTAGACGAACACGAATGAGTTGAGCATCTCTCTGATAACGTCATTCACAAGGGCTTGAAACACAGCTGGGGCATTCGAAAGTCCAAAGGGCATCACTAAATACTCCTAGTGGCCTGTAGGCGTGTTAAAGGACGTCTTCCATTCCTCCCCCTGCCTTATCCTTACCAGGTGATAAGCATTTCTAAGGTCCAGCTTGGTAAAGATCTTGGCACCCTTTAATAACTCAAATGCCGATGAGAGTAAAGTAACGGAAGGGGGTACCTGTTCTTAACGGTGATGTCGTTCAATCCTCTGAAATCAATGCAGGGACGTAGGGTCTTGTCCTCCTGGAGACAAAGAAAAACCCTGACCCGGCGGGTGATGAGGGTCTGCATGGCCTCCCTCTCCGGGGCTGAGAGAGAATACAGTCTACCCCTTGGTGGTGAGGTTCCTGGAGGTCAATGCAGCAATCGTAGGTCCGGTGAGGTGTCAACGAGTCGGCTCTCGTCTTGCTGAATACTTCTTCTAGGTCCCAGTAACACGAGGGGATCTTAAGCAGGCTAGGGTCAGTTGGCCCAGCAAATGGGTTGATTGCAACCCCGGCCATCCTGGAATGGAGGTTCTCAGCCATGGTGACCTGAGAAGGAGGCTGACAGAGCTGGGAGATAGATGGTCTACAGCAGGACATTAAGCAGTTCTTATCTCTCCAGTACACCAATCAATGTGGGGATTATGCTTCTTTAGCCATGGTAACGCTAGAATGATGGCAGGAGTAGGAGAGTCAACGAGGTGGAAACAGATGTCTTCTCTGTGATTCCCTGCTACCAAGAGCTGGAGTGGTTGCGTGCGATGAGTGATCCGGTATAAGAACCGACCATCAAGAGCACTGGCCTCCAGAGGCTTGGGTAGAACGGATACCTTGAGACCCGGTCTCTTTGCTCTACTCCAGTCCATGAAACAGATAACAGATTCTGTGAAAGCAGCATTCAAGAGGACAAACTCGATTCCAGCTGTGATTCCTGGGGCCACAACAAAGTATTTGCATCGTGCATTTAAGGTGGCCTTCACCAGAACGGGCCGCATGCGAAGAGCAACTTATGGTAAAAACTGCCAGTGGGTCCTGACAGCGTCAGGACCATCAACGGGTTTGGAAAGGCTGGACTGCTGCGTGTTGAGGAGGGCAGGACGAGCTCAGCGGGGAATTGGCCTCTGGACGAAAGTGACGAGAGCGACACGGGAAACGATCCGACATCGGATGAAGCAACTCTGAGTTTATGCAACTCCGAGACCGAAGGAGAAGACTCCAGTGGTTTCAGTCACAGGAGGAGGAAGATGGTGACCAGTGACTTTCTTGGCCGGCTGCTGTTTACCGCTATTTTTTTATTTTTGTTACAAGCCTTGTTTCGTTAAAGCCTGTGTAAAGTTCATTTGTTTAGATGTACTTGTCGACACCTGCGGCTTATTTATGTTCAAAATAATTATTTTTTTCAAATTGAGTGGGTGCGGCTTATATTCAGGTGCGCTCAATAGTCCGGAAATTACGGTAACTAGTTCCCAAAGATGATGCCTTGTTCCCAAAAGATAATCACTAGTTCCCAAAGATAATCACTAGTTCCCAAAGATGATAACTTGATGAAAGCTCCTCCTGAAGTTGAACAACAGGAATGTCTTGATTCAAGATGAAGTGATGTTGTTCCTGTGTTTGTATATTTTACAGTGTGATGGAAGGTGGGATGAAGAGCTGCTGGAGTCTGAGGCTCCTGCTCCTCTTCAGCCTCCTCAGACTCACTGAACACTTTGGTAAGAAACATCTTAGTGAGTCAATTCAGCTGTAAGCCTCCATATTTATGGTCATGTGATCAACGGGCAGAGACAAAACAAGGTGTGACATTTAGAGAAAGTTGACAGAAGGAAAGAAAAGAGACACGAGTTTCCACAGCGCCCCCTGTAAAAAATACTGTACCAGTCTGGTTTGATGACATCTGATCAAAATCCTTTTAGTTCCCCGAACTAAACCCAACAGGAAGTTGAGATAGAAAGAGATCATTTTCATTTCCTCTTGAAAATGTAGTGAGGATTCTGACTGTTTAATAACAGCAGCGGTGAACGAGGAAAAAACATGTAGATAAGATAACTGGTTCCCACGAGATTAGAACTTCTTTACTCCAGATGAAGAGTTGTTCCCACAAGGTTATTACTTCTTCCACTGAGATTATAACTGGTTCCCAGAAGATTATAGTTTCACCCCTCAGTATAATAACGATGGATGATGATGAATGGATGGATGATGAATGGATGGATGTGAATGGATGGATGATGGATGGATGATGAATGAATGGATGATGGATGGATGATGAATGAATGGATGATGGATGATGGATGGATGATGAATGGATGGATGATGGATGGATGATGAATGAATGGATGATGGATGATGGATGGATGATGAATGGATGGATGATGGATGGATGATGAATGGATGGATGGAGGATTACTGATGGATGATGAAAGGATGATGAATGGATGATGGATGGATGATGAATGAATGGATGATGGATGGATGATGAATGAATGGATGATGGATGGATGATGAATGGATGGATGATGGATGGATGATGAATGAATGGATGATGGATGATGGATGGATGATGAATGAATGGATGATGGATGATGGATGGATGATGAATGGATGGATGATGGATGGATGATGAATGGATGGATGGAGGATTACTGATGGATGATGAACGGACAGATGATTGCTGATGGATGACGGAATGGCGATGGATGGATGAATGACGGAATGGCGATGGATGGATGAATGATGAATGGATGGATGGATGATGGATGGATGATGAATGGATGGATGATGGATGATGGATGGATGATGAATGGATGGATGATGGATGGATGATGAACGGATGGATGGATGATGGATGGATGATGAATGAATGGATGATGGATGGATGATGAATGAATGGATGATGGATGGATGATGAATGAATGGATGATGGATGATGGATGGATGATGAATGAATGGATGATGGATGATGGATGGATGATGAATGGATGGATGATGGATGGATGATGAATGGATGGATGATGGATGGATGATGAACGGACAGATGATTGCTGATGGATGACGGAATGGCGATGGATGGATGAATGATGAATGGATGGATGGATGGATGTGAACGAGGAGAATGTCTTGATGGAGGTTGAATGAATGAATGAATGAGTTGTTACAGATCAATCAGAGAAGACAGAGACTGAAGAAAAGAGGAATGATTTATTTCTAATGATGATGATAATTAGTCCATTAAAATGTCGCTGCTGCTCAGACTCTTTGGGGAAATCCTGACTGACGGCTCGCTGCCCCGTCCTCTAGAGTGCGTACAGCTGCTCAGGTGCATCATGGGATATGAAATGTGTTTGACAGAGCTGAGAGACGATGAGTGGGAGGAGCTCCGCCCTGATGTGGCAGCGCTGCACCGCCTCAGTGGACTGGCTGACAACATGTTCCATGAGAGGGTTCTTCAGAACCGGTCGGGTCCCAGGTATCCTGTTAACTTCTCACCAGAACACGCTGATGTTTGACTGAACACGTTAATATGATCCCTTCTCAAGGTCTGTTCACTCGGGCCTTTGTGTCCGCCCACTCCACCAGATCCTTCTGTCACACGTTGATCTCTTCATCACAGATTGATCTCTTCATCACAGGTTGATCTCTTCATCACAGGTTGATCTCTTCATCACAGGTTGATCTCTTCATCACAGGTTGATCTCTTCATCACAGGTTGATCTCTTCATCACAGGTTGCGTTCTTCATCACACTTAACTCTCTTTGTTACGTGTTGCTGTTGTTGTCAACATGACGTTGATGCCATAATGATGTTGCTCTGTCCGTCACACGTTGCTCCCTTCATCATACTTTGTAGTCTTCGTCACAGGTTAATCTCTTCATTGCACATTTTTTCTCGTCATTACAAGTTGCAATCGTCATCACACAATGCCCTCTTCATCACACAACGCTCTCTTCATCAAACATTGCCCTCTTCATCACACAATGCTCTGTTCGTCAGTGGTTGCTTTCTCCTCAAATATTGCTGTCTTCCTCACAGGTTGCTGTCTTTGTTCCATGTTAGATTCTTCGTCACACGTATTGAATAATTCGACAGATCTCGTTGTCTTTGCGTTTTTTACTCAGTCTGTATTGAAAATGTGACGAGGACTGTCTTTGGTCTCAGGAACCGGTCCTTCCATGGGGGGCGTGTCCAGAGATCCATCAGAAGGTTAGAACATCTTCACATTACATATATTTAAAAGAAAGATTGAATCATTTGTCACATACTCTTGGGTTTGAATGAAAATCCGCAGGTGTGTAATAAAAGATGTGGCTCTTCTTCTAGGACGGTCTTTGACCAGAATCCAATGGTTCTGCAGAATCATTTGCGGGAGTGTGACGAGGGCTTTGAATCTTGTGTCATTAAGATGAGACCGGTAGGTGGATGTTTTTAGAAAGTACTGTGAAAAACGAATGGACCCCCTCTTTGTTTCTTGGATATTTGTGTGGATCTCCGACTAAATGGTGTCGGAACTTCAAACTACATGGAACATCAAACACTTCTGGTACCGGGACATCGGTCTCTGACATCACCGTGGGGGAAACTCTTTGCACCACAGGCCCGTTTACTTTTGTCACTGAATGGTTTTCTGACTGGAATGACAGAGGGAGACATTGATGACGTCTCAGTCGAAACAATAACTCCTTATTTTGTATTAATTTTGTTTTAAATGACCCAAATACATTCAAGTTATGTTGAAGGAAGACAGACGCATTCATCTACTAAATCTAGGACTTCATTCTTATTTCTGTTTGTTTGTTGTTGCTGCCGGTTCCAGGGGGGTCAGTGGTCCTGCAGGGGAACAGGCAGATTAGACATTGTTTACCCACTAACAATAATAATATTAATAATAAACACATGATGAAACCAAATATACCAGAAAGGCTTCAGTTTAACGTCTTCTGTCTGACGGTTTTCTTTTTTATATACGAGAATGAAGTTTTGTCTGGTTATGACAGAAATGTCTGAGGGTTTGTTTGCAGTGACAGATATCTCTCTTTATATTTATTCTCAAGCCGCAATCGATCAAACACCCGTTTCTCCAGTTTCCGTGCGTAAACATGACTCAGCGTTTACGCGGAGGACTAAATACTTTCCCGTCAGGTTTGCTTTTCATAAATCCCACCGGTTGCGTAGAAAGCGGCAAAGGCATTCTTTTGTGCATAAGCAGCGTTTATAAAACTTTAATCTAATTCCTTCTGATCCATTCAGCGGTGCACTCACTACCCCCCATACAGGACCCCCGGTGGACACTGTCATCGACCTTCTCCAAATCAACTAAACAGATGTAGACTAGATGAGCAAATACCCATGAACCACTTAGCTAACTAGCCTGCAAGGGTTAAAAGTTTATCCACTGTTCCACGACCGGGACGGGTTCCACATCAATATTCCTCAAACAGAAGTTTGACAACCTGTAAGAGGAGCTGGAACCATTTAAGAACCAGTACTGGAACCAACTAAGTGTTACTATGTTAATGGTGGAACACACTCTCCAGTCCCCTTACTTACAAAGTGGGACCACCCCCCCAGTCTGCCACTCCACAGGGGCGGTCCTCGTTTGGCATGCAACACTGAATAGGCGGGTCAACCACGGCACTCCAACAATGTCCAAAGCTTTCAGAAACTTAAGGTAAACTTCATTGCTCCTCAGTATGGAGCTGAGTGGGCCTTTAACTGAGTGTTCAGCCTCTGCGTCAAGGTTTCAGGAACTCATCAAAGGTTTCTTTCCACTGTCAAATATATCCTCAGTGCCCAGTCCGACACAAGTTCTGCTTTCCCTTCCTGGGCTGACAGACAGGTTGCCAGAATTTCCTTGAGGCCGACGCAGTCCTTCTCAATTGCCTCTCGCCACTCCTCCCGCACCCGGGTTTTTGCTTCAGCAACTGCCGAAGTTGCATCCCAGCTGGTCTGTAGGTACCTGACTGCTGTTTCAGGACACCACTGGGAAAACCAAGTATAAAAGGCGTCCTTCTCCAGCTGGACAGCTTCCGTCACTGCTGGTGTCCACCGACAGACTCTAAGGTTTCCACAATGACAGGCACAAATTACCTTATGGCGTCAGCTGCTGGCAGCCGCCTCTGCTATTGAGGTCTTGAAGATGGCCCAGCGGATCCCATGTCACCTACCTACCCCGACATGTATCCAAAGTTCCTTCGGAGGTGTTGTTTCAAAATCCAACGGACAGGGACCTCCGCCAGGTGTTACCAGTTCCCCCTCCCTACTGGTTTGGGTTTTCAAGGTCAGGCCGGTAATCGCTCCCGCCATCTCATCCAACTCAGCACCAGGTGGTTACCAGTGGCAGCTCTGCTCCTCTCGTTACCACAGTGTCCGACACATACAGCCGCAAATCTGATCACAGATCTTTGGCCTAAGGTGGCCTGGTACCAAGAACACTTGTGAGCCACCTGATACTCAAACATGGTGTTTGTTGCGGACAATCCATGACTAGCACAGAAGTCATCACGCCACTCTATGTTATTGCCCACACGGGCATTGTAGTTGCTAAGAAGTGCTATAGAGTACCCAGATAGAGCCCATTCTAGGACACTTTTAGGACCTCCATCTGGTGTGTAGGCAAAGACACCAGTTAGTAAACCCTTCTGACTCTAACACAGAGGCGCTCTTGTGAGTCTTCTCAGACCTGCCCAATGCTTCACGCCATGGGCAACTCCAGAAAAGGAATTTTGGTTCCGGAACCAATGTTATGTATAGAGAAAGGTCCATTAAATCTGGCTGGTACCACTCCTTCAGACAGTAATACCTGGAGTCGGCAAGCCCAGGTCTCCTTTATCGCCTGTAATACTTTGTCCCCAAACCTAATGCCCATCCTTGAATTTGGTAAGTACACTGGATACTGGGCTGGACTGAGCCCAGCCCAGCCGGACTGACAAATTTCACGGCGCCAGATGCTCATCAATGAGCTCCCCTTCCAAGTCTGGCCCAAGATGGGTGCACCAGTCTCCAAGCTCCAAGAGGGACGTGACCAATTTCTTTGGTGCCTCTTCATTTGGGTCATCGAAATAGGGGGGGCGATGAACTCTGACCTTTATTAATGTGAGAGAGTTCTGCAGTTACTTGGATGTTTTCTTTGGACCTTCTTTGACTTTCCAAAGGAGTCTTCACTGTTTTTTGGAGGAATCTTGGGAGGTGGTCCACTTCTCTGAAAGTTCACTATTCTCCCAAGTCTTCTCCATGTGTAGATAATGTGTCTCACTGTGGATCTTTGGCGTCCCAGAACCTCAAGAACCGATTTGAAACACCTCCCAGACTGATTGATTTGAATCACCATCTTGAGATCGTTTTCATATTCAGTTTCAAAGGGGGTAAATGGTTTTACATGCAGACCCAGTTGTTGTTTGAGAACCTTTTGTCTAATTGAATGAAATATCATTTCAGATGTGTATTTTGTGTTTGCTCCGGTTGTTTTACGTTAATCTTAGTTTGAGGATCCGACATAAGTTGAGTCTGAGATAAATACAAATACTTAAGAAACCGGGTGGGCGTTCCATTCTATTTCACAATACAATACATAAAAATCTTCTACTCTGATAAAATTTCACTTATTATTCTACTGTGTTTTTATTCCATTTAAATAACATTCCAGGACTTTGAAAACTTCCTGGAAGCAATTGATGAGCACAAGATACAGGACAGGCTGATAAGTGCCTCGGAGATCTCGCACAGCTACAGCCGGAAACTTCTGGTCATGACTGACAACGAAGAGTTGACACGTGACAGAGTCCAACAAGAACACGGCATGGATCCACATTATTCACAAATAGTCAGCGAAGACTGCCTGAACGATGCCTCCTGTCTACCAGAGGCAGACAGCTACACTGTGGTGAAGATCTTTGGAAGAGTTTCAGAAGACGGACAAACTCTGTCGGGACTGTCTGGCTCATCTCTTGCAGAGTTGATGTTGAAACCGTCACTGGAAGCTGCACCAGTTTTTTCCCTTGATGGAAACATGACCACAAATTTCCACTACAGCTTCATCCGGATTTTTATGATCCGAGGAGTCAAAGCAGTTTTAGAACTAAACCAGGAGAATCATCGGGTTTACCAGGTCATGAATGAACCAGACTCAGTTTCTAATTACCGAACTCCTAAAAGACCTGTTGATCATTCCACAAAGTATGACCACCAGCAAATCCTCATTCTACAGAACGATGCTATTGTCAAAAGAGCTGCAACTTATCTTTATGACAAGCATCCAACGAGTAGCTCTGTCTACGTTCTTGATAATAACCGAAATCCTCAGCTGATCCATGGTGACTCCGTTCCTCTGACAGAAGGAAGCAGACTGGTGCTGGTGGGCCACGGCGTCAGAGAGAGCTCTGGAGAGATGAAACTGGCAGGGTTCAGCGCAAAGGAAGTCGTGGAAATTGTGAAAGAAACCTTCAGGGTTGGTGATCAAATCAAAACAACCAGTGTGGTGGCCTGTGACGTGGGATCAGATAAGGTGTTTGTTGAAACCCTACTGAAGGAGCTCCATGAGACCGCCAACATCAAGACGGAGCTGCACCTCAGGGATGCTGTGCTCCAGGTGAGGCACACTGGAGAAAAAATCACCCAAGGGTTCTCTACAGATGGAGCCCAATGGAGACATAAAGATGATAGCACAAAAGTGGTGGCTAATCTGGACCTGAACGGAAACGTAGTTATTAGGAATGAGCCCGGCAACAGAGGAGAGCCCGTTTTTACCGATGAACGAAATATTCTGTACATCAACAAAAAAATATCAAATAATTTTCTGGAATTCAGAAAAAGTTGGCCAACCCAACCACAGAGATTTATTGACCAGAATGTTTTTGAGAAATTAAACCAACATGCTCTAAACGAACTTGAAGCTCTGTCCTGGGGATTCTTTCATGAAGACCTGCCTGTTCCAAAAAAAGTGGTTGTCAGCAACCTGCAGCCCAACGAGTACATAATAGGGAAACACTCTGAAGATGCCAAACAGATTGCTTGGATTTCAGATAACAACCAAAAAGAGGAGATTCTTTCCAAGTGTTATGAGGTAAATTCAGGAGAAGATGTCAGGAACGTCATCCGTCACTATGCCAAGACTGGAGAAAATGAGCAATCATACCTGATGGTGAAAGACTGGATTTATGTTGTTGATCCACAAAACCTGTATGTCTTTCCAGTTGGAAAAAGACTTGTAACCGACAGTCAAAGGTCGGAAAAAACAAAAAATAAAATCATGAACCTGATCTCATCACAGATTACGGGAGATTATCAGTCTATGAAAAACAACATCGTTGACAATGGATGGAAAGCAAGTATTTTATCAAAGAGAAAATATGTCGAATACGTACAGAACATTTTGAAACCAGAGATGACACCCAGAGTCCAGTTGACGCTCGCCACTGAGGCCTGGAGCACCACATATTTCACAGCAACAGTGATTTCGGAATCTGCTAGAAACTTCCGGACGTTCCCTTTGACTCTCATGGCCCTGGAAGTAATTGAAAGCAAAGGAAACACTGTCACAATGAATGAACTGGATTTCTTTTTTAGAAATCATCCAATGGCAAGAGGACATACTTGGATTGATCCAAGTAGACGCGGATTCGGAGGCTCTGCAACGGCTACAGATTCAAGGAAATTACATGATAGTAACTTTCCTCAAACTAAGGACGAATTAACAACTCACCTTGAAGAGGTCTTAACAGCAGAAGTCAAACAGTATGAATTATGGCATAACCTTAATAAAGACGACGTTTTGCCTCGGTTATTGAAGACTGCTGAAAAATACAAGATTGTTAAAAGTAATGAACAGCAAACAATAATCAATGACTACCAGAGTTTTAAAGAGGAAATTCAAAAAATGAGTGAACCTCAAGCATCCGGTTCATTAGGAGGCTACAACGACGGCCACATAACATCCCAAAACCTAATATCTGCAACAAAGCTGGAGAATTCATTCAAACTTGAGTCAGAATATTCAAGACTAAATTCATTGTTTACAGAACAAATACACAATCAGATGAAGGCCAAATATGGTGAGAAACTGGCAGGGTTGCATGTCCAGGAGGGCAGCACCAGAGTGGAGAATGGAGAGTTCATCTGTAACCTCGTGCCTGAGGTTGGTGAGCCAACTGAGTTCCGGGCTCGGTTATCTCCAGAGACTAAAAAATACAATGAAAAGATGTTGAACAGCATTGAAAGTTCTGTTAAGGACCTAGAGACTCACGCTTCAGGCTCCACCCATCAGGTCAGCAAGTTTGTTGAGCACACTGGGACTGCTGTCGGGGTAATCGGCCTCATGTTGGGGATGAAAGGAGCAGTTACTGCTTTTGAGCGAGGGGACATCAAGGGTGGAGTGGTGGGATCTGTGCAAACGACTCATGCAGTGGCCGCTATGACATCGGCTGCTATCGCAACAAAAGCTCTGTCTGCAGAGTCACGAATGGCCAAAGCTGCAGCAACTATCATGAGAAGCCCTGCAATGAAGAGCGCGATGATAGTTATACCAGTGGTGGGAATTGGATTTGGGATATACAGCATTGTAGAAGACTTCAAGAGAGGTGATGCTCTGGGGTACATTGATGCTGCCTTCGATATTAGTATGGTTGCTTTAGACATTCTTACAATTGCTCAGCCTGAACTGGCACCGATCACGGTACCTTTAACGATGGCTCTGTCGGTCATCCGGATGATTGTTGATGACGTTTATATGAGTATAGAGAACGAACTAAAGAGCCTCCCGGAAGATGCTGGAATTCTAGAAAAGCTTCTGGCTGGTCTTCGTGGTTTTGGGAAGGGGCTTTTACATTTTGTAATTCGTGTGGCGAGTTTCTTTTACGATTGGCGTTACGAAGAAATTGAAGAAGGCAAAAGAATTGTGGCACAGATATCAGACTACCACAAGTATTACAAAGTTATAAAACAGGAGGACGGAACCAGTGCCATTGATTTTACAAGTGGTGATGCTTCTTGGAACGGAGGAGGTATTAACTTCTGCCTCGCTGACCAGGGTCAGTCCGAGCTCTGCATGGACTACTTTGTTTCTGCTGATGAGAGAATGTCAAAGAAGTGTTGGGACATTGACACACAAGGAAGTCCAGATATTATTCTTGGCCTGGGAGAGTCACATGGCTTGGAATACACATCATACGAGAAGAAGGTCCTCCTGTTCATACCAGCCGGAACCGTGTCAGTGGTCTCAGGTTATAAAGCCGTGTCAAATTCAAGATATGGGATATATAAGGGAAATAGTCACTCAAATCGTTTTTTTGCAATTCAGAAAGCAGAGGACCAACATGTGATTGAAGTCATGTTGAGTTATTATTACACGCTTTATGGCGAACCAGGTGATGACATCTTCTTCCTTGGTCCGCAGAAGAGTTACGTTCAAGGCTCTGGTGGAAAAGACACATACATCATTCCTAAAAATGGAGGGAAAACTATTATTAACAACTACGACGACTCCAAAGCACAAGACACTCTTCACTTCAGCGCTGATTACAGTCAGATTTCTGTGTCTAAATCTGGACAAGACGTTGTGATAATGTATGAGGGCAGTCATACCGTGACCATACAGTCGTGGTTTTTAGGGGAAGGGTATCGCCACATGAACATGATGTCAGGAGACGGAGTTATATTTGAGATTTCCCCCACTGTGGTTACTTCTGTTCAACTGGTGGCCAGAGGAATCAACATGGGCTTCATGACACAAGGGGGGACCGCGGACACGAGTCAACCACTTTTAAAAACTGTCACGTACATCTATGGGTCTCCGCACGACGATGCGCTCATTGGGAATGGAGAGAAGAATTTGATGGATGGAGGAGGAGGTGTAGACCGTTTGGTTGGCGGTGAAGGAGAAGACATATACATGGTGAAAGGCAGACAACGGTCGTCAGTGTCGATTGAAAATTACTCCACGGACCAAGAAACAGACCTGGTCATAATAGAAGCAAACCTTCACTCTTTTGGGGTCAGAGTACAAGGTGATGACCTCATTCTGAACGCTTTCCATGACAACACAGCCATTCCTGTCACTTTAGTGAAGTGGTTCAGATCTCCAGCAGACAGACACTTGCTTGTTGTCACAAAAGACTTCATCACTTTCATAGTTTCCGATAAGAAGGCCGACTGCCAGCAGAGAGACCCGTTTACCAAGTGCATTAAAAGTCTCAGAATTGACTACAGCGGCTCCTCTTCTCGGCTGGAGGTGGACCTTGAGGAGGACGAGAGCTTGAGAGGCGTGACGGAGGTCCGTGGATCAGACTTTGATGATTTCATCAAAGGGAACAACGAGCACAATGTGTTTTACCCTGGCAAAGGAAGGGATTACATGCAGGGAAGAGGAGGAGAGGACTGGTACGTTGTCAGACCAGACCAAGGAGTAAAGATCATCAACAATCTGTCACCAGATCTGAAAATGGACTTCCTCTTCCTGAAAGAAGAGTATCAGCATATATCATGTACCTGTGAAGGAGAGACCATCGAAGTTCTGGTGAAGGGCAGAATCAGTGTGTATCTACATCACTGGTTTCTGTCCAAGAAATATCAGCACCTGCAGATCAAAACCAGCGATGGAGTAACGGCTGGACTGATTACCGACATCGAAGACTGTAGCTCATCCGTGATGTTACCTTTAATCATTGATTATAGAAGCCAGGAGCCTCAACCACTAAATCCACCCATCACTCCATCACTTCCAGACAATTTTCGGATTATTGGAGATAAAATCTGTTTCGTGGAATCAGAGGAAATACGCTTCTGCACCACGATTAACCAGCTGAAGAATATAGATCATTTAAATAAGGCGCCTGACACACATTGTTTCACCTATAAAAACAAAAACTCAGAGGAACGAGTCTTCTGTAACTATAAAGGCAAAGTGATGAAGGCTGATGCTGCTTCCATTTAGGAAATGTACGGCTCCTCCGGTTTCGACATCATGGTCGCCAACAGCAATGACAATGTTCTCGATCCCAGCGGGGATGCGCTGATGTTTGGAGGGGAGGGGAAAGACACGTACATAGTCAAACATGGATATGGAAGAGTAATGATTGATAACTTTGCAGAGGATCTGAATCCTGACACTGTGTTGGTTGACATGGATTTCCTTTATGACAGCCAAATCACACTCAACACACTGGACCAGGATCTGGATGTGGACATCACAACCAAAGGTGGAGGACTGCACGTCAGTCTGATTAACTACGTTAAAGACAACCAACATCAGCATCTTCAATTTCTTTGCTCTGATGGCGTGAATTTTAAATTGAAATCCCTAAACACAACCGTACCTTCGTTTGAGATCGAAGCTTTCAAAGTGACTCTAGACCAACCTCAGGGTGACTGTCGTTTGGACCTCAACGCTCAGAAAAATCTGTCAGAGGTCCACACAGTGCAGGGCTGTCCCCAGCTGTCCAATAACCTTCTGGGTAACGCCCGAGACAATGTTTTGATTGGTGGGTGGCTGAATGACGCCTTGGAAGGAGATGAAGGAGACGACACACTGATAGGCGGGAATGGAGACGACATTCTCGTCGGTGATTTTGGAGATGACACTCTCTATGGGGATGATGGAAAGGACACCATGTTGGGAAACTCCGGACAGGACGTCTTCATCCCTGGACCAGGGGCAGATCTCATGGACGGAGGACCTGGCACAGACACAGTTGTGTACAGAGGGGATCCTGACACGGGTAAAGGGGTTTACGTTAACCTATTGACCGGACAAGGCCGCTATGCTGATGCTGAGGGGGACGTGTTGAAGGACGTGGAGATGGTCATTGGCACCATTTATTCTGATATCTTACTGTCTGGTTACGAAAGCTCTCTTCTCCAAGGCTCAGATGGTGACGACATCTTGGTGTCCACAGGCAGTGATCACCTAGTTGGAGGTGATGGCCACGATATTTACATGTTGGCTTTCAGCAAAGGTTCAGTCACCATCAACAACTGTGCAAAGGACATGGTCATTGACGTCTTGTACTTGAACTTACAGTCAAGACCAACGTGTGAGTACCAACCTTCACCTGACAGACTTCGACTCATTCTCTTGGGAGAGGACCAAACTTCTCTGGATATTGAGCTGTTAGGCTGGACTGGTGACGACGGCGAATGTGGACATTTGAAAGTGGTCTCCAGAGACGGAGGCTTGGATGTGTCGGTGGGCTGGTTGCTAAACATATGCCAGAAGAAAGCTTCTAAATGAAGGAAGTTCTACATCAGGATTCTGCTGTGATTCCATTTAACAAAGACAAATGAGTCTTAAGGACAATGAAAGTCCCTGAAACAGAATCGCTGTCTATGATTCCAGAGATCTCAAATAAACGTAGTGCCTGAACTAATCCCTCGCTGTTTGATCGTGAGTTATTGTAAGTTTTCTGATCCTTTGTGGATCAATCTAAGGCTCATGACAGCTCAAAACATTATTCACATTGTTTGACAGGTTGTTATCATGGTGTCTGAACTGGATCAGATGCCCTGGCGGGTGATGAGGGTACCGCAGGTTTTAATACCATTAAATCCTAAAAACATAAGGTACCAGGATGAAAACCATCAGACTCACTGTCAGACCTCACACCGGTGCAGTGGACCCTGGGTTGCTCCTGGTCCCGGACAAGGACCGGCCTCATGTGGTCATGTGGTGTTTAGGCAGATCCTGGATGATGAGGGGCTTGATTGACTGGTCCTCAAGTTCTCCAGATCTGATTCCACCTGAGAATGTCTGGGACATTGCGTGTCGCTGCATCAGACGCCTCCAAGTAGAACCACAGACTGTCAGGAGCTCATTGATGGTCTGGTCCAGTTCCGGGAGATCCCTCTGTACACCATCCACCATCTCACCAGCAGCAGGTGGATGTTGTCAGGAGTGCTGAAAGACACTTGGAGGTCAAACCCACTACTGAGACACATCATAAGTTGTTGTGATGAAATTCTCTCAAGGCGAATCAGCGAGTCAGTGATGTCACTTTGATTCTGGTACCCCAACCACTCCAGGCCTGTAGTCTTGAACTCCCACCTAATGAAGACCACGGAGAGAGTTCTTCTCAGGCACTTTAAACCAGGCAAACATTCCACCGTGTCAAAAGACGTTTCCCGGCTCGTGGAAGAATTCAGGGAAGTCGTTGGGACTGCATTAAGGAAGCGTTAGAACGGGCGCCGCAGCAGAGCGGTTATGGGAACTACACAGATTAGACCCACAGAAAGATTAAAACTTTATTTGCTCATCAGACAATATTTTCTAAGTCAAGGTGTGATGGCTCCGCCCCTTTGTGTGGGAAAAGAGACCCTGAAGACACAAATATGGAGGCTACATTGTGTTTGTATGTATGCTGTATTTGTTCACGTGGTAATGGGCCGTACCTCTGCTGCCATCCTGTGGACTAAAGTGGAATAGACAGCTTCTGTGTTAGAATGTATATTGGGAATAATCTGCATCCCGCTTGAAGGATCCGCTTCTTTCGGCAAGGATGACGTTGGAAAAGTTTCTAATAAAAGTTTCTTATATCCGAACACGACCCCCCCACCGTCGTCCCTCTCCGACTGTCTCCTGGAAATTAAAACCCGGGTTTCTCATAACTTTCTCAAAACTCAAAAGCAACGAAACTGAGCTTCTCCCTGTTGGCGCTAAAACCACTCCGGCCAAATCTGACAGCTTAATCGTTAATGGTCGGTGACAGTGGGGTCCACCCAGGGAGTTGTAATCGAACACCGGGCATGTATGTCTTTGGTGGGGGGTCCGTCTAGAAAGCCACACGGAACCCAGCTTTGAGGGGATTGTCTAGCTGCCCCTTTGCCCCACTGGGCTCCGGACCTGGGTGACAGGGCGCTACAGGCTTGGCCCCTTGTAATGCACTTCCCTAGTTTATGACCCACCCATACACTAAAATGGACACCCAGTAGGGTCTCACAGTAGGGTTTTGGGGGCTGGGGTTTGGATGAGGGGGGGTTGAAGGTTGCGGCACAGATTGTCGATTCTCGCGTTAGCATGAAGGATGACATGAAGAGAAAAATGATTTCATGGATCATGTAAAGTTTTATACCCACACGGACCTCCGTGCAAGGAAGAACTGGAATTGTTTTCGGGAGGGTCGGCTCCATATTACCGACACTAGGGGGAAATTAAACTCCAAAATTTTCGGCCCGTAATTTCTCAACCGTTGGTCCGATTTAGTCCAAAGTTGGTGCTGATGAGTCGACAGGAGGAGATCCGTCTTGTATACGTTGTATTTCACTCTAATACTTCATATTTTACTGTCTGGGGGAACTTCTTTACCAAAAAATACAGTGGACACAACTTCACACTTAATTGTAGGGGTTCAATGATGGGGGTTACTTGTACAACGCAGGGGAAAGGGGGCTTTTGTTGGATATACCACCGAACCCAGAGACTGAAATACTCATTTTAAGTCAGTCAGTCTGAAGTAAATGACTTTTCATTGCTGGAGATCAGCTGAAGTCGGGCGGCTGGTTGTAGCTCAGCGGGTGGAGCGGGTGGAGCGGGTGGAGCGGCCGTCTCCCACTTAGAAGATCAGCAGGTTCCGGCCCGGTAGTCTACGTACCGTACGGTCCATTTTCGCTGGGAGGGCCCAAACAATTGCTGTTGTTCTGAAGGTGGGTCTTCCATCGTAGGTGTGGACACGGAGGTAAGTACCGGGTTCAGCCGACAGCCGGTCCAGACTTGTTTGGGCCCACGGAGCAAACAGCTGTGACGGTTTGATCACATGACAGCAAAGAAGCAGCCGGGCAGCAGAACCCTCGCTGAGAAGCCTGAAGGAAAACACCCGCGGCCACAAACCCTCCGTTAAATCTGTGCTTCTGTCCGACCGCCAACCAGATCAGGATCACTTCCACTCTGAGGAGGCAAAGTTGTAAATGTGAGGAACCATCAGATCCTGAGGATGAACTGATCTTCAAGAAGAAGATGTTCAGAGCTGCAGCCGAGACAGAGGGATGAAGATGATGAGCCGCACGACGAAGGTCCTGGGAAAGAGTCGTGGAAGATGGTTGAAGAAAAGAGGAGACGATCTGTGAGGAGCAGTTTGGTTTCATACTGAGGAGCTCTGCAGACATCCATCCATCCATCCATCCATCATCCATCCATCCATCCATCCATCATCCATCCATCCATCTATCGATCATCCATCCATCATCCATCCATCTATCTATCTATCATCCATCCATCCATCCCGCAATCCAACCATCATCCATCAATCCATCCAACAATCTATCAACCATCCATCCATCTATCATCCATCCATCCATCCATCCATCCAACCATCATCCATCAATCCAACCATCTATCAACCATCCATCAATCTATCTATCATCCATCCATCCAACCATCCAACCATCCATCCAACCATCATCCATCCATCTATCATCCATCCATCTATCATCCATCCATCCATCCATCATCCAACCACCCATCCATCCATCTATCATCCATCCATCATCCAACCACCCATCTATCCATCTATCATTCATCCAACCATCATCCATCCATCTATCATCCATCCAACCATCATCCATCCATCCATCTATCATCCATCCATCCATCTATTTATCATCCATCCATCCATCCATCTAGCCATCAATCCAACCATCCATCTATCATCCATCTATCATCCATCCAACCATCATCCATCCATCCATCTAATTATCATCCATCCAACCATCTATAATCCATTCATCCATCCAACCATCGAACCATCCATCCAACCATCATCCATCAAACAAACAATCTATCAACCATCCATCCATCCATCATCCATCCATCCAACAATCCATCCATCCATCAATCCAACCATCATCCATCAATCCAACCATCTATCAACCATCCATCAATCTATCTATCATCCATCCATCCAACCATCCAACCATCCATCCAACCATCATCCATCCATCTATCATCCATCCATCTATCATCCATCCATCCATCCATCATCCAACCACCCATCCATCCATCTATCATCCATCCATCATCCAACCACCCATCTATCCATCTATCATTCATCCAACCATCATCCATCCATCTATCATCCATCCAACCATCATCCATCCATCCATCTATCATCCATCCATCCATCTATTTATCATCCATCCATCCATCCATCTAGCCATCAATCCAACCATCCATCTATCATCCATCTATCATCCATCCAACCATCATCCATCCATCCATCTAATTATCATCCATCCAACCATCTATAATCCATTCATCCATCCATCCATCCATCATCCATCCATCCATCATCCATCCATCCATCCATCCATCCATCATCCATCCATCCATCCATCATCCATCCATCCTTCCATCATCCATCCATCCATCCATCATCCATCCATCATCCATCCATCCATCCATCATCCATCCATCATCCATCCATCATCCATCCATCCATCCATCCATCATCCATCCATCAATCCATCCATCAAACCATCGAACCATCCATCCATCAATCCAACCATCTATCAACCATCCATCCATCATCCATCCATCCATCTATCTATCATCCATCCATCCATCCATCCAACCATCTATAATCCATTCATCCATCCAAACATCCATCCAAACATCTATCATCCATCCAACCATCCATCCATCATCCATCCATCCATCCATCATCCATCCATCATCCATCCATCCATCCATCATCCATCCATCATCCATCCATCATCCATCCATCCATCCATCCATCATCCATCCATCAATCCATCCATCAAACCATCGAACCATCCATCCATCAATCCAACCATCTATCAACCATCCATCCATCATCCATCCATCCATCTATCTATCATCCATCCATCCATCCATCCAACCATCTATAATCCATTCATCCATCCAAACATCCATCCAAACATCTATCATCCATCCAACCATCCATCCATCATCCATCCATCCATCCAACAATCATCCATCAATCCAACCATCTATCAACCATCCATCCATCTATCATCCATCCAACCATCCAACCAACCATCCATCCAACCATCCATCAACAATCTATCATTCATCTATCTATCCATCCATCCATCCAACCATCATCCATCCATCCATCTATCTATCATCCATCCATCCATCCATCCCTCAATCCAACCATCTATCAACCATCCATCCATCTATCATCCATCCAACTATCCAACCAACCATCCATCCAACCATCCATCAACAATCTATCATCCATCTATCTATCTATCCATCCATCCATCCAACCATCATCCATCCATCTATCATCCATCCATCTATCATCCATCCATCATCCATCCATCATGCATCCCTCCATCTATCATCCAACCATCATCCATCCATCTATCATCCATCCATCTATCATCCATCCATCCATCATCCATCCCTCCATCTATCATCCATCCATCATCCAACCACCCATCCATCCATCCATCTATCATCCATCCATCCATCCATCATCCAACCACCCATCCATCTATCATCCATCCAACCATCATCCATCCATCTATCATCCAGCCATCCATCTATCATCCATCCATCCATCTATTTATCATCCATCCATCCATCCATCCATCTATCATCCATCCAACCATCATCCATCCATCTATCATCCATCCAACCATCTATCCATCATCCATCCAACCATCCATCCATCCAAACATCTATCTTTCATCCATCCAACCATCTATAATCCATTCATCCATCCAATCATCCATCCATCCAAACATCTATCATCCATCCAACCAACTATAATCCATTCATCCAACCCTCAATCATCCATCCATCCATCCAACCATCTATCATCCATCCAAACATCTATCATCCATCTATCAGTAATTCATCCATCCATCCATCCATCCATCCAATATTTTGTATTTTCTATCTTGCTAACATGAATGAAAATAATTGGTGGCAATAAGTCCTCTAAATTATTTCTTCGATTGAGCTCTACTCTCTTCATCCTCCTCATCTTCAGCCTCCTCATCCTCCTCCTCCTCCGTCCTTGCTGGTCCAGGTGAAAGGTTACTCCCCTCCAGCCTTGAAGACGACACAGCGTGATAAACAACATAAAAACAACAACAATTATAAAATGAAACGTTAAAAAGGAAGAAGGGAAGAAATCCCTTTTCTCTGGGCTTGTGGAACATGACACCTCGACACGGGGAGCTTCTCAAGGACATTAGACAAACTAACATGGAAAAAACATTTATTTTCCGGCCATTACTCACTAAAAGCCTAGACATGAATGTCGTATCCCGTTTATTCAAAGAGGAAGCCTTAAGCGACACGGAGGACGATGGAGTCGTACATTCTCTGCATATCTTCACAGAGCTCTAAAAGTGGCCCCTTTATGCCGGCTGTAACCATTAGAGCTCTAAAACCTCCCTGTGGACCCTTGGAGCCTAGTCCGGGCTTTGAAACCTGTCCTCCGGCGTCCAATGACTTCCACAGCTGTCCTGTGGGGGGAGGGGAGCTGATGTTGAAAGGAACACCTCAAAACTCCTGCTCCTGTCTGACTGCCTGGAGAACATCCGGTCAGGCAGAGCGGCGGCAAAGAAGAAAGCCGCACCTTCAAAATAAGAGCTGGAGTCTAGATTTATTTTATGAGATAAAACCAGAGAACACGCTCAGAGAACGGAAACTTCATTTAAGAAAATATACTGGTTTAAATCCGTCTATGGAAAGTGTTTTTATTAACTCTATATGACAATCGCAAACAGAAGAAGTTATACTGCAAATGTAAAACATCAAAGGAAGAAGAGCATGAATAAGAGGACGCGGGTTCTAAAAGATCACCTCGCCACATTATGACATCACAACTCTAAACTTCTAGCAGTGTCCCATCCGCTTAAAGCAAAGTAAACCTTAGACCTCCTAAAGTCTTCCGAGTTCAATGAACTACACTGATGGGGAAACATAGGATAGAATTTAATTAACATCTTCGCACGAGTTGAAAAAGAATAAAAACGTTCTTTTGGGGATTTTAGAGGCTCCGTAAATATAAATGCTTCCTGAACCCTACTCGTGCTTTTATTCTGAAGGATGAGACCGGACGTTATGAGTTTTAATGTGACAAACTTAGCTACCATGTCTCGTGCCAGTGTGTGCGGTGGAGCAGCGCGAGCCTCTCAGCGGTTTAAACCTCCGCCGCTCTGACGTCAGACTTACGGTTCAGACTTTCTCTCGTTTTTACGTGAACGTCGTTTCTCTGAATCGAACTTTTCCGTTTTTTTCCCGGGTCCAGAGGGATGCGAGAGTCGGGTTCAAACTCGGATTAACGACTCTTCTTCTGGTGGTTCTGTGAACCGGACCGACGGAGTCCCGGTTCCGCGTTAAGATGCCGGTGTTGACAGGACCCATTCTTCTGCGTCTCACTCTGAGCCTCCTCACTTGCCGGGCCCTCCCCCTCACCGACCCGCTCCTGGAAGAGGGCCGATGGGGGAACGGAACCGGGCTGGATCGCTGTGGACCCTGTGAGCCCGACCTGTGCCCGGAGACGCGCGGCTGTCGGGCCGGTCTGGTTCCGGACTCCTGCGGCTGCTGTAAAGAGTGCGGGAATGTGGAGGGCCAAGCCTGCGACCCAGCGGACCGCAGCATCTTCTACGGACTGTGCGGAACCGGGCTCCGGTGTCAGGCGGACACCGCAGGAGGGCGGGAAGAGGAGGAAGAGGAGGAAGAGGAGGAGGAGGTATGCGTGTGTGAGGAGCAGGAGCCGGTCTGCGGTTCTGATGGGGTCACATACATGAACATGTGTCGGTTCAGAGAGGTCCAGTTCTCCAGACCACAACTCACAACCAGCGGGAGGGGGCCATGCAAGACAGGTAAAACACCTGTCTGTCTCACAACACACCTGTCTGTCTGTCTACCTGAACACGACACACCTGTCTGTCTCTCTACCTGAACAACAACACACCTGTATGTCTGTCTACCTGAACACAACACACCTGTCTGTCTCTCTACCTGAACACAACACACCTGTCTGTCTCTCTACCTGAACACAACACACCTGTCTGTCTCTCTACCTGAACACGACACACCTGTCTGTCTCTCTACCTGAACACGACACACCTGTCTGTCTCTCTACCTGAACAACAACACACCTGTCTGTCTCTCTACCTGAACACAACACACCTGTCTGTCTCTCTACCTGAACATGACACACCTGTCTGTCTCTCTACCTGAACACAACACACCTGTCTGTCTCTCTACCTGAACACAACACACCTGTCTGTCTCTCTACCTGAACACAACACACCTGTCTGTCTCTCTACCTGAACACGACACACCTGTCTGTCTCTCTACCTGAACAACAACACACCTGTCTGTCTCTCTACCTGAACAACACACCTGTCTGTCTCTGTACCTGAACACGACACACCTGTCTGTCTCTCTACCTGAACACAACACACCTGTCTGTCTCTCTACCTGAACACAACACACCTGTCTGTCTCTCTACCTGAACACAACACACCTGTCTGTCTCTCTACCTGAACACAACACACCTGTCTGTCTCTGTACCTGAACACGACACACCTGTCTGTCTCTCTACCTGAACAACAACACACCTGTCTGTCTCTCTACCTGAACACAACACACCTGTCTGTCTCTCTACCTGAACATGACACACCTGTCTGTCTCTCTACCTGAACACAACACACCTGTCTGTCTCTCTACCTGAACACAACACACCTGTCTGTCTCTCTACCTGAACACAACACACCTGTCTGTCTCTGTACCTGAACACGACACACCTGTCTGTCTCTCTACCTGAACAACAACACACCTGTCTGTCTCTCTACCTGAACAACACACCTGTCTGTCTCTGTACCTGAACACGACACACCTGTCTGTCTCTCTACCTGAACAACAACACACCTGTCTGTCTCTGTACCTGAACACGACACACCTGTCTGTCTCTCTACCTGAACACGACACACCTGTCTGTCTCTCTACTTTAACACGACACACCTGTCTGTCTCTCTACCTGAACACAACACACCTGTCTGTCTCTCTACTTTAACACGACACACCTGTCTGTCTCTCTACCTGAACACGACACACCTGTCTGTCTCTCTACTTTAACACGACACACCTGTCTGTCTCTCTACCTGAACAACAATTATATTAAGTTCTCATTAGTTTTGATGATATTTATTCAAACAATCCTGTCTTATTCCGATTACAATAATAAAATAATACTTATAGAACACACTTATAATAAAATAATACTTATAGAACACACTTATAATAAATAATACTTATAGAACACACTTATAATAAATAATACTTATAGAACAGTTATAATAAATAATACTTATAGAACACACTTATAATAAATAATACTTATAGAACAGTTATAATAAATAATACTTATAGAACAGTTATAATAAATAATACTTATAGAACACACTTATAATAAATAATACTTATAGAACAGTTATAATAAATAATACTTATAGAACACACTTATAATAAATAATACTTATAGAACACACTTATAATAAATAATACTTATAGAACACACTTATAATAAATAATACTTATAGAACAGTTATAATAAATAATACTTATAGAACACACTTATAATAAATAATACTTATAGAACAGTTATAATAAATAATACTTATAGAACAGTTATAATAAATAATACTTATAGAACACACTTATAATAAATAATACTTATAGAACAGTTATAATAAATAATACTTATAGAACACACTTATAATAAATAATACTTATAGAACACACTTATAATAAATAATACTTATAGAACACACTTATAATAAATAATACTTATAGAACACACTTATAATAAATAATACTTATAGAACAGTTATAATAAATAATACTTATAGAACACACTTATAATAAATAATACTTATAGAACAGTTATAATAAATAATACTTATAGAACAGTTATAATAAATAATACTTATAGAACACACTTATAATAAATAATACTTATAGAACAGTTATAATAAATAATACTTATAGAACACACTTATAATAAATAATACTTATAGAACACACTTATAATAAATAATACTTATAGAACACACTTATAATAAATAATACTTATAGAACACAGTTATAATAAATAATACTTATAGAACAGTTATAATAAATAATACTTATAGAACACACTTATAATAAATAATACTTATAGAACACAGTTATAATAAATAATACTTATAGAACACAGTTATAATAAATAATACTTATAGAACACTTATAATAAATAATACTTATAGAACACAGTTATAATAAATAATACTTATAGAACACAGTTATAATAAAATAATACTTATAGAACAGTTATAATAAATAATACTTATAGAACACACTTATAATAAATAATACTTATAGAACACACTTATAATAAATAATACTTATAGAACACACTTATAATAAATAATACTTATAGAACAGTTATAATAAATAATACTTATAGAACACACTTATAATAAATAATACTTATAGAACACACTTATAATAAATAATACTTATAGAACAGTTATAATAAATAATACTTATAGAACACACTTATAATAAATAATACTTATAGAACACACTTATAATAAATAATACTTATAGAACACAGTTATAATAAATAATACTTATAGAACACAGTTATAATAAATAATACTTATAGAACACTTATAATAAATAATACTTATAGAACACAGTTATAATAAATAATACTTATAGAACACAGTTATAATAAAATAATACTTATAGAACAGTTATAATAAATAATACTTATAGAACACACTTATAATAAATAATACTTATAGAACACACTTATAATAAATAATACTTATAGAACAGTTATAATAAATAATACTTATAGAACACAGTTATAATAAATAATACTTATAGAACAGTTATAATAAATAATACTTATAGAACAGTTATAATAAATAATACTTATAGAACAGTTATAATAAATAATACTTATAGAACACACTTATAATAAATAATACTTATAGAACACACTTATAATAAATAATACTTATAGAACACACTTATAATAAATAATACTTATAGAACACACTTATAATAAATAATACTTATAGAACAGTTATAATAAATAATACTTATAGAACAGTTATAATAAATAATACTTATAGAACAGTTATAATAAATAATACTTATAGAACACACTTATAATAAATAATACTTATAGAACACAGTTATAATAAATAATACTTATAGAACACACTTATAATAAATAATACTTATAGAACACAGTTATAATAAATAATACTTATAGAACAGTTATAATAAATAATACTTATAGAACAGTTATAATAAATAATACTTATAGAACACAGTTATAATAAATAATACTTATAGAACAGTTATAATAAATAATACTTATAGAACAGTTATAATAAATAATACTTATAGAACAGTTATAATAAATAATACTTATAGAACACACTTATAATAAATAATACTTATAGAACACACTTATAATAAATAATACTTATAGAACAGTTATAATAAATAATACTTATAGAACACACTTATAATAAATAATACTTATAGAACAGTTATAATAAATAATACTTATAGAACAGTTATAATAAATAATACTTATAGAACAGTTATAATAAATAATACTTATAGAACACACTTATAATAAATAATACTTATAGAACAGTTATAATAAATAATACTTATAGAACAGTTATAATAAATAATACTTATAGAACAGTTATAATAAATAATACTTATAGAACACACTTATAATAAATAATACTTATAGAACACAGTTATAATAAATAATACTTATAGAACACAGTTATAATAAATAATACTTATAGAACACTTATAATAAATAATACTTATAGAACACAGTTATAATAAATAATACTTATAGAACACAGTTATAATAAATAATACTTATAGAACAGTTATAATAAATAATACTTATAGAACACAGTTATAATAAATAATACTTATAGAACACAGATATAATAAATAATACTTATAGAACAGTTATAATAAATAATACTTATAGAACACACTTATAATAAATAATACTTATAGAACAGTTATAATAAATAATACTTATAGAACACAGTTATAATAAATAATACTTATAGAACACAGTTATAATAAATGATACTTATAGAACAGTTATAATAAATGATACTTATAGAACAGTTATAATAAATAATACTTATAGAACACACTTATAATAAATAATACTTATAGAACACACTTATAATAAATAATACTTATAGAACAGTTATAATAAATAATACTTATAGAACAGTTATAATAAATAATACTTATAGAACACACTTATAATAAATAATACTTATAGAACACACTTATAATAAATAATACTTATAGAACACAGTTATAATAAATAATACTTATAGAACAGTTATAATAAATAATACTTATAGAACACACTTATAATAAATAATACTTATAGAACACAGTTATAATAAATAATACTTATAGAACACTTATAATAAATAATACTTATAGAACACAGTTATAATAAATAATACTTATAGAACAGTTATAATAAATAATACTTATAGAACAGTTATAATAAATGATACTTATAGAACAGTTATAATAAATAATACTTATAGAACAGTTATAATAAATGATACTTATAGAACAGTTATAATAAATAATACTTATAGAACAGTTATAATAAATAATACTTATAGAACACACTTATAATAAATAATACTTATAGAACAGTTATAATAAATAATACTTATAGAACAGTTATAATAAATAATACTTATAGAACAGTTATAATAAATAATACTTATAGAACAGTTATAATAAATAATACTTATAGAACAGTTATAATAAATGATACTTATAGAACAGTTATAATAAATAATACTTATAGAACACAGTTATAATAAAATAATACTTATAGAACAGTTATAATAAATAATACTTATAGAACACACTTATAATAAATAATACTTATAGAACAGTTATAATAAATAATACTTATAGAACACACTTATAATAAATAATACTTATAGAACACAGTTATAATAAATAATACTTATAGAACACACTTATAATAAATGATACTTATAGAACACAGTTATAATAAATAATACTTATAGAACACACTTATAATAAATGATACTAGTTTGTTGAAACAACAGCTTGATTGAACTGGGACACATCTTCAGTGAAGAACCCGGGTCATCGGGTGTTTTGGATTTTTGATCACCAGAGACCCTGACCTGGGCGACCCAGCCGGGGTGACAGGTGGGGCCTCTTCCATCCGGACTTCACACTGAGCTCCATCAGAACCACCTGCTTGGAGAACTCTGATGGTAGGATTGGATCTGACCTGCGTTTCATCCTTGCTATCCGGTCCCGGACCCTCAGCTGCCGGTGGTAGTTGTACCACCGGAGGTCTTTCCCCCGATCTGATGGGGGGGGATGTCGTGGTTAGTGGGGGGCTATTGTTTGATGTGCTGGTACCCATGCAGATGTTGTCAGCTCCTGTCTTCAGCATCTGGTCATCAAGCCCGGTGATTTCTGTCCTGTGTAGTTCTGATCTTTGGATTGTTTGATCCCAAATCTCTCTGGGCCTAGAATGATACCCATGGTTCCCATCGGCTGGAGTCCCTGGTCCACCACTCCCCTTGATGATGCTTCTGGGGCAGTATCTACATCCTACTCAAACCAATGCCACTCAGTCTCCTGGTTTGGGGCAGACCACAAGACCCGGTGATGTTCTCATCTTCTGCTTAGCAGAGTTTGGAGGTTCTGGTCACTGTGGCTTGACTCTGGGACTGGCTCCTCCTCCGTCTCACCAATAAACAAATACTAATCAAATATAATTAATTCAAGGTGGAGGTGGGACTGCACCAAGGATGGGCTCTGAGCCCCTTCTTGTCTGCTGTGGTGACTGACAGACTGACGGAGGAGGTCAGCAGGAGTCTCCATGGATCAGGATGTGGGTGGAGGACATTGTGATCTGTAGTGAGAGCAGGTGGAGGAGAACCTGGAGGAGAACGTTTGGTCGTCTTGTGTCGCCTCCTTTCATGAATCTCATCTTCTGTAATATTTCTTCTCAGTATCAGGTGGTTCTTTGATGTTAAGCCATAAGAGTCTTCTGAGACCAGTTGTCTGTCCTCTCTCAGTCCCAATCATTAAGGTCCCTCCTCACAGTCAGGTCAACGGGACCGGCAGCATCCTGGTCTTCCTGTGCGAGGTCTTTGCGTTTCCGATGGCTCTGGTGGAGTGGAGGAAGGACGGACAGGACATCATCCTCCCTGGAGACGATCCTCATATTTCCGTCCAGGTGAAGTTTGGACACTGTGAACCAAAGAACTTGACTTCAGGAGCATCGTCCAGCTCGTTCACTGTCCCCGTCTGTCTCCACAGTCTCGGGGGGGGCCGCAGAAGTTTGAGCTCTCCAGTTGGCTACAGATCGAGGGGGCGGGGCCAGAGGACTCAGGAACCTACCGCTGCGTTGCTCGTAACGACCTGGGTTCTGTTTCCGCCTCTGCTGTCCTGGGAATACTTGGATCAGGTGAGCCGGATGTTTTCTCTTGCAGCAGATGTTGTTGTTGTTGTTGACATGTAGGTGGGTTTACATGCTTACTTTTTAACATAACAACATTGACCGACGTTAGAAACAGAAACTCCTCATCACGTGCTTTTATTCTGAAAACCCAAGTATCCTGTTCGGGGTGGCGGGGGCTGGAGCCGGACCCGGCTCGTCGATTACATCATTTACGCTCAATGAAAAGGGAAGTCGGTGGTTCTGATCCACTTTGGTGCTGATTTATCCTTAATTTATCTTCGATGTCTTCCAGCCCGTTTTAATTTGTTGACCGCGGGGGTCCCTCCTGACGGTTGTTCTTGGACCTGTTTGTAGAACCTTTCTTACTCTCTTCACGTCGAGCGTTGTCATGCAGTGGCCGCCTTTCTGAGCGTCTTTAGGAAAGGGCTTAGACGACCATGTGGAACTTCTACTCTTATGCTTCTTTCATGCTGATCTGAACTGTCCTGTCCGTGTGTCTGACAGAGGACCTGTCGTCCTACCTGGCCAACAGCCTGTCAGAGATGAAGCAACTCATGGATGCCACAGACTACGACCAGGATTTTTACTGAACCACAAGTGATGTCACTTCCTGTCATGACCAGCTGATATCAGTGAGACTCTCAGAAGAATCATTCTGTTTAGAAAAGAATATACAGTAAATTTATTATTGACATCAAAGGATGACCTCATCAAAGAGCCACATCATCACACAGTGACATCATCACACAGGGACATCATCACACAGTGACATCATCACACAGGGACATCATCACACAGCGACATCATCACACAGGGACATCATCACACAGTGACATCATCACACAGGGACATCATCACACAGTGACATCATCACACCGGGACATCTTCACACAGTGACATCATCACACAGTGACATCATCACACAGGGACATCTTCACACAGTGACATCATCACACAGGGACATCTTCACACAGTGAAATCATCACACAGTGACATCATCACACAGGGACATCATCACGAAGGGACATCATCACACAGGGACGTCATCACACAGTGACATCTTCACACAGTGACATCATCACACAGGGACATCTTCACACAGTGAAATCATCACACAGTGACATCATCACACAGGGACATCATCACGAAGGGACATCATCACACAGGGACGTCATCACACAGTGACATCATCACACAGGGACATCTTCACACAGGGACATCATCACGAAGGGACATCATCACAGAGTGACATCTTCACACAGTGACATCATCACACAGTGACATCATCACACAGGGACATCTTCACACAGTGACATCATCACACAGTGACATCTTCACACAGGGACATCTTCACACAGGGACATCTTCACACAGTGACATCATCACACAGTGACATCATCACACAGGGACATCTTCACACAGTGACATCATCATACAGGGACATCATCACACAGGGACATCATCACACAGTGACATCATCATACAGGGACATCATCACACAGTGACATCATCACACAGGGACATCATCACACAGGGACATCATCACACAGTGACATCATCACACAGGGACATCTTCACACAGTGACATCATCATACAGGGACATCATCACACAGGGACATCATCACACAGTGACATCATCACACAGGGACATCATCACACAGTGACATCATCATACAGGGACATCTTCACACAGTGACATCATCACACAGGGACATCATCACACAGTGACATCATCACACAGGGACATCTTCACACAGTGACATCATCACACAGGGACATCTTCACACAGTGAAATCATCACACAGTGACATCATCACACAGGGACATCATCACGAAGGGACATCATCACACAGGGACGTCATCACACAGTGACATCTTCACACAGTGACATCATCACACAGGGACATCTTCACACAGTGAAATCATCACACAGTGACATCATCACACAGGGACATCATCACGAAGGGACATCATCACACAGGGACGTCATCACACAGTGACATCATCACACAGGGACATCTTCACACAGGGACATCATCACGAAGGGACATCATCACAGAGTGACATCTTCACACAGTGACATCATCACACAGTGACATCATCACACAGGGACATCTTCACACAGTGACATCATCACACAGTGACATCTTCACACAGGGACATCTTCACACAGGGACATCTTCACACAGTGACATCATCACACAGTGACATCATCACACAGGGACATCTTCACACAGTGACATCATCATACAGGGACATCATCACACAGGGACATCATCACACAGTGACATCATCATACAGGGACATCATCACACAGTGACATCATCACACAGGGACATCATCACACAGGGACATCATCACACAGTGACATCATCACACAGGGACATCTTCACACAGTGACATCATCATACAGGGACATCATCACACAGGGACATCATCACACAGTGACATCATCACACAGGGACATCATCACACAGTGACATCATCACACAGTGACATCATCATACAGGGACAGGTGTTTCTGTGTTGTGATATCATCCTTTACTTTTATTTTTGTCTTTCATCCTGGTATTTTGTCTTTATAGTTCCTGATCTTTAATCTTTTGTTTTCTGTTATTTTCATTGTTTACTCCCTTTTATTTTTCTTCCAATTTCTTTCATTTTTTATTAAATCTTTTTTCGGTTTTTGGTTTTATTGTATTTTTATTTTGGAATGTAATGATGTCTTTTATAAATAGTCTTTTTTTCTGCCTCATTCTTGCTGTATCTCTTTTTTATCCTTCTTTGTATCAGACGCCGTGTTTCGAACGGCTTTTAACACCTCGTTTTGTTTTATTTTTCTTCACATTTGTTGAAAGTCCTCGTCTGTCGAGGCACATTGTAAACGTCTGCTTTTAAAGGTGGCATCTAAATAAAGGTTATTATTATTAGAACATGTAACATGTGGCTTACTCTGCTGTGATTTGGACTGATGATGCTCAGTGATTGGCTGACAGTCACTTCCTGTACCCCACAGGTGAGGCGTTTAGATATTTTCAGAATGTGCTGACAGGGCCGACGTACCCGACCTCCGTATTATGGTAATAAAATGAAATGTCTGTCCTCTGTCTGCACATGAATGTTTGTCCCGGATCAGATCTTCTGTCTGCAGGGTGAATCCAGGAAATACCAACGGACTCACTGCAACCAGGAAATGACTTCCAGACCGCATCAGCCAATCACAGCTGTTCCCTGCAGCCTGGAAACACGAACAGCACAATGAAGTTATGTATTTACCAGCAAACACGCGGGTAAACAGCGGAGGAGTCTGGCGCTGATTAGCGTCTTCTGTTCCTCGTTAAAACCCATTTATTTTCAGAGACAGACACCGGGAGACGGTTGGAGACCTCCCTGGACATTTTTGTCCCGTTTGTACTCTAAAACTCTGATTCTGAATATATGAATTATTCACTTATTTAAATGTCCTAAATATGAACTACTGTTCTTCATTATGAGCACTAACGAGCCCCCGTACCATAGTAGACATCACGGCTACCCAGTGGCAGACCATAGTCAAACAGAGCATAATAACCACCGCGGAAAATGAAATGACAAACAGAAACTTGTAGTGGAGTGTTAGAAAAATCTCTGAATTCATTTTCATTTGCTTGTTTTTAAAGTTCTACTTCGACTGTTGCTATATACCTGAAAATGCATTTTGGCGTGTATACCTGCAGGTGTCTGATGTCAGAGAGGAATCGGACCGCGTGAACGTTTGTTGATGAGGATCAGGTGATTTTCGTGGTGGAAAGACCCCCAACCTGCGCCACAGCTTCATATGGCTCTATATAACCGCAGTCCAGAACCCCTGCTTTTCTGCCTGTGTAACCCCTGTTCTGAAATAATATTAGTCTTGCTATTCCGAGATGAGAAATTACTAGCCTGCTAGCTTCTATGTTAGCATTAGGTTCAGTCAACATTTTTTATGGAAACGTTATTGAAAACAAATCAGGTAAAAGCCACAATCAACAATTCAGTGTATGAACCCCTGACAGAACTGTAATCTAGGTGGACTGGATCTGTAATGAGAATCCTTATACTGATTCTTTTTACTACATTTGCTCCAGATTCAAGGTTTCTTCAAGTTAGTGTTCATATTTCTGTCCCAACATCTGTGACTATAATCTCGTTTGCTTTCTTAAACTCCGATTTTACTGGAAGTAACGGTTTGTTGATTCTGTTGTGAGTGAATAAAACGGAGCTGCAAGTTTGTAAAAAGGCAAAAAATCTCATCCATGAACATTTAACAGGATATTACAACAACTATTATTATATTAACTATTATTACAACGTGGCCGTTTCCTGTGAGGATGGAATTCAGAGAGACTTGGCGTAAGGTGGAGGGTGAGGCAGCAAAGGCTAAACCAGATGCCTATGTGGTGAATGAGGTTGGACATTAAAGGAAGGAGAAAAGAAGAAGTACGATTGGCGAGGCAGAGGGATGAGGATGGAAGGGATGTGCAGCAGGTTAGGGGGAAGAAGGATAGAGATGGAAACTTGTTAACAAGTGAGGAGGGTGTGAGGGCAAGATGGAAGAAGTTCTATTACAACTGATGAATGAAGAAAACTGTATAGAGAGAGAAGGGTAGGGAAAGAAGTTTCCCTAAGGTCAGAAGGAGCTGATGAAGAAGAACAGAGAAGGTCAGAAGGAGCTGATGGAGAAGAAAAGAGAAGGTCAGAAGGAGCTGATGGAGAAGGTCAGAGAAGGTCAGAAGGAGCTGATGGAGAAGAAAAGAGAAGGTCAGAAGGAGCTGCATTTTCTCTCTGTAGATTTAGAGGAAGTGTAGGACAGAGTGGCGAGGGAGGAATTGTGGGATTGCATGAGGAGGTCTGGAGGGACAGGATATGTGTGAGTGTGAATTTTTTCTTGATCGAACAATATTGTTCCGATCAATGATGTGGGCAGAGATTTCTGGATATTGTTCATTGTCATCTGTGCTTTGATAAGATTCATAATTGCTGTTTTTTGTTGAATGCCATTTTGTTATTAAGTGTTTTCCAGTCCCACGACGGGAAAATTGCAGTATATGTGTATATATTGTATATATGTGTATACAGTAAATGTATATATATTTTTTTAAGTATATTTAAACATGTCTATAAGATGTCATATATGATGGAGTTGCTGCAACGACTAAATTTGGGAGATTGATAAAGTCTCTATCCATCCATCCATCCATCCGACAGGCTGCAGATCCGCGGGTCATCCGTTGTTCTTCCTCCGGACCACCAGGGGGCGACAGAGCAGCTCACATTCAACAAACGAGTCAGTCGATGTTTACGTGTAGCCTAGCTAGCATTAGCCTCTTCTGAGCGGTAAGTCGGGATAAATTACACAACAGTAACATTACATATCAAGTGTTAGCTCTGAATAAAGCTCCGCCAAACAAAGTTCAGAGTTAGACATTTAAAATAATCTGTTTATTCAGAGTATTGTCCTCCTGCTGTCCAACGTCAGCCAAACCACGATCGTTCCAAATATCCCTTTAAAACCTGCGTATTTGAAGTTTATCTGCTCAGGAACCGACTTCAAACATAGATTTACTTAGTTAGCCCAACATTCGAATCTCTATAAGTCATATTCAAATACGGCTTACAATCCAACAACGAATTCATCATAAGATTTGATTTAATTCGCTTAAAACGACATCCTTAGAAGTGACCAACGAGCATAAGCGCTGTTAAAGTTAATCATATTTCAATGGATTTCCACATGTACGCGGGTTTTTATTTATTTTTTATCAAGTATCTATTTCAGTAAAACTACAAGGTAGAAAAATTCATCGTTGTCACACTTGACAGGAAAACAGTAAATGTAGTTTTCACCAAACTAGTCATTTGACGGCTGTGCTGTTACTGAATAAACGCTTCCATTAATACAGGTTCCCGGGTTCATCATGGTCAAACAGCAGCGGAGAACAGACAGGTAAGAACCGGTTCCAACGACCTTTTAGGAGAACACACCGGTAAGAACCGGTTCCAACGACCTTTTACCGGTTAATTTGGACAAGTGTCAGATTTTAGAAGGGTGTGTTGCAGGTAGAGAGTGAGGTGATTGGTCGGCCTCATCATTAGAGTGAGTGACGTCATCATTACAGTGGTTGAGAACATAGTTAGAGTGAGTGACGTCATCATTAGAGTGGTTGAGAACATAGTTAGAGTGAGTGACGTCATCATTAGAGTGGTTATGAACATAGTTAGAGTGAGTGACATCATCATCAGAGTGGGTTACATCAAGGTGTTCCAGATGTGTGCGTTCAGGAGCTTCTCGGGAAGCTGCGGGTCGTAATTTTCTGGCTGTAATGTGCTCATTTTAACAATATTGCCTATAGTTTTTGAACCAGCTGTCTGGTTCCGGTGGTCATTCAGTCTCCCGAGCCAGAAACACACATCTCTTGCTTATTGGCTGATTGATCTGTCAGTCAGATTACTGCTCTTCTCTGATTGGTCCGTTCAGGTTCAGATGTTAATGAGAGTCGAGACCCTCATCAGGAAACTGGACCTACTACTAGAGAATAATTAAAAGTTAACGAGAGGAATCCCTTTAACCTTCAGCTTGTCTCTCTCTCTTTCCTCTTCCAGGAGTTTTCTACCTGCTGCCGGGAAAGCCATGACGCAGGTCCGATTCCCTGTCAGTCCCGTACAGCGCAGACCACCTCTGACCCAACAGGTAGATTGGTGGATTGGACATCCCCTATCATTACTGCTTCTAGGGTCATGCAAGCGGGTCACTCGTTTTTTCTTTGTCAGGTGCCGAGCAGGAAGTGGGTGTCAGGGACAGGAAGCTCAGAAATTTGGCCGCCCTCCAGCTCCACAGAAGAAAAGAGAGGAGACGCAGGAGCTGATGGATGCTCAGGGGAGAAGGAGCCAAAGAGGGCGCGACAGGAGGGGTCAGTCAGAGTTTTCGTGTCAACACGACGAGTCTCCGGATTGAAACCGAGTTTGTTAGAGAATCACAGAACTTTTCCAAAACAGTTTTTTATTTGTTTGTTTTAAAATATGTGTGCATAATGTGTGACTTTAAACGTTTTACAATGTTCGCCGAAGTTCACAAAACCACATTTCTGTCCGTTTCCACAGAACGGACGAGGCTGCAGCCCCGACCAACCGGGAGAGAGTCCCAGTGTCATGTGGTCAAACAGGAAGTGAGAGCTTCTCCGCAGGAGGTGGGTTTAAGAATCCCTGGAGCCTTTCTGGGATGTTCCTTTTTTTTCATTTAGGTTTTAAGTTGCGGACAAAGTCAACACACAAGAAATACATGTTTGACCAGAGTTTCCTAACTTTTAAAGTCTCTCTGTTCCACAAATTATTTTATTGTATCCCAGAAAAGTTGAGGATTTAATGGAAACGTCGTTCTTGCTGCCGATCCTTCCTTCCTGTTAACACTAGGTGCAACGATGGATCGGCCAATTTATGACACCAGTAAGGAAAAAAATAAGGTGTTCGGCACAACAGACTTAATCCCAAACTTCAAATTCAATCAACCCGAGGAACATAGTAAGTTTCAAGAAGCTAAAGTTAGCAGAGCGGCTAATGTTAGCAGAGCGGCTAAAGCTAGCGGGAGCTCAGAGTCAACCACGAGCCCTGAAGTGAAGTCCCTGAACAAAGTCAACATATAACACATACCGTATATTCAGGTGATGTCAGGAGGGGGGGGGCATTCATTTCAACAGGTAAGAAAACATACACAATGCCAACCAGTTACTTCCACTGCAATCCTCCAAAATAAGAGCACTTACAATCCATTAGTCACTGTTATTTGTAAATTTTCGACAAATCGGGATCAGCCGGAAAAATAATTCATAATAATAATAATAATAGACTTAATTTATAACACACTTTACATTTGGATCAAATTTCAAAGTGATAAAATGATTATATATAATATTATTATAATATTATGTTTGCACCTTTCGTTAACGCCATGACTCAAAAACTGTTTCATGGATTATTATCAAACTTCACCCACCTAGATCTCAATGAGAGGAAGAACTGGATCGATTTTGGGGAAAATCAGTGGCATATTTCCGCAGCTAGGGGGAGCTTTATCTCCAAACATTTTTGGGCCATTATTTCCAAACCGTTGGTCCAACTAAGTCCAAATTTGATGCAGATGAATCCAGTGAAGAAGATCTGTCTGGGACACGAGGCGGTTTCTTCTAAAAGTTGATATTCTACTCACTAGGGGGCGCATTTTGGCCAAAGACAGCGTTCAACATTGAATCTGAGGATCTCGTTGCTTGTGGGGATTCGGGGACTGGTTTATAAGCAGAAGGGAAAAAGGAATAGTTTTGCATCAAAATCAGGTCCTACAGGTGTGGAACGGCGGTCTAGCCATTTCCCCCGGCGCCGTTTCTCCCGGCGCCGCCTCAGGATGTCGGTCTCTGAGTGCAGCGTCGGATTATCTAGATAAAGTAAACAACAAGTAAGAGGCTCAACATGAAAATGACGACTTTACTGTCTGCTTATAGAAAATGTAATTAATGTTGAATACTATACAGGTACGACCAATAAGGTCATGTGGGCGGGGCTTGGTAACCCATTGTTTCTATCTCCTCTGAGGGAAATAGAAACATTGAAATAGTTATAGATGATAATATGCTCCCACTGGTTGCACCTAACTTCTTTTTTTCATCCAGTCTTTGGAAGGCTCTAATGACATAAGCCATGATGTCGACCTTTGACCTGTGTGATTAACAGATCCGTCCAGACCTCCTCCTTCTGACCAGCAGGGGTCAGCAGAGCACAGCCAGGAGCGAAGAGCAGCCGAGGTAAATGAACCGGAGTCTGCATTTATGTTAATGAGGTACCTGGTTAGTACGCCTGCTGTAGTGTGTGTGTGTGTGTGTTTATGTGTGTGTATGTGTGTGTGTGTGTTAGCTGCAGACCGTGGCGTCTCTAAAGGTCACCATCCAGCGGAGCAGTGAGAGCCGTGAGTTTGGGACAGCTGACAGACAGACGGACGGACTCCACTGTCACGTCTGTAACCTCACCTGTCGCTCTCTGCAGGTGAGATCCAGCACATCTCCACACACACACACACACACACACACAAACACACACACAGCACATCTACTTCAGTCTGCTGTACTCAGATTACTCCTCTCGACGCTGCATTCATGTGTGTTCAGGCGTTTCAGGATCACATGTTGGGATCGGATCACCTGAGGAAACTGCAGGACGTCACACAGACCATCAGCAGCAACTCACACACCTTACAGGACAGGTGAGAACTCAAGCGTATTCAGCCATTACATTAGAACCACTGACATGGGAAGTCAGAAAACAGTGATTACCTGTCTGTGTTTGTGTATATATACAAGTCTGTTATACATGTGTGTGTAAATGTGTATATATATATATATATATATATATATATATATATATATATATATATATATATATATACACACATATACACACTATTTAATAACTAAGGCGGCTCAGAATACTTCCACATTCATTATTGTTGCTATGTTGTCCTCAAGGGGGCGTCGACCTGAGACAAAGCGCTGGTGTGACACCTGTCAGGCACACTTCAGCGGGGACGTCATCATCCATCGGCGGACAAAGCAGCACAAGGTGGGAGACCCCTCCGATGACATCACCAACCCCCCCGGCTGATTGACTGACAGTTTTTTGTTTCCAGGCGTGTAAGCAGGTGTGTCGCCCCTTCTGTCCAGTGTGTGAGCGTCACTTCAGAACGCCCAGGAAGTTTGTGGAACACATCAAGTCTGCAGAGCACAAGCAGCAGGTCGGCGCCATGGAGGCACTTCATGGAAAAAGCCTTTTTATCATTTCCTACACCAGCAGATAAATTCACTAGTTTGTCCTTCAGCTCGTCCCCGACAGCAAGGGCTGTCCACAAAAAGACCCAAATCCCCTGCATTGCACAAGCAATCCCCCTGATTGAACGGCTCACGTTAAAAGCGAAGTTAAGTCGCCCTAGTAAGTAAAACAATGAGTATAAAAGTACAGACGCACCGATTTCCATAAAGTCTGACCAGCCAAACCGATATTAGGCGATTCTAGTTTTTGTTTTCTTTAAAGTTTTAAACCGTAATGAATAATACATTTTATGGGTTCTTACCAGTGGAGGTCAAGCTGGTCGGCCTTGTGTTTGTGTTCTGAGCTGACGAAGGGAATGACCCCTCCCTCCTCCACGGCTCATGCGAAGGTTTGTGATGGATCATCTTCACATTCATCCCCACATATGCTTTGGTGTGAGGAAGAACTGGATTGATTTTGGGAGCATCAGTGGTGTTATTCCACCACCTTTTACTACAATAGTTCATGTTTTATCCACCAGTTGGAGTTTTTTACCAAAAAAGCCAGTTTCTAGGACGTAATCTCCCATTTCTCCAGGGATGGCTTGTACCACGCAGGGGATTGGGGGCTTTGGGTGACACACCCTCTCTGCTGGAGACGGCAGCGACCGTCGTTACATGTAACGCGTTGTCGTACGTACACGAATCATAAACGCACAAACAAACAAAAGCAGGGCCAGGAGTGGTGGTAGACCTCAGTCGGTCGGTTTCACCCCCCGTCTCCTCCAGGTACATCTGGAGGAGACCCAGGAGGAGGAGCTGATCACGGTGGACGCTGTGGGCTGCTTTGAAGGAGAGGAGGACCACCCGGAGGTGGAGGTGGCAGATGAAGATGAAGAAGAAGAGGCAGCCGCTGTAGAAACGGAGGAAGTGGTGGAGGTATGACCAAATAATCGATGAAGATGAAGAACGCTTTATTATCATCGTGGGGAAGTCAAAATACAATATTTACAGCTGGGTTCACTCTAATAATGATAATGATAATTAATTATCCACTGTAAAATTATTTCTCTGCCTCTGACTCCTCCCTGTGGGAGCGGTGGGCGGAGTCTTTGAGGCGCCCGGGGAGCTTATTGGGTTCAGGGTTTTGCTCAAGGTCCCTACGACATGTCGACCTGCTGGGGTTCCAACTGGCCGCCATCCCCTCCTCCGATTGGACGGCCGCTCCACCAATACACTAATCAGATAAAACTGTGTGAACCTGGACTGTATTCATGAACCTGTGAATCAGGTGTGACCACATTCTGATCCTTCCTGCGATGAAGTCTGTTCTGGTAAAGACGTGAAGCAGCAGCAGACTTTCTGAACATGAATAAAATTATGGACGGATTAGTGGCGACGCGAGGTTCTGAAACATGTTTCTAGTGTTAAAGTGACGCTATCATAACATAGTGTGTGTGTGTGTGTGTGTGTGTGTGTTGCAGACAGCTGACTCACAGGATTATGACCCTCACACCACATACGGTATGTTTCCATGGTTACTGTCTCTTGTTTCTTTTTTAGATCATTATATCGCAGAAACATGAAAATAAACACTCAGGGAATTTGTTCAGAAACTCTTTGATAACTTCTGCATCACATCTGAGAGAAATACCACAAAGTTCAGGTTCTTCTACAGTTTCTGTGGGTCAGAACCAGGAGGACTCTCTGTTTGGACCAGCTGGACAGACAAAATAGAGCAAAAATGGGATATAAAATGTGAAATACCACCTGTGTCCACCAGAGGGAGCTCCATACTCCCACTATGACCTTTGACCTCACCGATCAAGAACCTGGAAGAAAGAAAGTTTAAACTTGTCTCCAGACTCTGGACTTTAATGGGCTATATGGACTTTTTGATTGTTGGACTGTTTTTCATGAACTCCCAGTTTGGGCTTGGACTAATTCTGGGAGCTTCTGTATTTTTAAACGTGGTAGGAGTGACAGAGATCTTTATTTCGCTCCCTCTCTTTCTTTCCTCCAGACAAATCTGTGGTGGTCATTTGGAAGCTAACAGACATAATCTTATGGCTCAAGAAGTCCAATCAACTACCTGATCAGTTCCCATTTGACCTTTGACCCCTGCATGGTGCATTAAAGCAGACCGTTTCAGTTCCCCGTCAGGTCGAATGTTGACGTTTGTAACTTCTAGGTCCATGTGTTCATCAGTCTCTCAGGATGCTGGTGGTCATAATGTTCTGGCTGTAGTGTGCTGATTTTAACAGAAGAACCTACAGGTTCTGAAGCAGGCTGTCTGGTTCCAGTGGTGGTCTTCCTCAATGTGTCCACATCTTCAGGCTCACACAGCTGATGCTGATTGAGCTGTCAGTCAAATGACTTCGCTGCTCTGATTTCTCCTTCATGTTCAGAAGACCGGATCAGAACCGCCATTAAATACTAAAAATAAATACAAGTAATCCTGCTAATGCTACGTAAGCATTTAGCGCCGGGTCAATAAGTTCCACTGTCACTGTGTCCCGACTCTGAGACCGGGCCTCTGTGGACCGGGTCCTTTGATGGACATGTCACTGTAGACCACACCCTTCTTCTTAGACCGGGTCTGCGGAAGGGTCCAGCCCCTGAACCGAGACTCGTATCGGTGTACCCGCCCCACACCGGGCCATTCACAAGTTCTTGATACATTTTCTGGTTTTAGTAATCATTCAGATAAATATTAACAGAAGTATTTTCCTCCACAGGAAGTAGTTTTGTGGTTCCTGTTTCTGGCTTCCTGTGCCGACTTTGTAACAAGTTCTTCTACAGAGAGACGGCGGCACGGCACACACACTGTAGGACACACACACACTTCATCAACCTGCAGGTAATGCATGTACACACACACACATACACGCACACACACTGTAGGACAAACACACACTTCATCAACCTGCAGGTAATGCATGTACACACACACACACACACACTGTAGGACACACACACACTTCATCAACCTGCAGGTAATGCATGTACACACACACACATACACGCACACACACTGTAGGACAAACACACACTTCATCAACCTGCAGGTAATGCATGTACACACACACACAGATATTCACTGTCATAGACTCACACACACTCACACATACACACTCAACCATACACACTCACCCACACACACACACACATACTCACACGTACACACACTCTTGACGTGTTTTGTGTTTCAGACTCACCAAGTCGCTCAAAGGAGACAAAGTGACAACGATCCCAGATCCACTCTGACGTGACTCTCTCCCACAATGCATCTGTGTATCCAGATGGTGGACTGATGATGACGTCATGGTGCTGACGACTTCAACCTACACTTAAAAAAATGAAAGCTTAAGAACCTTGGACAGGTGTGTTTTCACTGGATCGCCCTCTGGAGTCCAGATGAAGAAGTGCAGCGTCCAGGTTTTTTCTTTTTTTTTTTTCCATGTGGGAAGAATGAAAATCCGTGCGACCGCGTTTACCTCATCATTCCTGCGAGTCTCTAAGACACTGACTGACACTTTATCTTTTTTATTTGATGGTACAAAACAAAAACTTTGTTTAACTTTTTTAATTAAGTTAAAAAAGGAGATCTAAAATATTGTACATTATAAAGGAGGACAGTGGAAAATTGTTTAACAGGTAGTGGACTCGGTCAGATACACCTGTAGAGCCGACCAATCAGAGCAGAGCGGTGATTTGATTGATACTTCAATCAGCATCTGTGTGTTTCTATATCTGGCCTCAAAATGTGGACTAATGGAGATAGACCAGCGCTGGAACCGGTGGAACAGCTGCTTCAGAGACTAGATGTTGTTCAGGTGAACAACTAACTGCCAAAACATTATGACCATCAGCATCCTGAGAAACTGCTGAACATCTAAATCTAGAATTTTACTGGATAACGGTAAATATGTCAATATCGCAACCAGAGGGGACATTGATCCAGCCTGCTTTGTTACATACATTTTAGTAAATTAATAACAATAGCCTATGAAGCTTTAGTTAACAAGTGCTGGTCATTATAACATGTTATGTCTGAAATCAAGCGGGTTTAACTCTGGGTGTATCCCATAACTCATGCTCGACCAAGCCTGGAATGAGAAACTCAGGATTTTCTGTTCCAGAAACATTTATATGAGTCTGTTCTGACTGTGTGTGTGTGTTGTATGTGTGCACGCGTGTGTGTGTGTTGTATGTGTGCACGCGTGTGTGTGTGTTGTATGTGTGCACGCGTGTGTGTGTGTTGTATGTGTGCACGCGTGTGTGTGTGTGTGTTGTATGTGTGCACGCGTGTGTGTGTGTGTTGTATGTATGCACGCATGTGTGTGTGTGTGTGTGTGTGTTGTATGTGTGCACGCGTGTGTGTGTGTGTGTGTGTGTGTTGTATGTGTGCACGCGTGTGTGTGTGTGTGTGTTGTATGTGTGAACGCGTGTGTGTGTGTGTGTTGTATGTATGCACGCATGTGTCTGTGTTGTATGTGTGCACGCGTGTGTGTTGTATGTGTGCACGCGTGTGTGTGTGTTGTATGTGTGCACGCGTGTGTGTGTGTTGTATGTGTGCACGCGTGTGTGTGTGTGTGTGTGTGCACGCGTGGATGTGCGCGTTTGTTTCACGTCGTGTTACGTGTTATTTGTATGAAAAGTGCTATATTAATAAACACTTATGGACTGATTGAAATGATTGACGGACAGCTCTGCTTCACCCTCAGAAGGAGGAGGAGTCAGGAACAAACTATTGAAGTAAAAGCTTTATTACTTAAAGAGATGAAGTAATAAATCATTCCCAGAGATGAGGGAATCTCTGGAAACCCCAGATTTCCTTCCTCTCAGGTTTAACAAACTCAGAGTTTCCTTCCTCTCAGGTTTAACAAACTCAGAGTTTCCACTAAACACACATACTGAAAGAAACAACCTGGAGGGACTGTTTTTTAAAAACAGAAAATAATGAATCTGCTAGCGTTATGCTAGCTCTTGGTCCTTTTGAACTTTCCAGGTTACTACAAAAGATCAAAATGTGATATTTTATGATCAGTTTTAAGCGCCAACATGAAACCTCCATTAAAAAATGAGATTTTCTGCATCCCTTGGGTAAATATTGTATTTCCCTCCACTATGTGTATCAGATTTCCTTTGGGTAATTTGAAGATTCAAATAAAAGAGAGTGTTAACCCTTTTTAAAAAAAAACATTTGACACATTTTTTGCTTCAAATCTCTGTGATACGTGATTGATGACGTCATGTAACAATTAAAATTTAATAGTCCACGTGGCATGCTTTACTCTGTCCGGCCGCTGGGGGCGCTGTCAACGCTCTGCACATACGGTTGTAATTCGGAGGAGGCGCCATAGTCATCATCATCATCGGGATAGGACCCGGGACTCACTTACGGACTTTAAGCCGAACTCGGAGCCGATCTTAGGTGCCTTTAGAGCGGGGAGATGGCACACGCAGACCTGATGAGCAAAGCGGAGGATTTAGCGCATGAGGTGAGCTGCTTTACCCCGGGAACACGCATTTTGAGCCGGCCACAGACGCGGCAGAGCCTTGGGGAGTTTTCAGCTGCTTCAGAATTCTATTGAAAGAATCTCATAGTTTTATGATTTTTTTTCATCAACAACGACTTGTCATAAATCAGGACAGTACGTCAGTTAATTCGGCCTATTCGACTTTAATTTAAGTTAAACGTTAATATAGTAAAATTTGACTTTCCCTAACTTTTATGTATTATTCTTGGAGTTCGCTGGACGTAAATCCAGGCTTTCGTTAACCACACATCTGACTAATAGGATAACATTTACGAACGATGTTTGTACATTTTAAAGCATTAAAGGAGGAAATGATCACTGGAGACCAGCAGAAACCAGAACCGTCTCTCTCTCTGGGAACCTGGTCTCTGCCAGCCTGAAAAGATTCTGAGCAGAAATGACTTCAGTAAACAGATTTTGAGATGGAGTCTGTTGTGGCTACGAGGAAGAAGAGGGTCTATTTTATTCATGGCAGCATTACGTTCAAGTACAGGGATCTGTTTTTGTAGTTTACAGCAGGTAGGCCGAGTCTCTGCTGACATTCCATCAAAACTGAAAGAACCTGTTGATCAGCTGCTGCTTTTTTTAAAAAGTCAACTTCATTGCTGAATTCAGAGTCACTCAATAAACAAGGAAAGGAATCGATCAATAAAAATAACATAAAACAAAGACGGTTTCACCGTGTGAACCTGGACTGTTTCACCGTGTGAACCTGGACTGTTTCTCTGTGTGAACCTGGACTGTTTCTCTGTGTGAACCTGGACTGTTTGACTGTGTGAACCTGGACTGTTTCACTGTGAACCTGGACTGTTTCTCTGTGTGAATCTGGACTGTTTCTCTGTGTGAACCTGGACTGTTTCTCTGTGTGAACCTGGACTGTTTCACTGTGTGAACCTGGACTGTTTCACTGTGAACCTGGACTGTTTCTCTGTGTGAATCTGGACTGTTTCTCTGTGTGAACCTGGACTGTTTCTCTGTGTGAATCTGGACTGTTTCTCTGTGTGAACCTGGACTGTTTCACTGTGAACCTGGACTGTTTCTCTGTGTGAATCTGGACTGTTTCTCTGTGTGAACCTGGACTGTTTCTCTGTGTGAATCTGGACTGTTTCTCTGTGTGAACCTGGACTGTTTCTCTGTGTGAACCTGGACTGTTTCTCTGTGTGAACCTGGACTGTTTCACTGTGTGAACCTGGACTGTTTCACTGTATGAACCTGGACTGTTTCTCTGTGTGAACCTGGACTGTTTCACTGTGAACCTGGACTGTTTCTCTGTGTGAATCTGGACTGTTTCTCTGTGTGAACCTGGACTGTTTCTCTGTGTGAACCTGGACTGTTTCACTGTGTGAACCTGGACTGTTTCACTGTGTGAACCTGGACTGTTTCACTGTATGAACCTGGACTGTTTCTCTGTGTGAACCTGGACTGTTTCTCTGTGTGAATCTGGACTGTTTCTCTGTGTGAACCTGGACTGTTTCACCGTGTGAACCTGGACTGTTTCTCTGTGTGAACCTGGACTGTTTGACTGTGTGAACCTGGACTGTTTCACTGTATGAACCTGGACTGTTTCACTGTATGAACCTGGACTGTTTCACCGTGTGAACCTGGACTGTTTCTCTGTGTGAACCTGGACTGTTTGACTGTGTGACCCTGGACTGTTTGACTGTGTGAACCTGGACTGTTTGACTGTGTGAACCTGGACTGTTTGACTGTGTGAACCTGGACTGTTTCACTGTATGAACCTGGACTGTTTCCCTGTGTGAACCTGGACTGTTTTGGTTTACTTCTGTGACACATGTTGCATCATTTCCTGTTCCTCTCCCAGCCCCCTAGAGGAACGTCAAAGGCACAAAAGGCAACAATAACTACAAGACTTCTACCAATAACAACATTTGAGTTCTTTTTAAATGCTGCTGAAGACGTAACGTATTGATGAAGATCAAAAGTCCAACTTCCGTTTTATGCGTTTCCTTCCATCAACCATGTTCTAATCACTATATAAAGAACAAAAACTCCATCGTACACTTAGGAGCGATTCGTTACTGCGATCTTTCTCTTCTGACGGGAGGAAGTTTGATGAAGTCGGCAACCCACCATCTCACTTCCACTGTCGTCTGCTCAGGTTTTCCCTCTTCGTGGAATGAGAGCTCGCCGCGCCCTCTCCCCGCCCATACCTGGGCGGGGGGATGGTCACATGGTTTTGTCTGGACCCCGCTGGTGACACACCGAAAACGGTTCTGAGTCGGCATGGAACCTTTCTGGGGCGATTCCGGGTCCCGTAGAACTGGGTCCTGACATTATGGTTACGCCCCCCTCTTTTTTTCCTCTAGTTCCTGCGGCACACCAAACATTACCTCCCCCATGTGGCACGGTTCTTACTGGTCAGCACCTTCCTGGAGGACGGGGTCCGGATGTGGTTCCATTGGACACCTCAGGTCGATTACATGAACAAAGTCTGGCACTGCGGGCATTTCCTCGCTTTTGTTTTCGTCCTGCTCAACCTGGTGGTCCAGCTCGGTGAGACACGCAAGCTAGCTTAGCTTTTTATTTATTTGACGGTCCGTGTTAAACTTCTAATGCTAAAGCTAACAGGTCCAAGTGTGACATTGTAAGATTGATTTCATCCGCTCTCACACTGATTTCACCCGCTCTCACACTGATTTTATCCACTCTCACACTGATTTCACCCGCTCTCACACTGATTTCACCCGCTCTCACACTGATTTCACACACTCTCACACTGATTTCACACACTCTCACACTGATTTTATCCACTCTCACACTGATTTCACCCGCTCTCACACTGATTTCACCCGCTCTCACACTGATTTCACCCGCCCTCACACTGATTCCATCCGCTCTCACACTGATTTCGTCCGCTCTCACACTGATTTCACCCGCTCTCACACTGATTTCATCCGCTCTCACACGGATTTCATCCGCTCTCACACTGATTTCACCCGCTCTGACACTGATTTCATCCGCTCTCACACGGATTTCATCCGCTCTCACACTGATTTCACCCGCTCTCACACGGATTTCATCCGCTCTCACACACTCTCACACTGATTTCATCCGCTCTCACACTGATTTCACCCGCCCTCACCCTGATTTCACCCGCCCTCACACTGATTTCACCCGCCCTCACACTGATTTCACCCGCCCTCACACTGATTTCACCCGCTCTCACACTGATTTCACCCGCCCTCACACTGATTTCACCCGCTCTCACACTGATTTCACCCGCTCTGACACTGATTTCATCCGCTCTCACACTGATTTCATCCGCTCTCACACACTCTCACACCGCCTCACACTGATTTCACCCGCCCTCACCCTGATTTCACCCGCCCTCACACTGATTTCACCCGCTCTCACACTGATTTCACCCGCCCTCACCCTGATTTCACCCGCCCTCACACTGATTTCACCCGCTCTGACACTGATTTCACCCGCTCTGACACTGATTTCACCCGCTCTCACACTGATTTCATCCGCTCTAGCATGGATGTCCGTCTCACATGTCTGTCTTTGTCTCTCGTCACTCTGCAGGAGGTTGTGTGTTCATCCTCAGTAGGCACTATGTGGAATACTCCTGCTACTCTCTGTTCGGGATCATCGCCCTGCAGGTATGCTCCTCCTCCGCTTTCCTCCTGTCCTCCTGTGGCGTGTGTGTATGACTGTGTGTATTGTATAATGTGTGTGTGTGTGTGTGTGTGTGTGTGAAGTTTTCTGTGTAGAATAGTGTGTGTGTGTGTGTGTAGTATAATATGTTCTCACCACCGGCGTCCCCCTCAGGTCGTGGGCTACAGCATCATATCGGACCCTCAGTTCCTGATGAGGTGAGTTGTGACCTTTGACCTGCCATCAGGTTAACAGGCTCCTCCCACTCTCATCTTCTCTTCCAGTAGAAACTGAATTCATAGAACGGGGCGAAACACAGGAGGAGAAGAAAACCAGTCAAATACCAAACCAGGAGACATGAAATCATGTCCTCACATTTTGTTTCCTCCTCAATCTCCACTTTTCTGTCCCCTCCTCCAACTCCTCCTCCCTCTCCTCCTCCCTCTCCTCCTCCTCCCCCCCGCAGGAACCTGGCCTTGGTGGGGTGTCTGCTCTTCCTGCTGGCGGAGTGTCGGGTTGAGGCTCGCCATGTGTTTGCAGGAGTTCCCTCTCTGGGTCATCAGAACTCTCCCAAGAACCTCCTGCAGCTCGGAGGGCGGGTCCTCGTGGTCCTGATGTTCATGACTCTGCTGCACTTTGACCTCCGACCCTTCACAGTGAGGAGAGAGAGAGAGAGAGAGAGAGAGAGAAAAATCTTGCAGCTAAACGTGTCTTATTTTGTAAATCTCATTCTAATAATGTGGGGAATATTGTGGAATATATTGTGGAACAGTTAGGTAGAGTCACTATGGGATCTGATCCTAGAACAGACTGATGACATCATAGAAACAGTTAGGTTGAGTCACTCTGGGATCTGATCCTAGAACAGACTGATGACATCATAGAAACAGTTAGGTTGAGTCACTATGGGATCTGATCCTAGAACAGACTGATGACATCATAGAAACAGTTAGGTTGAGTCACTCTGGGATCTGATCCTAGAACAGACTGATGACATCATAGAAACAGTTAGGTTGAGTCACTATGGGATCTGATCCTAGAACAGACTGATGACATCATAGAAACAGTTGGGTTGAGTCACTATGGGATCTGATCCTGGAACAGACTGATGACATCATAGAAACAGTTAGGTTGAGTCACTCTGGGATCTGATCCTAGAACAGACTGATGACATCATAGACACAGTTGGGTTGAGTCACTATGGGATCTGATCCTAGAACAGACTGATGACATCATAGACACAGTTAGGTTGAGTCACTATGGGATCTGATCCTAGAACAGACTGATGACGTCATAGAAACAGTTAGGTTGAGTCACTCTGGGATCTGATCCTGGAACAGACTGATGACATCATAGAAACAGTTAGGTTGAGTCACTCTGGGATCTGATCCTAGAACAGACTGATGATGTCATAGAAACAGTTAGGTTCAGTCACTGTGGGATCTGATCCTAGAACAGACTGATGACATCATAGAAACAGTTAGGTTGAGTCACTATGGGATCTGATCCTAGAACAGACTGATGACATAATACACAGTTGGGTTGAGTCACTATGGGATCTGATCCTAGAACAGACTGATGACATAATACACAGTTGGGTTGAGTCACTATGGTATCTGATCCTAGAACAGACTGATGACATCATAGAAACAGTTGGGTTGAGTCACTGTGGGATCTGATCCTAGAACAGACTGATGACATCATAGAAACAGTTAGGTTGAGTCACTCTGGGATCTGATCCTAGAACAGACTGATGACATCATAGAAACAGTTAGGTTGAGTCACTATGGGATCTGATCCTAGAACAGACTGATGACATCATAGAAACAGTTAGGTTGAGTCACTCTGGGATCTGATCCTAGAACAGACTGATGACATCATAGAAACAGTTAGGTTGAGTCACTATGGGATCTGATCCTAGAACAGACTGATGACATCATAGAAACAGTTGGGTTGAGTCACTATGGGATCTGATCCTGGAACAGACTGATGACATCATAGAAACAGTTAGGTTGAGTCACTCTGGGATCTGATCCTAGAACAGACTGATGACATCATAGACACAGTTGGGTTGAGTCACTATGGGATCTGATCCTAGAACAGACTGATGACATCATAGACACAGTTAGGTTGAGTCACTATGGGATCTGATCCTAGAACAGACTGATGACGTCATAGAAACAGTTAGGTTGAGTCACTCTGGGATCTGATCCTGGAACAGACTGATGACATCATAGAAACAGTTAGGTTGAGTCACTCTGGGATCTGATCCTAGAACAGACTGATGATGTCATAGAAACAGTTAGGTTCAGTCACTGTGGGATCTGATCCTAGAACAGACTGATGACATCATAGAAACAGTTAGGTTGAGTCACTATGGGATCTGATCCTAGAACAGACTGATGACATAATACACAGTTGGGTTGAGTCACTATGGGATCTGATCCTAGAACAGACTGATGACATAATACACAGTTGGGTTGAGTCACTATGGTATCTGATCCTAGAACAGACTGATGACATCATAGAAACAGTTGGGTTGAGTCACTGTGGGATCTGATCCTAGAACAGACTGATGACATCATAGAAACAGTTAGGTTGAGTCACTATGGGATCTGATCCTAGAACAGACTGATGACATCATAGAAACAGTTGGGTTGAGTCACTGTGGGATCTGATCCTAGAACAGACTGATGACATCATAGAAACAGTTAGGTAGAGTCACTATGGGATCTGATCCTAGAACAGACTGATGACATCATAGAAACAGTTGGGTTGAGTCACTGTGGGATCTGATCCTAGAACAGACTGATGACATCATAGAAACAGTTAGGTTGAGTCACTCTGGGATCTGTGTATTTGTGTTTCTCTCGGGTCAGAACCTAAAATGTAGACTGCAGACGTATTCCTTTATTTCCACAAAGATCTTACCGGTCCTCTTTGTGTCCAGATCCTGCAGAACCTGGTGGGCTCGGTCTTCATCGTTCTGGTGGCGGTGGGCTTCAAGACCAAGCTGGCGGCGCTGACTCTGGTGTTGTGGCTGTTCTGCATCAACGTGACCGTCAACACCTTCTGGAGGGTCCCGTCAATACTGCCCCGACACGACTACCTCAAGTACGACTTCTTCCAGACCCTGTCGGTGATGGGGGGTCTGCTGCTGCTGGTGGCCCTGGGGCCCGGCGAGGTCTCCATGGATGAGAAGAAGAAGATGTGGTGAGGAGGAGCGACGGCAAACGGAGACAGGAAATGGTTAAAGCCTGCGGTCCAGGTGGGACGGTGCACAGGTGTGTTTTTACAGCGGGAGGCGGGGCTCCTCGGCGATGGAGGACGTAGACCCTAAAATATAAAAACAATATGAAATATAAAGCAGAGCGTGTTTTTACCGGGGGGGGGGGGTGGGGGGGGGGACTTCCTGAAGACTTCCTGAAGACTTCCTGTTTATCTGTTTGTTTCTCCTCGTGACACTTTTTAACGGGTTTTAAACATGAACATATAAACAGTCAAAGACAGAAAGAGGAAACATGTTTTAAGATTTACAAATACATGATGAACATTCCCCAAATATCAAAAAGGCACTTTGTTGTTGTTTGTAAAAAGTTTAATCTATCCAACAGTTTCTGATTTGTTGTTCTGCCCCCGTGTCCCCGCCTTCACCTGGTGTGTGGCGAGGGTCTAACCACAGATCACATGATCTCTGGTAGACCCTCTGTGTGTCACATGATCTGTGGTAGACCCTCTGTGTGTCACGTGATCTGTGGTAGACAGACCCTCTGTGTGTCACGTGAGGCTGCTCTGGTTCCCTGCAGTGACTCTGACTCTCCCAGCAGGTGGAGCTGCTCCGTTATTTTCTACCTGGTGTTTTTTTTTTTTATAGATGTTTATTAAATCTGGAAACTTTGTGACATTTTGTGCTGTTGTTGTTTTTATTGAGTTGTATGTCATCTTCATCCATCTCCCTCTGTGGACCCCGCCTCCTCCTCCTCTTCCTCCTCCTCTCACTGGAGCAGCAACAGAAAAAGTTTTGAGCAACAAATTAGAATATCAACTTAGATATTTTCCATCAGGCGTTTAAGATGATTATTATTATTATTCAAACACTTTTTCTTATTTTTGATAATTATAGTCTACAGCTAAAAAAAAGACCAAAAGAAAAACCAGGATGTTGAGAAAATTAAAAGGGTCTGGATCTAGTTCTGAAAACAACCACAGTCATGGAGAAGACCACCATGGACCCCCTCAGAAAGTCCCTGCAATATATAATATATATATATATATATATATTATATATATATATATATATATATATATATATAATTTGATTCTCTTTTGAATCAAAACTCTTTGTTTACTTTTATGTTGATGAACTTCCTGTTTTGATCTTTCTGGTTCTGGCGCTCCTCTCACCCTCGAACCTCTCACTCACCTGGGGTCAGAGGTCGGGTTGTAAATGTAGGAGGAGGTGTGGGGGGAAGGGGTCTGGGAAAGTAATGCAATAACCTTTGACCCCGCTAGTGTTCAGGTGAGTTACCTGATGATGGCACAGGTGGGAGGGTCATGACAGGGTTAACACACACACACACACACACACACACACACACCTGCTGAGTGTGTATAAGATAAGGCTGAGCTCTTTATCCATCACTATGTAGCGTAGCATCTTATGCTAATGATGACATCACTGGGGTCACCCTCGGTGACCTCAGCCCTGAACCAGACCCTAAAGCCTCGCGGTGAAAGTACTCGAATACATGTGGAATACTCTCATGCTGACTTTGATGTCTTCAGCCTCCCCAGGGACTTTTTTGTTCTGCGATCATTCGGCCTGTTAGCGGTTTCATTCCTGTGGAGGTTGTGTGATGATGTCATCGTTGATCCTCACGTCCTACGCTGTAAAAACAAGTTAAAGACAGTAAGTAGATTCAGTTCATTATCTAAACCTGTTATTATTTACAGTCAGAATGTTTACAGCACAATAATACGACTGTAAAAAGAAAAAAAGACTAAATAAAAAACACCATAACGTCTTTATCAGGTATGTACTTTTAATTACATACTCTTAAAGAAGTCTTGACATAATAAAATAAAAAATAAAACTCACAGCTTCGTTGGGAGTTTGATGAGGCGGCGAATGTTGATGTTTCGCCAGGAAACAGGAAGTGGTTGAGAAGATCGCTGCTAAGATCGTTGTTAACGCGTCGCAGCATTAAGACAAAAATAAAATCAGGTAATAAGCCGGTTGAAATTTACTTAAATTTACAGTATGTGTTAATATACCGTGAAATATCAGATAAATCTGTTGAATAATGTCGGTTTGATACTAAAACACGAAGAATGAAGTCACTCGCTGCTGTTTTTATCTTTTATCGGTATTTATTTTCTTGAAGTGTGTTTTTACACTCGGATCCGTCTGGTTCTGCTGATGCGTCGGTTCGGGTTCAGGTGAATCTGCTGAAGCGGTTCCCGCCTTAATCCCGTCCTGATGGGACCGGATGCTTTGCCGCCGCCGCCGCCGCCGCGGCCTGAATGAAACACTTGCTGCTGAGTGTTTGTGATTTGGGTCACATGACCGCTCCTCCTCGCCCAGCCTCGTCATTAAAGTGTATTTTGTGTTAACGCCGCGTTTATCCACCTGCTGCCGAGGCTCCGACACAAGGCCAGCGTCAGACGAGAGCTCTTTTCATTCTCTTTATCTGCATGTGAATGGCGGCGGCGGCGGCGAGCGCCTCTTTGTTTGTCGCTAAATGAAGAGCTCAATCAAGAGAGTCATTATTAGCGGGAAGAACCGACATGCGGCACAAGGCCGGCCCAGTCAGCCTTGTGCCGCATGTTGGTCCTTTTAGTTCAGTTCCGGCGCTGAGGTCGTCCCGTCCTTCAGAGTCACTTTAGAGGATAATGGCGAGGAAGCAGCTCGCGATGGCGGCACTCGCTCTAATGGCTGCCATTCAGCGCTCTTTGTTTCTGCTGATGCTCTAAAAGCCTCTTCAGTCCAAAGATTCAGAACTCATCCGTCAGAAAGACGCCGTCTTTAAAAGTGAGGATGAAAATCACGTTTCATCCTCAGCCCTGCAGGAAACACCTCCATCAGCCAGAACATTAGGACCAACAGGTACATTCCCTGAAGAACCCAAGTCCCTCACTCTCCCGCTCTCTCTCTCTCTCCCTCTCTCTCTCTCTCCATCTCTCTCTCTCTCTCTTTCCCTCTCTCTCCATCTCTCTCTCTCTCTCTTTCCCTCTCTCTCTCTCTCCATCTGTCTTTCCCTCTCTCTCTCTCTCCATCTCTCTCTCTCTCTCTCTCCATCTCTCTCTCTCTCTCTCTCTCCATCTCTCTCTCTCTCTCTTTCCCTCTCTCTCGCTCTCCATCTCTCTTTCCCTCTCTCTCTCTCTCCCGCTCTCTCTCTCCCTCTCTCTCTCTCTCTTTCCCTCTCTCTCCATCTCTCTCTCTCTCTCTCTCTCCCGCTCTCTCTCTCTCTCCCTCTCTCTCTATCTCTCTTTCCCTCTCTCTCCATCTCTCTCCCTCTCTCTCTCTCTCTCGCTCTCTCTCTCTCTCTCCATCCATCTCTCTCTCTCTCTTTCCCTCTCTCTCGCTCTCCATCTCTCTCTCTCTCTCTCTCCCGCTCTCTCTCTCCCTCTCTCTCTCCATCTCTCTTTCCCTCTCTCTCTCTCTCCATCTCTCTCTCTCTCTCTCCCGCTCTCTCTCTCCCTCTCTCTCTCCATCTCTCTTTCCCTCTCTCTCTCTCTCTCTCCCGCTCTCTCTCTCCCTCTCTCTCTCTCTCTCTCCATCTCTCTCTCTCTCCATCTCTCTCTCTCTCTTTCCCTCTCTCTCCATCTCTCTCTCCATCTCTCTCTCTCTCTCCCGCTCTCTCTCTCCATCTAGCTCTCTCTCCATATCTCTCTCTCTCTCTCTCTCTCTCTCTCCATCCTGATACCTGTCTGCTGTAGGTGTGTAATTATAGCCGCTGCTTTCTACCCACTGAGCGTCTGACGCCTTCACAGTGTCCGTCTGTCAATCAGCGGAGCAGAGCTGCTTCGTCACCATGGAGACCTGATTGACTGCCGGATCCTACGACAACATGTCCGCCGCGCTGGAAACGCAGCGACCTGAAACCGATTCACGACAAAACATCGAAATTAAATCCAGGGCTTCTGCTCTAACGGATCAACAGGAAATCCAACCAACTGCCTTTCATCTCCCACTTGACCTTTGACCCCGCGAGGTGCGATAAAGTAGCTTCAGTTTCTCCTCTGTCTGTAATGTTGACATTTGTACTTTTGTACATTTCAATTCTAGATCTTCATGTTCAGCATCTTTTCGGGATGCTGGCGGTCATAATGTTCTGGCTATAATGTGTTCTTATTAACTGCAACACCTCCAGTTTCAGAACCAGTTGTCTGGTTCTAGTGCTGGTCTCCTGGTGGAGTCCACATTTTCAGAATCCAGATACGGGAACACAGCTGATACTGATTGGCTGACTGAGCTGTCAATCAAACAACCTCTCTGCTCTGATTGGTCCGTTCCACTTTTTGCAGGAACCTTCATATTTAATGGTAACTCAAACTAATAATACTAATAAAACTAAGGTATTGTAATTTTGTCTCTATGAACAGATTTTCGTGATGGTTTAAAAGAGTTTTGAAGGAAATCAATCAGCAGAAGTTTTAATATTTAATCAACATTTTGAGAAGGTGATGTTTGATTGTGTCATTTTGTGTTTTCTTACAGCAGGTGTGCATGAAAGTCGTCATGGAACCAGAAGCTGGGAGAATGCGGTCGAAACCATTGAATTGAGCAATTAAACAATTAAACATTCTTGGACCCGGTCACAGGTGAGGAAGAACCGATCACTCCCAGTGATCCACCGGTTCTGTCAAACTGGGACCAAGTTCAACATCAGCAACGGCAGATCGGAGCAGAAACGAGACCCTGGACAGAGTTGTGTAATCAACCGTCACATTAGGACCATATTTCATGCGTGCTCGTCTCTGGGTTAAGTGCCGGCGGCAGTTTTTTTTCTCCTGTGGTTTGAAAAAGATGTAATTCACTTGTTGTGAGTGTTTCCTGTAAAAGGAGAGCTGTCAGGTTACAACCTGCTGCTCAAATGAAGCACAAAGAATTCATTCACATTCAGACAGAAAGCAGCGACAAAATGATCCCCCTTCAGGCTGACAAGTACCCCGCAGCTCCCACACACACGCACACACGCACACACACACACACACTCACACTCACACACACACACGCACACACACACACACACACACACACACAAAGGTAACCTCCCCTCTCAGCTCACAGCTAAAAGGCATCTGTCATTAAGCCCACTGCCGTGTGTGTTTGTGTGTGTGTGTGTGTGTGTGTGTGTGAGTGTGTGCGCCATTAGGCACCAACTGTGGAGTGGCTCGGTCCACTCTGGCCCATGGCATGCTGGGTAAATCTTCAGCTTCCCTGCTGCTCCGAGCCCAGAGTGAGAGAGCTAAATGACAGGGTTGACTCCTCTTGGACGCCCCGCACCGCAAATCCAACACTCCCTTCAACTCCACTGCAACCCTACAATTAACGCAGAGAGAGAGAGGGGGAGAGAGAGAGAGAGAGAGAGAGGGGGGGGGGGGGTGCACTGGAGGTGCAGCAGACGCCGTTTACATGATAACGGCACTGCTAAAAACAGAAAAGTTTCTCCTCTGCTTTTACAGATGTTCCACTTTCAGACGACCACAAGGTGAAAACACGGATCTGAACCGCAGCAGAGGAGGAGAGTGGGCGTGGCCCACTGAGGACCGGTCCTCAGTGGGCCACGCCCACTCCTGTGACCTTCATCACTTTGATACATTTTTTACATGTGACCTAGTTCGCTTTGATGTCTTTGGGACGTGACCATGATCGCTTTGATGTCACATCACTTCAATGTCTTCATGATGTATGATCTTCATCACTTCGATACATTTTTGACATTTGATCTTCATAGTTTTATTATTCCGATTATTCAATGAACTTCTTCTGGTGTCTGTTATTCACAGCATCTCTGAAAATATAAATAAAAACATGCAGCTCCTTCAGGGATTACTCTGATTAGTGTGTGAGAAAACGTGTGTGTGTATGTGTGTGTGTGTGTGTGTGTTTGAGAGTGTGTGTGTGAGTGTGTGTGTGTGCGTGTGTTTGAGAGTGTGTGTGTGTGAGTGTGTGTGTGTGCGTGTGTTTGAGAGTGTGTGTGTGTGAGTGTGTGTGTGTTTGAGAGTGTGTGTGTGTGTGTGAGTGTGTGTGTGTGAGTGTGTGTGTGTGCGTGTGTTTGAGAGTGTGTGTGTGTGAGTGTGTGTGTGTTTGAGAGTGTGTGTGTGCGCGTGTGTTTGAGAGTGTGTGAGTGAGTGTGTTTGAGAGTGTGTGTGTGTGTGTGAGTGATTGTGAGTATGTGTGTGTGTGTGTGTGTGTGATGGTGAGTATGTGTGTGCGTTTGTTTGAGAGTGTGTGTGTGAGTGATTGTGAGTGTGTGTGTGTGTGTGTGTGTGACTGTGTGTGTGTGTGTGTGTGAGAGTGTGTGTGTGTGTGTGTGTGATGGTGAGTGTGTGTGTGTGTGTGTGTGTGTGTGTGTGTGTGACCGTGTGTATGAGTGTTCTTGAACATATTACATAGTGAGTACCGGCACAAGTTTTTAACCACAGAATGAGGTCATTTTTGGGAAGTGAGGACATTTTGGCCGCTCCTCACTTTGTTGCCATTTGCGAACACATTATAAGATGATGTAGATGCCCTAAATGCCCTTTTCTTTCTTTACAAGAGGTTCTCATTTTTACCAAGAATTAGTATTTTACAATGGTGTATTTACACACATTTGGTCGAGGTTGCCCCTACAGTTTTGTGGGCAGGTGTGAGTGTGTGAGTGTGAGTGTGAGTGTGTGTGTGTGAGTGTGAGTGTGAGTGTGATGTGTGTGTGTGTGTGTGTGTGTGTGTGTGTGTGTGTGTGTGTGTGTGTGTATGTGTGTGTGTGTGTGTGTGTGTGTGTGTGTGTGTGTGTGTTTAAAGCTGCAGGTGGGTCAAACGAGAAATTGGTTTCATATTTAAGACGTCGTAGAAATAAAAATGTTAGTGTTTATGTTCAACACTAAACACTAACATTTTTATTTGTACTGTAGCATAAATGGGACAAATTGATCTCTGGATAAACTGTCAACAGTAGCAGAAAGACATGAAGCAACATGTTCCCTCACAACAAAAACAACCAAAATAATTCTAAATAGAAAATAAGAATAAATAGTTGCTGGCCAAACAATTTTGAAGGTGGTGGGTTTGTAAGAAAACCTGTTAATAGTCTACATAATAGTTACAGTACATGTAAAATTCAAAACAGTAATTATCTTTAATAAAGAATGACTTGAAATATCTTTATCATTCACGGTCAGAATACAAACTTTTCGGAAAATTAAGGGGAAAATGCCTTAATGTTAGCAGCAAGTCACTACCTTAAAAGTAGGACTACTAACCCAAAATGACACATTCTGCTTTTATGAAAACTGAAATAACAACTTCAACCATAAACAACAGCATCCCATCATTTCTACAAAAGTAGGATGCTTAAAAACGCAGGTTCTGTTGGTCTTTGACACCTGAACAGGGAGTTTGAAGCTATGCAGTAAATAGTCAGTCATAGTCGTAACTCTAAGTCATAACTCAGAATGCTAAACCTCCACAACGTCGCAGCAGAAAACGCCATTTAGGAAACATTCCTACAGATTCCTCCGTTAATGTCTGAGTAACTCCCAGAATATAAATCTACCGACATCTCCAACAAACTCTCTCAGATACTCTTTAGCCACTCGTCTCCTGCACCTTCCACTTCAGTGTCTCTGTTTAGCCCACTGAGCCCCCAGCTCCATCCCCAAATGAAAACCATAGGAGTCAAAGGAACTGTTTAAACTGAGCGCCAAGCTCCACCCCAAAAGAGAACATCAAAGGATCAAAGGCACTAATATATAGATTGGACCGTCACTACTCCAAACGACATTTTATTTTGTAGTATTTTATTTTGAAATGGTATGAAAATACCGAAACGTAATCGCCCCTAGGACACGCCAAAATCCGCCTCTGGGTAACATTTCATGTAAATCAGTCCTGCAGTTTTTTGCTGACCTGCTCACAAACAAACAAACAGATAAACACACAGGAGGGAGAACTTCACCCCCTCGGCGCCGGCGCTGAAGCGATTGGGACGCGGGTTCTACCGGTGTGAGTCGGCGTCTGTGAGCCATTCGTGGTCGTGTTTGTTTCCGTGAGCGCTGATGATTCAACGGCGCCATTCTGATGTGAAAACATTATGGGAGTGGAGGCGACAACAACAAACAGAGAAATAAGGACAAACAGTAAATTAGGGATAAATAATGTCTTTGATGAAAAGCAGAGAAACACAAACAGTCATTATGTGTGAAAAGACGCGTTCACATCTCTGCAACAAATAAAGCAGATTTCTCCATTAAAACACACAAAAGATGTTTATGCAGATGAAGAATGAGCGGCTGCCGGCGCCGCCGCCGATTGTCTGATTCAGGTGGGAAAGAAAAGAACAGATGCAGAAGAGTGGGTTTGTGTTCAGGGTCTCCAGCCCACAAAGGAAACGACAACGTTCATCAGCTGCAGCTCAGACAAAAGACGCCGGAGAGGAAGAATCCAGCGCCGCGAGGATGAGGAGGAGAAGTTGAAGTTTTAACTAACTATTACTGAAGCCTCGGTTCGTCTTCCTCCTCTCATCCGGGTCGGGTCACAGTGGCAGCAGGCTGAGAAGAACGATCCAGACATCCCTCTCTCCATCAACACTCTCCAGCTCATCCTGGGGGATCGTGAGGTGTTCCCAGGACAGATGAGACCTCCTGGCTCTCCTCCTGGCTCTCCTCCTGGCTCTCCTCCTGGCTCTCATCTCCAAACCTTCTCAGCTGCTTCCTGTAGACATGAAGGAGCAGCAGCTCCTCACCTTTCCCCTTCAGGTTGATTCCAGCCCCCCATGAAGGAAGCCCATTTCAGCCGCTTGTATCCCGGACCTCGTTCTTTGGGTCTCAAACCGGAGCTCATGACCAGAGGTGAGGACTGGAATGTACATGGACCGGTACCACCCCATCGTTACTGCTGAGGCTAAAACCAACCCGCCTGACCGTCTCACTGTCCATTCTCCCATCACTCCAGAACCAGACACCAAGGTTCTTGAACTTGTTGGCTTGAGGCAGAAACTCCGCCTGAAGAGGACAGTCAACCTTTTCCCAGCAGAGAACCACAGCGTCAGGTTTGGAGGTTTTGACTCCCGTACGATCAGCATCACACTCATCTGGAAACCTCAGAAGATGGTGGACTGATGAAGCAAACAGAACCACATCATGTGCAAAAAGTCGAGATTCTAAGCTTCTTAAACTGGACCCCCTCCTCACTTCGACTGAACCTTCCGATCCACTGTTTCACTGTGTGAACCTGGACCGTTTCACTGTGTGAACCTGGACCGTTTCTCTGTGTGAACCTGGACCGTTTCACTGTGTGAACCTGGACTGTTTGACTGTGTGAACCTGGACTGTTTCACTGTGTGAACCTGGACCGTCTCACTGTGTGAACCTGGACCGTTTCACTGTGTGAACCTGGACTGTTTGACTGTGTGAACCTGGACTGTTTCACTGTGTGAACCTGGACCGTTTCACTGTGTGAACCTGGACCGTTTCTCTGTGTGAACCTGGACCGTTTCACTGTGTGAACCTGGACTGTTTGACTGTGTGAACCTGGACTGTTTCACTGTGTGAACCTGGACCGTCTCACTGTGTGAACCTGGACTGTTTCACTGTGTGAACCTGGACCGTTTCACTGTGTGAACCTAGACTGTTTGACTGTGTGAACCTGGACTGTTTCACTGTGTGAACCTGAACCGTTTCACTGTGTGAACCTGGACCGTTTCTCTGTGTGAACCTGGACCGTTTCACTGTGTGAACCTGGACTGTTTGACTGTGTGAACCTGGACAGTTTCACTGTGTGAACCTGGACCGTTTCACTGTGTGAACCTGGACCGTTTCTCTGTGTGAACCTGGACAGTTTCACTGTGTGAACCTGGACTGTTTGACTGTGTGAACCTGGACCGTCTCACTGTGTGAACCTGGACCGTCTCACTGTGTGAACCTGGACCGTTTCACACAGTGAACCTGGACCGTCTCACTGTGTGAACCTGGACCGTTTCACTGTGTGAACCTGGACCGTTTCACTGTGTGAACCTGGACTGTTTCACTGTGTGAACCTGGACCGTTTCACTGTGTGAACCTGGACCGTTTCACTGTGTGAACCTGGACTGTTTCACTGTGTGAACCTGGACCGTTTCACTGTGTGAACCTGGACTGTTTCACTGTGTGAACCTGGACTGTTTCACTGTGTGAACCTGGACCGTCTCACTGTGTGAACCTGGACCGTCTCACTGTGTGAACCTGGACTGTTTCACTGTGTGAACCTGGACCGTCTCACTGTGTGAACCTGGACCGTTTCACTGTGTGAACCTGGACTGTTTCACTGTGTGAACCTGGACCGTCTCACTGTGTGAACCAGTAGGTGGCGCTGAGGGAACTCCGGCGTTCTTCTCTCTCAGGATCATGGTCTGAGTTTGATCTGAGGCCTTTCTGCACAAAGAGACATTTGGAGACGACGTTTGTCCTCTGAGGCGGGCGGAGACCTAAGAAATCTCTATTCAGGAAGTTGAAGCTCTTCCCCATTGAAACCATGAGAGTTATTATTATTTAAATAATAAGAAGGTCGACACGACTCCAACCGGGTCAGGGTTAAAGCCCGTCCATTAGCAGACAGCTGATGTCACACGCACTGAGCCGCTGATTGAATTTCATGGCCGTCTTTGTGGCAGCAGCCGCCGTCTGTTGCTGCAGCGGCGCTCTGTGACTGTGTGTTTATGGGGGGGGTCTCCGTCAAATGGCTCTTTTGCAACAAATGGCTTCTTTCAGAGGCCGTGTGTGTGCGTGTAGCTAATAGACAAGCCTATATACTCCCCAACAATGGCCCCCCTCCCCTGGCGGCGGTGGGGGGGGGTGGAGGATCAAGGTCTTTACAGCCCATGAATTCATTACGGGTGCTTTCTGTCCGAGGAGGCACGTTGCCTCGTCTTTATCGCGCTGAAATGAGCAATAAAAGAGGCTTAGGGAGGTGATGGGAGGGGGGGCCACCGGGGCGGGGGGGAGACGGCGGGCAAGGCGAGGATTTTAGAAGACAAGAGAGAAACTTTTGTGGAGGGAGAAAGGCAAGCAGTGTGGAGAATGGGGAGTGACGGGTGGGCTAATCTGGTATCCATCTGCTGCTGGTGCCCCCCCGCCCCCTCCAGCACCTTTAAATGACACCAAAACAGTGTACTAAATGTTTTTGGACAGGGGGCTTTGTCAGTGACACCCCATCAGCACCCTGCCTGTTGTGACACAAAGAGCCTCCGCCTCCAAAATAGTTAATAATGAGATTAAAACTTGAGCTAAATGACGTGTGTGAGGGACGGGGGCCGAACGCCGACTCAGCGGCCCCCCGAATGTAAATGGGGCTCCATCCACTGAGGCAGGCTCTTATTCTGAAACCCGTCCTTTCACTCAAAACACTAAGATGTTTTTTTTTAGTCGCTCAATGAAAGAGCGGCGATCAGAAAACGTGCTGGTCCAGTCCAGGTTCACACAGTGAAACAGTCCAGGTTCACACAGTCAAACAGTCCAGGTTCACACAGTCAGTCCAGTCCAGGTTCACACAGTCAAACAGTCCAGGTTCATACAGTGAAACAGTCCAGGTTCACACAGTCAAACAGTCCAGGTTCACACAGTCAAACAGTCCAGGTTCACACAGTCAAACAGTCCAGGTTCACACAGTCAGTCCAGTCCAGGTTCACACAGTCAAACAGTCCAGGTTCATACAGTCAAACAGTCCAGGTTCACACAGTCAGTCCAGTCCTGGTTCACACAGTGAAAACGTCCAGGTTCACACAGTCAAACAGTCCAGGTTCACACAGTCAAACAGTCCAGGTTCACACAGTCAAACAGTCCAGGTTCACACAGTCAGTCCAGTCCAGGTTCACACAGTGAAACAGTCCAGGTTCACACAGTGAAACAGTCCAGGTCCATACAGTGAAACAGTCCAGGTCCATACAGTGAAACAGTCCAGGTTCACACAGTCAAACAGTCCAGGTTCACACAGTGAAACAGTCCAGGTTCACACAGTCAGTCCAGTCCAGGTTCACACAGTGAAACAGTCCAGGTTCACACAGTGAAACAGTCCAGGTTCACACAGTGAAACAGTCCAGGTTCACACAGTGAAACAGTCCAGGTTCACACAGTCAGTCCAGTCCAGGTTCACACAGTCAAACAGTCCAGGTTCACACAGTCAAACAGTCCAGGTTCACACAGTGAAACAGTCCAGGTTCACACAGTGAAACAGTCCAGGTTCATACAGTGAAACAGTCCAGGTCCACACAGTGAAACAGTCCAGGTCCATACAGTGAAACAGTCCAGGTCCACACAGTGAAACAGTCCAGGTCCATACAGTGAAACAGTCCAGGTTCACACAGTCAAACAGTCCAGGTTCACACAGTCAAACAGTCCAGGTTCACACAGTGAAACAGTCCAGGTTCACACAGTGAAACAGTCCAGGTTCACACAGTCAAACAGTCCAGGTCCATACAGTGAAACAGTCCAGGTTCACACAGTCAAACAGTCCAGGTTCACACAGTCAAACAGTCCAGGTTCACACAGTGAAACAGTCCAGGTTCACACAGTCAAACAGTCCAGGTTCACACAGTCAAACAGTCCAGGTTCACACAGTCAAACAGTCCAGGTTCACACAGTCAAACAGTCCAGGTTCACACAGTCAAACAGTCCAGGTTCACACAGTCAAACAGTCCAGGTTCACACAGTCAAACAGGTTCAGACACACATTAAAATATTTTGTCTAAATTTAATGTTTTTAATTACTTTAAACTTTTTTTGCGTAAACATTCACAAGATTGGAAAATAAATGAGGGACAAAAATCATCAGTAATTCCGGTCTGAGTCGTGACGATGATGCAGCAGAAGGCCAGGAGGAAGAAAACACAAACTCCTGATCTTTACATACGACTATTTTTTCTAAGATGTTCTGAGATCATCCGGATGAAAAGAACTCGGACCCGCTGGAGCAGAAGACCGGCAACATGTCCAGAACACGTGGAGCCTGGTGGAGCGGAGCTGGAGGTGGGGTTGGAGGACGCTCCTGCAGAGGGAGGAGGACCGGTGAGGATGAGGAGGCGATGAAGAGGAGCCCTGATTGTCTGACTGAATACAAACAGCCTGATTTCACCTCCCATCTCTCCTGAGGAGGAAGACTCCGCCCCCCCGCTGAGAAAATCACCGCCAAACGGCGAGTCTCATCCGTCGCCTCTTTTTCAATCTCCTCCGGGTGGAGATGAGCTCCAGAGATTTCTTTCACAGCAGCAGCTCCATCACACTGTCCTCCATCCACTGTCCTCCATCCACTGTCCTCCATCTTCTGTCCTCCTGTCCTCCATC